>BSBK01012477.1:0-164006 GCA_027943335.1 Chamaecyparis obtusa | reverse complement strand
TGTATATATATATATATATATATATATGTATATACATATATATATATAGAAGGAGTTCATATTTGAAAAATAAAATTTAATTAAAAATTATATCCTTTGAGATTTTATGAATTATTTCAAAAGAAATTTAATTAAATAACTTTCAACTCATAATGAAACATTTAATAATCAGTCATTTTATAGCTCCTTTATAGCAAATAAATAAATTATTTGAAATGTTGATGATTAAAAAACTAGACACTTGAAGTCAAAGATTCATTAGATTAACTTCTTGATAGAATGTCATATATTTGTGATAATATTGTACCAATAGATATAACTTTAAAGTTATTATTCTTGATGATAACTATAAAGGTAAAATTAGGGCTTCAATTTCTAGAAAATATAAGCATAAAAGTGGCCCTTTTCGGTCCCTCCCTACTGAGGGAAAAAAAGAACTTCTCATGCCAAAAAATCTAAATAGTTGTCTGTTTCTACCTCATTTTCCCTTGCTCAACCCCACATGGCAAGAAGAAGGAGGTGGATATGGGTTTACATGTTGAGATTCTGATTGAAATGGTGCAAGACACCATGTTTGAGAAAGGCCCCTCTATTCTTGTAAACCCTAACATTGGCATACTTATAAAGAATTTGATGGATAGTCAAAATGTTGTTTCTACTTGGATTATGAAAAAATTTAACGCTTTAAAGGATAAACCCCCCGGGTAGCCCCAATTTGGACAATATGATAGTTAGCACTCAAACCCTTTCTAAGAGTATCAGTGACTATAAGACTGACCATGAGAAATGCATAAATAGATTGGAGGGAACATTAAATAGTTTTCCGAAACTATTCTTGGAGGCAAGGCATCAGTAGGAGAAGCCAAAGTGGTGAAGGACCTTCTCAACACTTACACCAGAGTGACAAGTTAGTCTATAAATTGGAATAATAGTTTCACCTTCTTCATCAATACCCAGGAGGGGAGATAGAGGAAAATAGCTAACATCTTGGGTTGTGGCATCAACTCTTTTCCATCTTACTATCTGGGCCCGCCCTTAGGTGTTAAAACTCTAGAGGCCTTTTGGAATAAACTTATAGATAGATTCAATAGGAAGCTTGCATGCTAGAAAGGGATTTCCCTTAGTCAGACAGGAAAGATTCAATTGGTCAAATCTACTGTGAAAAATCTCCCTACCTATGATTTATGTCTATTTTCTATTCTTGCTAAAGCTACTAAGGCTATGGAAAGTATTGAGAGAAGATTCCTTTGGTTTGGAATGGAAGATGATAAGAGAATTCCGCTCATAGCTTGGGAGAAAGTCTATAACCAAAAGAAGGCTGGAGGCCTCGGAATAAGGAGAATAAGACCATTCAACAAAGCTCTTCAAGAAAAATAGATATGGAGAACCTTTAACAACACAGGGGAATGGATAGACACAATTGAAGAAAAAAACCTCACAAAAAACTTTATAACAATCTTCTTTGAAGAGGCAAATTCTCTGAAAGGATCTGTAATATTGAACGGTCTTCTCAACGCAAAGGATTTTGCTAAATCCAAGGCAAAATGGAAAATTGGGAATGGTCAGTTCATAAAGTTCTAGAATGACAACTAGCTTCAAATGGGCTGCCTGAGAGAATGTGAGAATTTCAATATATGGAGGGAAGATTGCATCCAAACTTATGGTTCCAAAGCCATCAACTATAAAATGGAAGATAAATGGGTGGACCTCTCTAAGATATCTTAGGATCTATCTCCCTTGATGATAGCCCTCAATGCGGTCTCTTTGTCTGATGCTCAGGACATGCTGATTTGGGAAGATTCTCTAGATGGAAACTTCACGGTGGCTTCAGCTTATTCCTCTGAACTATCTCATAATACAGAAGCTAAATCACTTTGGGTGAAATCTTGGGTCCCTAGCCCTAATCCAAAAATTAATGTTTTCTTCTGGCTTCTGCTTCAGAACTGCATCCTCATGGTTGATAACCTCATCAAGAGAGTATTTTAGATCCCCAATAGGTGTGTTCTCTAAAAAAGTAAATTAGAATTGGTGGATCACTTGTTTCTTCACTGCTCTTTTGTAAGTAATATCTAGAATCTCCTCCTTTCTACCCTGGACTTATCCTGGTATTTTCCCCCATCTTTCAAGACCTTTTTTCTCAATGGGCTTTCACCTTCTTTAACTCAAACTTTAGAATTTTTTGTTCCTGGATGCTTCCACATTTCTGCTAGGGAGTCTGGAAAGAACACAATAACTAAATCTTCTGTGATTGATCCTCTCCACCCAAAATAATTTTTGAAAAGATCCACTTTTTTGTAAAGGAAAATTTTTATCACTGTGGTGGCTCTAATATTTTTGCAGAAAAGGTCAAGAATGCGACTCAAGAGAAAAGACAAAATTGCACCTGGAGTTGCCCCCTGACAGGCTGGTCCAAAGCGAACTTTGACAGTACAACCAAAGGGAACCCAGGCCCGGCAGGTAGTAGGGGAATCATCAGGAACAAATTTGGTTTTGGTTTAGCGACATTCATCTCTCCTCTTGGTTCTCAAACTAACAACTTTGCTGAAGTGAGTGCGGCCCTCCAAGTCACCAAACTTGCCCATGATATGTGGGTCAAAAAGCTCTGGCTTGAAGGTGGCTCCATGAATATCATCAAATTCTTAAATCTCATCAAATTGCCATCTTGGACTATATCCAACATGATTGAAGAAATGCGTCTAAACAATTTTGAAGCGGTCCACATTTCCCACGTGTATAGGGAAACCAATAGTGTCACTGACTGGTTCGCTAACCTGGTAGTAAAAAAGGATTCTAAGATCAGGTGGCACCATGACAGAGATCTCCCATGTGAAGTGAAGGATTTACTTGATAGGGATAGACTCCAAGGTACTGAGGGAATCATAAAAGATAATTATGAAAGATAATGGGGATTTTTGGAGGAGTCATTCCATGAATAACAAGTACTGGATGTATAGAAAGGCTATTAAAAATGTGTCCCCTTTGCATGCTTTTTGGGTTTTCATTCCCAAGAACTGTATTCAAGCCCAAAGGCAAAAAACAAGAGAGCCAAGAACTATGGCTACAAGAAAGACTGAAATCAAAAGGGTTCAGCTTTACCAGAGAAAACCCTGAACCTACACTAGAGCCATGGTTGGAGAAAGACATAGAAGGGAGCAAGAGAATGATAGTATGAAGTGGAAGAAATGCACGAAGGTTTGGAGCGCCTTGCAGAAAGGGGAAATAACTACCTCATTGAAAGGCTTCATGGTAGTAAGAAGGCAGTCACTAAAATTTCCATCAAAATTTGGAATGAACGTATTGTGGCTCGATTGAGGGTAAGCACTTCACAGTCATTGAGGAGGTGATTTCTACAGTCACTAGCATCACCATAGTTGGCAAAAAAATTTACACGGACCACAAAATCTCTAACAATGCTATCAATGACTTTGTGAGAGATGAGGAAGAGAATAAGGCTATCATCAAGTCAGGTACCTACTACTAGCCTATGAGTATGAAAATATTATGGAAGTTTGTTCTAAAGGCCCTTATCTCATACGTCACACTGGATACTAGGTTTGGCAAAATTAGGACCTACCACTTTGTCTTGCTGAACCACTTCAGGCATAGAAAGAAGTTATCCATCCTATTTTTATCTCTATTCCTCAATAAATGAAAATATAAATGGCTTTAGAGAGAAGAACATAGCTAACCTTGCTTTGCATGAGGGCATGTTATTGTTAATTTATGATTTATTTAATGCTCAAATTCTAGGTAAGGAAATCAAGGACAAAAAAGATAACAGTGAAGCTTTTAGGTCATACTACATCCCTTTGGATGGTAACATTGAGCATATGCACTCTGAGGATTAGAAGGAAGAAGAGATAAAAAATTTGAAATAGGGGTCTTCATAAAAAAGGAGACTTTCGAGCTTGGCCAAAATTGAAAACTCTCCAAAAAAGTAGGATAGAAAGGAGATACCCTCAGAAAAGGAATATAATGACAATGATGAAGAAATGAACATAGATGATGAGGAGGGAAACTCAAAAGGGGAGGCCAGTAAGAAGCTAGAATAGGCAAAAGGGGAAAATCTCAACACCAAAGGGGAATGCTCGGGTCGTCTCTCTGTTGATCTCACTATCAGTGATGACAATCCCCCCCCTCCTTTGTCCCCATCATGAGCCAAAAATGAAGCTCAAGCTTGTAATACTGAGGATCCAAAAGATGACCAGGGTAATCCATCTACCCTATGACCCAACTCACAAGAGACCTATGAAGAAAAGTCTAGAGGGGAGTATCAAAGTCATGATTCTGGAAAATTGAAAAAGGTTTGGAGGAACTTCAATATTAACACAGTGTGGATGGGGATCATAAGAGAAGCTATAAAGCCCAAAATTTTGGAGGATACTGATGACATAATTCATAAGGAGGAGTTGATTGATCCCGCTCTGGTGGTCCTTAATGATAAGGCTAGGGAAATGGAGATGAATCTCCTAAACAATGCTAGGAATAGCATGTTGGACCAGTTTAGGTCCTTCTAATGGCTCTTCCATGAACTTGAAGATCTCAAAGACAAAATATAGTGCATGGTAGTCAAGGACCACAAAGTGTAAGTGAACCCTGGAGTCAAGGATTTTTCACCTAGAAGAAAAAATGAAAAGTCTCAAGGACACCCTTAAGTGCATTGTAGAGAAAAACTTCAACATTCTCAATGCATCCAATGAGCATATCAAGCTGCTCATTAACAAAATGGAAGAAAATAAGGACATCAGGAACAATCAGATGACCACGAAGGATGATAAGGAGAAACCCAGCAAAGGTTTGGGTAAGAGAACCAGAGCCAGAACAAAGAAAAATAGCGAAGATGATAGTTCCCATGGACCCCATGAAATTCATAAGGTAAAAGAGGTAGCAGAGAAGATGGAGGTCCTTGAATGCAATGCTCAGTAGCCTCTCTTGACCCTAGCCTGTGGTTCCTATCTCTTTTTTTCTCTCTTTTGTCTAGTCCTTTTTTGTGGTTGCTTGTCCGTCGCCCTTCCTATGGCATGTTTCTCTGTTAATTATGCTTTAGCTTAGCTATAACCTAGTATTTTTTTCATTTTATTTTGTTGTGGGTTTCAGGAACCCTGTAAAACCTATTTCACTTAATCAAAAACATTAAATAGTTTGCAAGACAAAGTAAGGGCTATTGTTGTTGTAAGTAAAACAAATATGCATAATTCTACTGAAGGCCTGATGAAACTTAATGAAAAGGAAGAGGCTCTACAAGCTTTGTCCAAAGGTACACATGCTTCTCCTTTACATAGCGCCAAATTAGTAAGAATGAGTCAATGAAAGGGTGTTGGTTAACCTCTAGACATGACCACTGATGCTCGTAAGATGGGAAAACATACTCTCCTATGGCCTACAACCAGACTTAGAAGCAAAGACTTCATATTTCAAAAATAATATTTAACAATTTATAAAATTTAATTAAAAATTATACCTTTAGAGATTTTACAATTTATTTCAAAAGAGATTTAATTAAATAACTTTAAACTCATAATGAAACATTTAATAATCAATCATTTTATAGTTCTTTTATAGAAAATAAATAAATGATTTGAAATGTTGATGATTAAAACACTACACACTTGAAATCAAAGATTCATTAGATTAACTTCTTGATAGAATGCCTAATATTTGTGATAATATTGTACCAATAGATATAATTGTAAAGTTATTATTGTTGATGATAACTATAAAGGAAAAATTAGGGCTCCACTTTTTAGAAAATATAAGCACAAAAGTGGCCCTTCTGGGTCCCTCCCTACTGAGGGAAAAAATTTGCTCATGCCAAAAAGTCTAAATAGTTGTCTGCTTTTTCCTCAATTCCCCTTGCTCACCTCCCCACATGGCAAGAAGGAGGTGGATATGGGTTTACATGTTGAGATTCTAATTGAAATAGGGCAACACACTCTGTTTGAGAAAGGATCCTCTATTCTTGAAAACCCTAACATTGGCATACTTATAAAGAATCTTATGGATAGTCAAAATGTTGTTTCTACTTGGATTATGAAAAATTTAACACTTTAAGGGATAAACCCACCCAACTAGCCCCAAGTTGGACAATATAATAGATAGCACTCAAACCCTTTCTTATAGTATCAGTGATTGTAAGACTGACCATGAGAAATGCATAGTTAGATTGGAGGTAACATTAAATAGTTTGCAAGACAAAGTAAGGGCTATTGTTGATGTAAGTAAAACAAGTATGGATAATTCTACTAAAGGTCTAATGAAACTTAACGAAAAGGAAGAGGTTCTACAAGCTTTGTCGAAAATTACACTTGCTTCTCCTTTACTTAGCATCAAATTAGTAAGAATGGGTCAATGAAAGGGTGTTCGTTCAACTCTAGTTGTGACCACTGATACTCGTAAGATGGGAAAACATACTCTCCTAGGGCCTATGACCAGACTTAGAAGCAAGGACAAGGGCATCACTTGTGTGGAGAATATTGTTAACAAGGCCAGGAGTATAAATAGAGATGTCATTCAAGAAAATATTGAATTAGTTAAGTCTTTGTAGGTTTTTTGGGTGATTAGATCCCCTTTTTTGTCTCTTTTTTTATTACATTTGGTTAGCATTTATTTTGTTGTTGGTTTTAGTCTGTCTATTTTTTCTACTATGTTTCTTTGTAACTTGGGTTTTTGGTTGCTGCAAATGTAGTTTACCTTTAATAAAAAATGAAAAAACCACACACTTAGAGATATATTTAAATATAGCCTTTCAAAATAGGGCACTAGGTATTAGTAATCCATTTGTGGAGATCTCAAATAATCATCCACAACCCATTGAATCAATTAATCAAATCAATTATAGGCAAACTATTAGTACACTATAATGAGCAAGTTGTCAATAAGAAAACATAGGCCTTCAAGCGTAAGATCTATCTTTTATCATCTTAGAAGAATTTAGAACTGTATTAAAAGGAATAGAGTATTGCAAACCAAGTTTATTTCCATGTCTTTACCCCACACCAATGTCTATATTTCATCTATGGATGAGCCTCAGAAACTTGTCTCACAATAGTATTCATGCAAGCTTGAACTCTAAAATTTTATTATAGTGTAATTAAAGAAAAGATTTTATTTATAAGTGATTACCACACTCTTTTACTCTTTTTTTGACATTAAATATAAATAGATCATTTTGTTATATTCATTTAAAAACTAATATTACATTTAATATAGTTTTATGTTTATATGTTCAAAATTAATTTAATTAACTTGATTTTTTTAAAATTTATTATAATTTACAATGAAGATATATATATATAGAGATATGGAGTTCATATTTCAAAAATAATATTTAACAATTTATAAAATTTAATTAAAAATTATATCTTTTGAGATTTTATGAATTATTTCAAAAGTGATTTAATTAAATAACTTTCAACTCATAATGAAACATTTAATAATCAGTCATTTTATAGCTCTTTTATAGAAAATAAATAAATTATTTGAAATATTTATGATTAAAAAACTAGACACTTGAAGTCAGAGATTCATTAGATTAACTTCTTGATAGAATGTCTAATATTTGTGATAATATTGTACCAATAGATATAACTGTAAAGTTATTATTGTTGATGATAACTACAAAGGTAAAATTAGGGCTTCAATTTTTAGAAAATATAAGCGCAAAAGTGGCCCTTTTGGGTCCCTCCCTAATTAGGGGAAAAAAGAACTTCTCATGGCAAAAAATCTAAATAGTTATCTGATTCTACCTCATTTTCCCTTGCCCAACCCCACATGGCAAGAAGAAGGAGGTGGATATTGGTTTACATGTTGAGATTCTAATTGAAATAGGGAAAAACACCATGTTTGAGAAAGGCCCCTCTATTCTTGAAAACCCTAACATTGGCATAGTTATAAAGAATCTTATGGATAGTCAAAATGTTGTTTCTACTTGCATTATGAAAAAAGTTAACACTTTAAAGGATAAACCACCCCAGGTAGCCCCAAGTTGGACAATATGATAGTGAGCACTCAAACCCTTTCTTAGAGTATCAATGACTATAAGACTGACCATGAGAAATGCATAAATAGATTGGAGGGAACATCAAATATTTTTCTGAAACTATTCTTGGAGGTGAGGCATCAATGGGAGAAGCCAAAGTGGTGAAGGACATTCTCAACACTTACACCAAAGTGATAGGTCCATCTATAAATTGGAATAAAAGTTCCACTTTCTTCAGCAATACCCAAGAGGGGAGATGAAATTTTTTTTCTAACATCTTGGGTTGTGGCATCAACTCTTTTCTATCTTACTATATGGGCCTTCCCTTAGGTGTTAAACCTCCAGAGGCCTTCTGAAATAAACTTATAGACAGATTCAATAGAAAGCTTGCATGCTGGAAAGGGATTTCCCTTAGTCAGGCAGGAAAGATTCAATTGGTCAAATCTATTGTGAAAAATCTCCCTACCTACGCTTTATGTCTATTTTCTATTCCTGCTAAAGCTGTTGAGGCTATGGAAAGTATTCAGAGAAGATTTCTTTGGTTTGAAATGAAAGATCATAAGCGAATTCCCCTCATACCTTGGGAGAATGTCTATCAGCCAAATAAGGCTGGAGGGCTTGGAATAACGAGAATAACACCATTCAACAAATCTCTTCAAGAAAAATAGATATGGAGAACGTTTAACAACACAGGGGAATGGCTGAACATAATTGATGAAAAATACCTCACAAAAAAATCTATAAAGCTCTTCTTTGAAGAGACAAATTCTCCCAAAAGGATTCGTAATATGGAATGGTCTTCTCAATGCAAAGGATTTTGCTAAATCGAAGGCAAAATGGAAAATTGGGAATGTTTATATCATAAAGTTATGGAATGACAATTGGCTTCAAATGGGCTACCTGAGAGAATGTGAGAATTTCAATATATGGAGGGAAGATTGCGTCCAAACTTACGGTTCCCAAGCCATCATCTATAGAATGGAAGACAAATGGGTGGACCTCTCCCAGATATCTTAGGATCTAGCTCCCTTAATGATAGTCCTCAATGCGGTCTCTCTCTCTGATGCTCATGACGTGCTCATTTGGGAAGATTCTCTAGATGGAAACTTCACCCTGGCTTCAGCTTATTCCTCTCAGCTGTCTCATAATCAAGAAGCCAAATTGCTTTGGGTGAAAGCCTGGGTCCCTGGACCTAATCCAAAAATCAATGCTTTCTTTTGGCTTCTACTTCAGAACCACATCCTCATGGTTGATAACCTCACTAAGAGATTATTTCAAATCCCCAACAAGTGTGTTCTCTACAAACGTCAATTAGAATCAATGGATCACTTGTTTCTTCACTTCTCTTTTGTAAGTAACATCTAGAATCTCCTCTTTTTTGCCTTGGACTTATCCTGGTGTTTCCCCCCATCTTTCAAGACCTCTTTTCTCAATCGGCTTTCACCTGCTTTAACTCAAACTTTAGAATTTTTTGTTCTTGGATCCTTCCACATTTCTGCTAGGGAGTCTAGAAAGAACATAATAACTTAATCTTCCATTATTGATCCTCTACTCCCAAAATAATCTTTGAAAAGATCCACTTTGTTGTAAAGGAAATTTTTTATCACTGTGGTGGCCCTAATATTTTTGCAGGAAAAGTCAAGGACATGAATTAGGAGAAAAGATAGAACTACAACTAGAGCTTCCCCCCAATAGGCTGGTCCAAAGCCAACTTTGATGGTACAGTCAAAGGCAACCCAGGCCAGGGAGGTAGCGGGGGAATCATCTAGAACAACTTTTGTTTTGGTTTAGCGGCATTCATCTCTCCTCTTGGTTTTCAAACTAACCACTTTGCTGAAGCAAGTGTAGCCCTCCAAGTCACTGAACTTGCCCATGATATAGGGGTCAAATAGCTCTGGCTTGAAGGTGACTCCATGAATATCATCAAATTCTTAAATCTCATCCAATACTTCTCTTGGACTATATCCAACATGATTGAATAAACATGTCTAAACAATTTTGAAGCGGTCCACATTTCCCACGTGTACAGGGAACCCAACAGTGTCGCTGATTAGTTCGCTAACTTGGAAGTAAAAAAGGATGCTAATATGAGGTGGCACCATGACAAAGATCTCCCATGAGAATTGAAGGATTTACTTGATAGGGATAGATGCCAAGGTATCGAGGGAATCATAAAAGATAATTATGAAAGATAATGGGGGTTTTCAGAGGAGTCATTCCATTAATGGAAAGTACTGGAGGCACAAAAAGGCTATTAAAAATGTGTCCCCTCCACACACTTTCTGGGTTTTCATTCCCAAGAACTGTATTCAAGCCCAAAGGCAAAAAATAAGAGAGCCAAGAACTATGGCTGCAAGAAAGACTGAAATCAAAAGGGTTCAGCCTTACCAGAGAAAAGCTTAAACCTACACTAGAGCCATGGTTGGAGAAAGACATAGAAGGGAGAAAAAGACATTATGAAGTGGAAGAAATGCACTAAGGTTTGGAGCGCCTTGCAGAAAGGCAAAATAACTATGTTCATTGAAAGGCTTCGTGGTAGTAAGAAGGTGGTCACTAACATTTTTGTCAAAAGCTAGAATGAAGGTATTGTCAAGATTGAGGTTAAGACCTTCACAGTCATCGAGGAGGTGATTTCTATGATCACTAGCATCACCATAGTTGGCAAAAAACTTTACAGGGACCACAAAATCTTTGACAATGCTATCAATGACTTTGTGAGAGAGGAGGAAGAGAAGAAGGCTATCATCAAGTTAGGTACCTACTACCAACCTATGAGTATGAAAATGTTATGGAAGTTTGTTCTCAAGGCCCTTATCTCATACGTCACACTGGATACCAAGTTTGACAAAATTAGGACTTACCACTTTGTCTTGCTGAACCACTTCAGGCATAGAAAGAAGGTATCCATCCTATTTTATCTCTATTCCTCAATAAATGAAAATATAAATGGCTTTAGAGAGAAGAAGATAGCTAACCTTTCTTTGCACGAGGGCCTGTTACTGTTAATTTATGATTTCTTTAAAGCTCAAATTCTAGGTAAGCAAATCATAGACAAAAAAGATAATAGTGAAGCTTCTAGGTTGGACTACATCCCTTTGGATGGTAATAGCGAGGGTATATACTCTAAGGATTATAAGGAAGAATAGATAAAAAAAAAATTTAAATAGGGTTCTTCATAAGAAAAGAGACTTTCGAGCTTGGCCAAAATTGAAAAATCTCCAAAAAAGTAGGATAGAAAGGAGATATCCTTAGAATATTAATATAATGACAGTGATGAATAAATGAGCACAGATGATGAGGAGGGAAACTCAAAAGGGGAGGCCAGTAAGAAGTTAAAATAGGCAAAAGAGGAAAATCTCAACACCAAAGGGTAATGCTCAGGTCATCTCTTTTTTGATCTCACTATCAGAAATTACAATTCCCTCCCTCCTCTATCCCCGCTAGGACCAAAAAATGAAGCTCAAGTTTCTAATACTGAGGATCCCAAAGATGACAAGGGTAATCCCTCTACCTTGTGACCCAACTCGCAAGAGACCTATGAAGAAAAGTCTAGAGGGGAGTATCAAAGTAATGATTCTGGAAAAGTGAAAAAGGTTTGAAGGAACTTCAATATTAACACAGTGTGGATGGGGATCATAAGAGAAGCTGTAAAGCCCAAAATTCTAGAGGATACCAATGGAAGAATTCATAAGGAGGATTTGATTGACCCCAGTCTAGTGGTCCTCAGTGATAAGGCCAGGGAAATGGAGATGAATCTCCTAAACAATGCTAATAATAGCATGTTGGACCAGTTCAGGTCCTTCTAATGGCTCTTCCATGAACTTGAAGATCTCAAAGACAAAATATAGTGCATGGTAGTCAAGGACCACAAAGCCACAAAGTGTAAGCAAAGCCTAGAGTCAAGGATTATTCACCTAGAAGAAAAAATGAAAAGTCTTGGGGACACCCTTAAGGGCATTGTAGAGAAAAACTTCAACATTCTCAAAGAATCCAATGAGCATATCAAGCTGTTGATTAACAAAATGGAGGAAAAGGACATTAGAGATAATCAGAGGACCGCAAAGGATGATAAGGAGAAGCCCAGTGAAGGTTCAGGTAAGAGAACCAGAGCCAAAAAAAAAGAAAAATAGGGAAGATCATGGTTCCCATAGACCCCACGACATTCATAACATAAAAGAGGTAGCAGAGAAGATGGAGTTCCTTGAATGCAATGTTGTTGCAATGCTCAGTAGCCTCGCTTGATCCTAGCCCCTGGTTCTTGTCTCTTTTTTTCTTTGTTTTGTCTACTCCTTTTTTGTGGTTGCTTG
The DNA here is from genome assembly GCA_027943335.1 of Chamaecyparis obtusa. NCBI lineage: Eukaryota > Viridiplantae > Streptophyta > Pinopsida > Cupressales > Cupressaceae > Chamaecyparis > Chamaecyparis obtusa. Next base: position 151,721 of record BSBK01012477.1, on the reverse strand, counting down.
TCCATCAGCCTTCCTGTGGCCTTTTTCTCTATTAATTATGCTTTAGCTTAGCTTTGAACTCATATTTTCTTCATTTTATTTTGCTATGGGTTTCAGTAACTTTGTAAAACTTGTTTTACTTAATAAAAAACATTAAATAGTTTGGAAGACAAAGTAAGGGATATTTTGTTGTAAGTAAAACAAATATGCATAATTCTACTGAAGGCCTGATGAAACTTAATGAAAAGGAAGAGGCTCTACAAGCTTTGTCCAAAGGTACACTCAATTCTACTTGACATAGCATCAAATTAGTAAGAATGAATCAATGAAAGGGTGTTGGTTAAACTCTAGACGTGACCACTGATGGTCGTTCGATGGAAAAACATAATCTCCTAGAGCCTACGACCAGACTTAGAAGCAAGGACTTCATATTTCAAAAATAATATTTAACAATTTATAAGATTTAATTAAAAATTATATCTTTTGAGATTTTAAAAATTATTTCAAAAGAGATTTGATTAAATAAATTTCAACTCATAATGAAACATTTAATAATCAGTCATTTTATAGTTCTTTTATAGAAAATAAATAAATAATTTGAAATGTTGATGATTAAAAAACTACAGACTTGAAATCAGAGACTCATTAGATTAACTTATTGATAGAATATCTAATATTTGTGATAATATTGTACCAATAGATATAATTGTAAAGTTATTATTGTTGATGATAACTATAAAGGCAAAATTAGGGCTTCACTTTTTATAAAATATAAGTACAAAAGTGGCACTTCTGGGTCCCTCCCTACTGACGGAAAAAAATCTTCTCATGGCAAAAAGTCTAAATAGTTGTCTGATTTTGCCTCACTTCCCCTTGCTCACCTCCCACATGGCAAGAAGAAGGAGGTGGATATGGGTTTACATGTTGAGATTCTAATTGAAATAGGGCAAGACACCCTGTTTGAGAAAGGATCCTCTATTCTTGAAAACCCTAACATTGGCATAGTTATAAAGAATCTTATGGATAGTCAAAATGTTGTTTCTACTCGGATTATGAAGAAAGTTAACGCTTTAAAGGATAAACCCCCCCGAATAGCCCCAAGTTGGAAAATATAATAGTTAGCACTCAAACCCTTTCTTAGACTATCAGTGACTGTAAGACTGACCATGATAAATGCATAAATAGATTGGAGGTAACATTAAATAGTTTGCAAGACAAAGTAAGGGCTATTGTTGATGTAAGTAAAAAAACTATGGATCATTCTACTAAAGGTCTGATGAAACTTAATGAAAAGGAAGAGGCTCTAAAAGCTTTGTCTAAAAGTACACTTGCTTCTCCTTTACTTAACATCAAATTAGTAAGAATGGGTCAATGAAAGGGTGTTCATTCAAATCTAGTCGTGACCATTGATACTCGTAAGATGGGAAAACATACTCTCCTAGGGCCTACGACCAGACTTAGAAGTAAGGACAAGGCATCACTTGTGTGGACAATATTGTTAACAAGGTCAGGAGTATAAATCAAGATGTCATTCAAGAAAATATTGATTTAGTTAAGTCTTTGTAGGTTTTTTGGGAGATTAGATCCCCTTTTTTGTCTCTTTTTTTATGACATTTGGTTAATGTCTATTTTGTTTTTGGTTTCAGTCTGTCTCTTTTTTCTACTATGTTTCTTTGTAACTTGGGTTTCTAGTCACTGCAAAAGTAGTTAACCTTTAATCAAAAATGAAAAAACCACACACTTAGAGATATATTTAAATATAGCCTTCCAAAATAGGGAACTAGGTATTGGTGATCTATTTGTGGAGATCTAAAATACTCATCCAAAACCCATTGAATCAATTAATCAAATTAATAATAGGCAAACTATTAGTACACTATAATGAGCGAGTTGTCAATAAGAAAACACAGGCCTTCAAGCCTAAGATCTATCTTTTATCATTTTAGAAGGATTTATAACTATATTAAAAGGAATAGAGTATTGGAAACCAAGTTTATTTCCATGTCTTTATGCCACACCAATGTCTATATTTTATCTATGGATGAGCCTCAAAAACTTGTCTCACAATAGTATTCATGGAACCCCAAACTCTAAAATTTTATTATAGTGTAATTAAAGAAAAACTATTATTTTTAAGTGATTACCACACTCTTTTACTCTTGTTTTGACATTAAATATCAATCAATCATTTTGTTATATTCATTTAAAAAGTAATATTACATTTAATTTAGTTTTATCTTTATATGTTCAAAATTAAGTTAATTAACTTAAATTTTTTAAAATTTATTATAATTTACAATGAAGTTATATATAGAGAGAGAGAAGGAATTCATATTTCAAAAAGAATATTTAACAATTTATAAAATTTAATTAAAAATTATATCTTTTGAGATTTTATGAATTATTTCAAAAGTGATTTAATTAAATAACTTTCAACTCATAATGAAACATTTAATAATCAGTCATTTTATAGCTCTTTTATAGCAAATAAATAAATTATTTGAAACATTGATGATTAAAAAACTAGACACTTGAAGTTAGAGATTGATTACATAATTTTTTTTATAGAATGCCTAATATTTGTGATAATATTGTACCAATAGATATAACTATAAAGTTATTATTGTTGATGATAACTGTAAAGGTAAAATTAGGGCTTCAATTTCTAGAAATATAAGCACAAAAGTGGCCCTTTTGGGTCTCTCCTTACTGAGGGAAAAAAAGAACTTCTCATGCCAAAAAATCTAAATAGTTGTCTGATTCTACCTTATTTTCCCTTGCTCAACCCCACATGGAAAGAAGAAGGAGGTGGATATTGGTTTACATGTTGAGATTCTAATTGAAATAGGGCAAGACACCATGTTTGAGAAAGGCCCCTCTATTCTTGAAAACCCTAACATTGTCATACTTATAATGAATCTTATGGATAGTCAAAATGTTGTTTCTAGTTGGATTATGAAAAAAGTTAATGCTTTAGATGTTAAACCCCCTCAGGTAGCCCCAAGTTGGACAATATGATAATTAGCACTCAAACCCTTTCTTAGAGTATTAGTGACTGTAAGAATGACCATGAAAAATGCATAAATAGATTGGAGGGAACATTAAATAGTTTTTCAAAACTATTCTTGGAGGCAAGGCATCAGTAGGAGAAGCCAAAGTGGTGAAGGACCTTCTCAATATTTACACCAGAGTGATAGGTCAGTCTATAAATTGGAATAAAAGTTCCACCTTCTTCATCAATACCCTGGAGGGGAGACAGAGGAAAATAGCTAACATCTTGGGTTGTGGCATCAACTCTTTTTCATCTTACTATCTGGGCCTGCCCTTAGGTGTTAAAACTTGGGAGGCCTTGTCGAATAAACTTATAGATAGATTCAATAGGAAGCTTGCATGCTAGAAAGGGATTTCCCTTAGTCAGGTAGGAAGATTGAATTGGTCAAATCTATTGTGAAAAATCTCCCTACCTATGCTTTATGTCTATTTTCTATTCTTGCTAAAGCTATTGTGGCTATGGAAAGCATTTAGAGAAGATTCCTTTGGTTTGGAACATAAGATCATAAGTGAATTCCCCTTATAGCTTGGGAGATATTTTATCACCCAAAGAAGGTTGGAGGGCTTGGAAGAAGGAGAATAAGACCATTCAACAAAGCTCTTCAAGAAAAATAGATATGGAGAACCTTTAACAAGACAGGGGAATGGCTGTACACAATTGAAGAAAAATTCCTCACAAAAAACACTATAAAGATCTTGTTTGAAGCGATAGATTCTCCGAAAGGATCCATAATATGGGAAGGTCTTCTCAACGCAAAGGATTTTGCTAAATCCAAGGCAAAATGGAAAATTGGGAATGGTTAGATCATAAAGTTCTGGAATGAAAACTGGCTTCAAATGGGCTGCTTGAGAGAATGTGAGAATTTTGATATATGGAGGGAAGATTGCATCCATACTTATGGTTCCCAAGCCATCAATTATAGAATGGAAGACAAATGGGTGGACCTCTCCCAGATATCTCAGGATCTGGCTCCCTTGATGATACCTCTCAATGTGGTCTCTCTCTCTGATGCTTGGGACGTGCTCATTTGGGAAGATTCTCTAGATGGAAACTTCACGGTGGCTTCAGCTTATTCCTCTTAGCTCTCTCATAATCAAGAAACCAAATTACTTTGGGTGAAAGCTTGGGTCCCTAGCCCTAATCCAAAAATCAATGTTTTCTTCTGGCTTCTACTTCAGAACTGCATCCTCACGGTTGATAACCTCATCAAGAGAGTATTTTAGATCCCCGACAGGTGTGTTCTCTATAGAAGTCCATTAGAATTGGTGGATCACTTGTTTCTTTATTGATCTTCTGTAAGTAACATCTAGAATGTCCTCCTTTCTACCCTAGACTTATCCTGGTGTTTTGCCCCATCTTTCAAGACCTCTTTTCTCAATGGGATTTCACCTACTTTCACTCAAACTTTAGAATTTTTCATTCCTGGATCCTTTTGCATTTCCGCTTGGGAGTCTGGAAAGAACACAATAACTGAATCTTCCATGATTGATCCTGTCCTCCCCAAAATAATCTTTGAAAAGATCCACTTTGTTGTAAAGGAAATTTTTTATCACTGTGGTGGCTCTAATATTTTTGCAGGAAAAGTCAAGGACATGACTCAGGAGAAAAGATAAAACTGCACTTGGAGCTACCCACCAACAGGTTGGTCCAAAGCCAACTTTGATGGTATAGCTAAATGGAACCCAAGCTAGGGAGGCAGCCAGGGAATCACCAAGAACAACTTTGGTTTTGGTTTAGCAGCATTCATCTCTCCTCTTGGTTCTCAAACTAACCACTTTGCTAAATCAAGTGCAGCCCTCCAAGTCACGAAACTTGCCCATGATATAGGGGGTCAAAAAGCTCTGGCTTGAAGGTGACTCCATGAATATCATCAAATTCTTAAATCTCCTCCAATCCCCATCTTGGACTATATCCAACATGATCGAACAAACGTGTCTAAACAATTTTGAAGCAGTCCACATTTCCCATATGTACTGGGAAGCCAATAGTGTCACTGATTGGTTTGCTAACCTGGCAGTAAAAAGGGATGCTAAGATGAGGTGGCACCATGATGGAGATCTCCCACATGAAGTGAAGGATTTACTTGATAGGGATAGATGCCAAGGTACAGAGTTAATCATAAAAGATAATTATGAAAGATAATGGGGATTTTCAGAGGAGTCATCCCATTAATGACAAGTACTAGAGGGATAGAAAAGCTATTAAAAATACATCCCATTCACATGCTTTCTGGGTTTTCATTCCGAAGAATTGTATTCAAGCCCAAAGGCAAAAAGCAAGAGACCCAAGAACTATGGCTGCAAGAAAGATTGAAATCAAAAGGGTTCAGCCTTACCAGAGAAAAGCTTGAACTTGCACTAGAGCCATGGTTGAAGAAAGACATAGAAGGGAGCAAGAGAATGACAGTATGAAGTGGAAGAAATGCACTAAGGTTTGGAGAACCTTACAGAAAGGGGAAATAACTACCTTCATTGAAAGGCTTCATGCCAGTAAGAAGGTGGTCACTAACATTTTCATCAAAAGCTGGAATGAAGGTATTATTGAGATTGAGCGTAAGACCTTCACAGTCACCGAGGAGGTGATTTCTATGGTCACTGGCATCACCATAGCTGGAAAAAAAATTTACATGGACTACAAAATCTTTGACAATGCTGTCAATGACTTTGTGAGAGACAAGGAAGAGAAGAAGACTATCATCAAGTCAAGTACCTACTACCAGCCTACGAGTATGAAAATGTTATGGAAGTTTGTTCTCAAGGCCCTAATCTCATACGTCATACTGGATACCAGGTTCGATAGAATTAGGACCTACCATTTTGTCTTGTTGAACCACTTCAAGAATGAAAAGAAGGTATCCATCCTATTTTATCTCTATTCCTCCATAAATAAAAATATAAATGGCTTTAGAGAGAAGAACATAGCTAACCCTACTTTGCGTGAGGGCCTGTTACTATTAATTTATGATTTCTTTAAAGCTCAAATTCTAGCTAAGGAAATTACAGAAAAAAAAGATAATAGTGAAGCTTATGGGTTGGACTACATCCCTTTAGATGGTAACAACAAGGGTATGCACTCTAAGGATTATAAGGAAGAAGAGATAAAAAATTGGGAATAGGGGTCTTCATCAAAAAAGAGACTTTCGAGCTTGGCAAAAATTGAAAAATGTCCAAAAAAGTAGGATAGAATGGAGATACCCTCAGACAAGGAATATAATGATAATGATGAAGAAATGAACATAGATGATGAGGAGGGTAACTCAAAAGGGGAGGCTAGTAAGAAGTCAAAATAGGCAAAATGGGAAAATCTCAACACCAAAGGGGAATACTCGGGTCATCTCTCTGTTGATCTCACTATCAGCAATGACAATTCCCCCCCTCCTCTGTCCCCATCAGGAGCCAAAAATGAAGCTCAAGTTTCAAATACTGAGGATCCCAAAGATGACCAGGGTAATCCCTCTACCCTATGACCCAACTCTCAAGAGACCTATGAAGAAAACTTCAGAGGGGAGTATCAAAGTCATGATTCTAGAAAAGTGAAAAAGGTTTGGAGGAACTTCAATATTAACATAGTATGGATGGGGATCATAAGAGAAGCTATAAAGTCCAAAATTATGGAGGATATCGATGGAAGAATTCATGAGGAGTTGATTGACCCCCGCTCTTGTTTTCCTCAGTGATTAGGCTAGGGAAATGGAGATGAATCTCCTAAACAATGCTAAGAATAGCATGCTGGACTAGTTCAGGTCCTTCTAATGGCTCTTCCATGAACTTGAATATCTCAAAGACAAAATATAGTACATGGTAGTTAAGGATGACAAAGCCACAAATCATAAATGAAGCCTGGAGTCAAGGATTTTTGACCTGGAAGAAAAAATGAAAAGTCTTGAGGACACCCTTAAGGGCACTGCAGAGAAAAGTTTCAACATTCTCAAAGCATCAAATGAGCATATCAAGCATCTCATTAACAAAATGGAAGAAAAGAAGGACATCATGGATGATCAGAGGATCATGAAGGATGATAAGGAGAAGCCCAATGAAGGTTCGGGAGCCAGAACAAAGAAAAATAGGGAAGATGACTATTCCCATGGGACCCCATGACATTCATAAAGTAAAAGAGGTAGCATAGAAAATGGAGGTCCTTGAATGCAATGTTGTTGCATTGCTCAGTAGCCTCACTTGACCCTGGCCCCTGGTTCCTGTCTCTTTTTTGCTCTATTTTGTCTACTCCTTTTTTGCAGTTGCTTGTCCGTCGGCCTTCCTATGGCCTGTTTCTCTATTAATTATCCTTAGCTTTGCTTTGAACTCATATTTTCTTCATTTTATTTTGTTGTGGGTTTTAGGAACCCCTATAAACTTGTTTTACTTAATGAAAAACATTAAAAAATTTGCAAGACAAAGTAAGGGCTATTGTTGTTGTTAGTAAAACAAATATGCATAATTCTACTAAAGGCCTGATGAAACTTAATGAAAAGGAAGAGGCTCTACAAGCTTTGTCCAAAGGTACACTTGCTTCTCCTTTACATAGCATCAAATTAGTAAGAATGAGTCAATGAAAGGGTGTTGGTTCAACTCTAGACGTGACCACTGATGCTCGTAAGATGGGAAAGCATACTCTCCTAGGCCTACGACCAGACTTAGAAGCAAGGACTTCATATTTCAAAAATAATATTTAACAATTTATAAAATTTAATTAAAAATTATATCTTTTGAGATTTTAAAAATTATTTCAAAAGAGATTAATTAAATAAATTTCAACTCATAATGAAACATTTAATAATCAGTCATTTTATAGTTCTTTTATAGCAAATAAATAAATAATTTGAAATGTTGATGATTAAAAAACTACGAACTTGAAATCAGAGATTCATTAGATTAACTTCTTGATAGAATGTCTAATATTTTTAATAACATTGTACCAATATCTATATAATTGTAAAGTTATTATTATTGATGATAACTATAAAGGCAAAATGAGGGCTTCACTTTTTAGAAAATATAACCACAAAAGTGGCCCTTCTAGGTCCCTCCCTACTGAGGGAAAAAAAATCTTCCTATGCCAAAAAGTCTAAATAGTTGTCTGATTTTGCCTCACTTCTGCTTGCTCACCTCTGACATGGAAAGAAGAAGGAGGTGGATATTGGTTTACATGTTGAGATTCTAATTGAAATAGGGCAAGACACCCTATTTGAGAAATGATCCTCTATTCTTGAAAACCTTAACATTGGCATACTTATAAAGAATCTTATGGATAGTCAAAATGTTGTTTCTACTTGGATATGACAAAAGTTAATGCTTTAAAGGATAAACCCCCTGACTACCCCAAGTTGGACAATATAATAGTTAGCATTCAAACCCTTTCTGAGAGTATCAATGATCGTAAGACTGACCATGAGAAATGCATAAATAGAGTGGAGGTAACATTAAATAGTTTTTCAAGACAAAGTAAGGGCTATTGTTGATGTAAGTAAAACAAGTATGGATAATTATACTAAAGGTCTGATGAAACTTAATGAATAGGAAGAGGCTCTACAAGCTTTGTCTAAAAGTACACTTACTTCTACTTTACTTAGCATCAAATTAGTAAGAATGGGTCCATGAAAGAGAGTTCGTTCAACTCTAGTTTGTGACCACTGATAGTCATAAGATGGGAAAACATACACTCCTAGGGCCTATGACTAGACTTAAAAGCAAGGACAAGGGCATCACTTGTGTGGACAATATTGTTAACAAGGTCAGGAGTATAAATCAAGATGTTATTCAAGAAAATATTGAATTAGTTAAGTCTTTGTAGGTTTTCTGGGGATTAGATCGCCTTTTTTGTCTCTTTTTTTATGACATTTGGTTAGCATCTATTTTTTTGTTGGTTTCAGTCTATCTCTTTTTTCTTCTATGTTTCTTTGTAATTTGTGTTTTTGGTCGCTGCAAAAGTAGTTTACCTTTAATCAAAAACCAAAAAACCACACACTTAGAGATATATTTAAATGTAACCTTTCAAATAGGGCACTAGGTATTAGTGATCCATTTGTGGAGATCTAAAATACTCATCCACAACCCATTGAATCAATTAATCAAATCAATAATAGGCAAACTCTTAGTACACTATAATGAGCAAGTTGTCAATAAGAAAGCACAGGCCTTCAAGCCTAAGATCTATCTTTTATCATCTAAGAAGGATTTAGAACTATATTAAAAGGAAGAGAGTATTGCAAACCATGTTTATTTCCATGTATTTACCCCACACCAATGTCTATATTTCATCTATGGATGAGCCTCAAAATCTTGTCTCACAGTAGTATTCATGCAAGCCCAAACTCTAAAATTTTATTATAGTGTAATTAAAGAAAAACTTTATTTTTAAGTGATTACCACACTCTTTTACTCTTGGTTTTTGACATTAAATATCAATCAATAATTTTCTTATATTCATAAAAAAGTAATATTACATTTAATTTAGTTTTATCTTTATATGTTCAAAATTAATTTAATAAACTTGAATTTAAAAAAAAAATTACTGTAATAGATTATATATATATATATATATATATATATATATATATATATATATATATTATATATATATATATATATATATAATATATATATATATATATATATATATATATATATATATATATATATATATATATATATGTATATATATATATATGTATGTATATATGTATGTATGTATATTATAAACATATATATATATATATATATACATATATATATATATATACATATATATATATACATATATATATATATACATATATATATATATATATACATATATATTATATATACATTATATATATATATACATATATATATATAATACATATATATATATATATACATATATACATATATATACATATATATATATATATATATATATATATACATATATATACAATATATATATATATATATATATACATATATATATATATATATATATTATATATATATATATATATATATATACATATACATATATATATATACATATATATATATATATACATATATATATATATATACATATATATATATATATATATATATATATATATATATATATATATATATATATATACATACATACATATATACATACATACATATATATATATAACATATTATATATATAATATATAATATATATATATATATATATATATATATATATACTATATTATATATACATTTATATATACATATTTATAAAATAATATTTAACAATTTATAAAATTTAATTAAAAATTATATCTTTTGACATTTTTACAAATTATTTCAAAAGAGATTTAATTAAATAACTTTGAACTCATAATGAAACATTTAATAATCAGTCATTTTATAGTTCTTTTATAGCAAATAAATAAATAATTATTTTATTTTTTTATTCTTAAACATATCAACTTATTATTTTTTATTAAGGACAGACAGGTTTGAATAAAACATTAAAGATATCAACTTATTTTTATTTTGAAAATATTATATTTATTATTAAATATTACTATTTTTAATTCAAATTTAAATTATTTTCAAACTTGGACCATTAAATTTATAGAACACTTCTCAACTTGAATTAACCAAATATTGTAATCACCTATTCCATCTAATCATATTTCAAAAACTTTAATATTAGTTTTAGTTTTTAATATAATTTTGTATTCATCCAATGCTTTCACATATTTCCATTAGTACACAACAATTAAAGGAAAAATTATTAGCGCAATCTTCATGTGAAATGCATAAAGAGTGGGGCCTAGAGGTGCTAAGAAATAGTATATCACTCTTGAAAAGCTCAAAGCTTGAAAACTTATTTAATTTATAATGATCTAGATCAAAAGCCTTCTAGAATTTATTTTGTTTCCTAGATGGATTGGAAAACTTTAGATTGTGAAAACTCAAAAGTTTGTTGAGATTTTACTATATTTAAGAATAAGAATTAGGGTTAGGAACTTTAGAATTTTTAGATTCCTAAATCAAGAACCTCTTAGAAGTTATCTATTTCTAGGTGGTTTGGAAGACTTTTTACCTTCTTAGGACTTTAAAAATTATATATCTTTTCATTCAATAATATTAGTGTAATTATTTAATTTTATTTTATTCAGGTTTCATAAGTCTACTTAGTCATGTATGATTATATGACACTTGTCTACACAAGTTGTCATCAATTAGGAGATATATAGAAGATGTGTTGATTCCATTTCAATGCTCCATCCTAGATTCATGGGAAGAAAATTGCCACCCCTCATTGAGTGTTGCATTTGACTTTTGATTCGGTCCAATCACTCTTCCTATTTGTATTGTTTTGCTTTGATTATTCAATCCATGGAAGGTTGACTTTTTGCTCATTGTGTTAATGTGATTCTAATTTACCTCTTAGATCTTGATAGAAATCTACATGGTATCAAAGCTGATAAGAGATACTTTGAAACCAATAGCTTAAAAGTTTCTTGCAGGGTTGATTGATCCCTGACATTTTCCCTTTTTGTGTCACATCCTTTTATGGGTGTTGTGTAGAGAAGTAATGTTAAACAATGACTATCTATTGAGGCATCAACGACATTACAGAGTGGTAGTCATCATCACTGAGATGGCATTTTCATCTAGTGTGGTCCTCATTTAGCCATCCATCGGGACTGTAGGTCAATAGGGGCTCTTGTTCAGTTGGGTCAGCCTGGACACTATTTCATGTTTGAAAAAAGGTTGGGAGATTTATAAAAACCATGTCCTCTAATCTTGCTCTAGTTTGCAAATAGATAAATCATAGTTTTGTGGCATTTTGAAAGCCCTCAGTCCCGTTTGCCTCAAACTTTTTGAGATGATGACATAAGAAACTAGAAGGGTGATGTCAGGAGGGAGGGGGACACTTTTTTGGAATTGTATCCCTTGGTCACATAGATTTTTAGCCCTCGGCTCTTCCCAACCCTAGGGGGCTTAAATTTTTCCCATATATTTTATTTTTGGCAAATTATTTATTGTTGGATGTAAAAAAAATTCACCATAATATTTTTTTGTACGATGTTTAATTTTCTAAAGTGGCTAAATTCTTTTGCTCATAAATTTTGATCCTTAACTTGTGTTTTTTCATCACGAATCCAATGCGTACACACACTATCAGTATAAAGTGTAATTTTCAATAATTTTTTTTGGGTTTGGTTGCAAAATAATGCTTCTATAAAGTGCCAAAAATAAGGGGGGAAAGAAAACCAAGGGGGTATGGTGTGTTTTCTCTTTCTAATTTTGCTAGTTCAAGAGATCATGTCTCTCACAAATAATCCATTCCCTTTGAGTATTCTACATAATCATCCTAATAAATGGAAAATTAAATGTGGATATTATGAAAAGTATAAGCATACAATAGAAGAATGTTGGTTTCATCAAATTGAGGAAATGCAACAAATTATTCTCAATCATGGTATTTCCTTACCTAATTCTCCAACTCATATAGAAAAACCATCCAGCATGACTTGGCCATCTAGTCTACCACCATCAGTTGCTAAATTTGAAGCCGTTGTTCACTCATTCATGAGTTTCACAGGTTCTTTGCATCAGATATTTAATATTGTCATACTAGATCCACCATATTGGGATGCATATCTATCTATCATAACATCTTTGTTTGTAGAGTCCTTTCTTATAGATTTGGATGACAACATTGAAGACATTCATCTTCTATTTTTTTATGAGTTTCATGAAGTTACTGTTATACACTAAATTTGCACCTTTAGTTCAAGCTCTCGTAGTCTTGATAATCCATTACAACATGGGAATCATCTCAAGGTTGTGGGACCTTTTGCTAACCGAGATGAGACCTCTAGATTCTAGGCTGGTTCCTCTTGGATAATCACCCTGATTTGCTCTAACAGGAAAGTAAACTTTGAGGGGAAAGGATTAGAAGGAATGCATGGAAAGGGAAATAATAGAAAGTAAATCTATCCTACCAGGTGATGCACTGAACTTGGGTTTGGATCTCAGTACAGAGGGATGAAACCAATGAAGGAATCAGGTCCAATAAGTTACAACTCACTAGATAGGCTTGCATAAGTATTTCATAGGAGGGTCTGAACAAAGGCTCAACCTATGACCTACAAATAGACATCCTTTTCTGCAACTAGGTGTAGGAATGAGACAAGGCTGCTAGGGGCTATAGTATACCCACAAAACACCTAAATCAGATCAAACACAGGAAACACACAAAATTGCAGAAAGCAAGAGGAATCAGGAAACCTAAGATATCATTGAAATCATGCATACACTTTGATCCAATAAGAGACAAACTTAGACAAGAAGGCATGAGGACAATAAGAATGCCATAGAATGCTTTGCAATATTTGAATTCATCAATGAAAACTTACAAGATGTGTGAAACCAGAGAGAAAAAATGCTACAGATAGTTCTCCAAGGAAAGACTTTCCCTTTTTTTTACAAAATGTCAATTCTCAGCTTCAAAAGCTCCAAAAATAAATTATATACATCTCTGCACGTAGGAAGGAATAAAAAATCTCTGAATTAGGGCTACATAGATCTGCATTATAATAATCATCCTTAAAATCGGTCACTTTTGATCATAAATGTGCTCTTCAAAATATCTCAACAGATTAGATATCTTTCCTTGCGTGCCCATCTCTATCATGAATGCCCAAAAATCTGATCAGATCCTCAAAATGACTAAAAAAAAATGGCAGCCTAAAAGATCTCTGTAAATTGTTAACTGCGACCGCCTTTAGAAAACATCAATTTTAGCTACCCACACAAAACTCCCTCAGAAGAAAGCCAAAAAAGGGCCACACTATCTTTGAAATGAACCTGGTCACATGATCCCATGAGCTGAAAGGCCTTCATGCGATCATGTGACAAGCTTTTTTAAAAATTTGCCTTGCCCTTCGAAAATGTCAACGGTCGCATTATCGCATGAGCCAAAAGGCCTTTATGTGATCATGCGACAATTTTTTAAAACTGTCTCTCTTCACCACAAAATGACACCTCGGGCTCGCAAAATCTGCCACCTACCAAGCTTCACTGACCGCCAGCCATCATACTTGCCAAAGTCACCACGTGGCCCAACAAGAGCCGACCACATGGCTGGACCCACAACCATACTGCCTTGAAAAGTCAGCGGTCGCATGATCAGATGAGCCTGAAAGGCTTCATGCGATCATGTGACAACCCTTAGAAAATCTGCCTCCACTTTCCACAAATGCGCGGGCTTACGATCGCACTACAAAAATAACCCCAGCTCACCTCGGGTTCAAATTTCCTCTTGTCGCCAAGTCGCCTGAATTTTTCTTAACCCCAGGTTCCTCTTAGTGACTATGCAAAAACCATTGATCTTTGCTTCATCCGATGGCAGTCACTAAGTCACCTTACCTTTTCAGCATATTGCCTTTCGTGAGGAGATCACCTGACTAAGGGAAGTCTGGTAATCGCTAGATAGAAGGAATATTCTTCTTTTTATTACAACATCACCTGACCGAACATAGAACCGGGCCCACCTCCAACTGCACAATCATGCAAAGCTTTCCAACCCTGAGCCCAAAACCACTACATGTCACTCCCTTATTCGTCCTAGCCTCCACATCAACAAACACCTCGGCACCCTGGCACGGACCCACAGCAACACCGCCCGAAAACATGCTAACCGTTGACAGTTTGTTGCATGGTCGCATGGGTTCGCAAGAGCCCATGCAATCATGTGACCAACTGCATGATGCTAACTGATGACCACCAGTGGCACTATCCACCAAACCCTCGCTGACCACCACCTTGTGGAGTCAAAGATCAAAATCGTTGACGGTTTGTCACATGGTCGCATGGGCTCACAAGAGCTCATGCAATCATGCGACCAACCGTAAAGTGTTAGTCACCGATCGCTGGCGACACCATGGTTTGATTACTTATCACTTTTCACATGTTTGCATGTGGCTAGGAAGGCCCATGTGATCATGTGACCAACCACTAGGTGTTAACTAATGACCGCTGGCTACTTGTCTTGACTGTCGATCCTTTGCTGACACCGCATCAACGGTTGTCACATGATCTCATGGGATCAGAAGATCCCATGTGATCATGCGACAACCATCAGATCTTCCACACTGGCATGGCCTTAGGCACCGGGACCCACCTAATCGAAGTTGCGTGCTTAGGGTTGAAAACATAGAAGGTGTCAAAAACACAGAGGGTTTTCGAGTGAAGGCTGAAAACACACTAAATTTTTAGAGTGGAGATCGAAAACACACTGAGATTTCAGACCAAAATGTAGAGAACATCCAGAGCCTATAGAGAGGAGGTCGAAAACACATTGGGTTTTCGACACTTGAGCAGAAAACACACTGGACGCTCGACACTGAGCATTTCTTTTGGAAAATAGGAACCGTGGCAAAAAATGAATGACAAGGAAATTTTGGGCAACATTTTGGTGACCTCTGTGGGATGTCAGCCTGCTAGACATTGGACCAGTTGCCTTGAAATATCCATTGGGCATAGGAGTCATTCTTTTTTTTTAACACAAAAACCTTGGCAGGGACAAAAACTAAACTGGGAAGACAAACTTGTGCACGAGCACTTCTTGGGAAACAGGAACTAACCTAGAAAGGAGGGAAAGAAAGAAAGAAACATATTTACAAGAATTTAAAAAAAGGACCTATAGAGAGGGATTAACCTCAAAGCAAGGCTTCAAGTGGAAACCATTCACTAAGATTGGTAGGGCATCTCCTTCAAGGGTTGAAAGCTGAAAAGCGTTAGATCCTCTGCACTGTGTTATAACAAATGGTCCACCCCAAAAGGAATCAAACTTTGTGTGCTTGCTAGGTTTTGACCTGAACTCATCCCATTTGAGAACTACATCTCTGACTTTGAAGTTTTTCACCCTGGCTCTTTTATCAAAGCTTCTCTTTGTTTGATTCTGATGGAATGCCATATCTTGCATTGATTTATCTCTGATCTCTTCTAGCTCCATCAACTGGGCATATCTGGTTTGCATAGGATCACTTTCTTCAAACAAGGCACACTGAGTGGCCAAGTCCAAAGTTGGTAATTTAGTTGAAATAGATAACTTAGCCTCTCTACCATACACCAGCATGTATGGGGAATTACCAATGATTTTCTTTGGAGTAATTCTATCTAACCACAAGGTAGATCTCAATTTAGTATGCTGGTCCCTCTGACTATCTTGCAGGGTCCTCTTGATTATTCTAATCAGATTCTTATTTGTTGATTCTGCCAAACCATTCCCCTGAGGATAGTAATTGGAACTTGTATTCAGATAGATGCCCTTCTTGACTTCCCACTTTGAGACTTTGAGGCCTGTAAATGCTAATGCATTGTCTGAAACTATAGAATTCGGAATGCCAAATCTATGAATAATGTCATCATAAAAACTTAAAACAACATTCTCATTGGCTTCTTTTAAAGAAACTTCCTCTGTCCACCTAGTGAAATAATCAGTTGTAGTGATTATCCACTTGTGTCCTGCACTAGATGGAGGGTTAATCATGCCAATGAAATCTATACCCCACTTCACGAAGGGCTGCTTTGTTTTGACTGGCTGTAGGGGCAGAGTTGTAAATCTTTCTTTCCCTGCAAAAATAGCACATTTGATGCATCTTCTAACATAATCATGACTATCTTTGAAGATAGATGGCCAATAGTATCCAGCCCTCATGATCTTAAAAGCTATAGTCCTAGGAGAGAAATGGCCACCAGAAGCCCTGTCATGAAACTCAAATAAGACATCCGCAACCTTTTCTGAATCTAAGCATCTTAGAAGGACACCATTGTGATCCTTTTTGAAAATAATTTCATCTATCAGCACAAAAGGAACAGATTATAACCATAATACCTCCTTTTTGCTAAATCTAGGCCCACAGGACATTGTCCTGTCTTCAAATAATTGATCATATTAGGCAACCAGCTAGCTGCCTTGGCTTGCTTTCCTATAGAATGCACCACCAGAGATGCATCTATATATTCTAATTTCTTTGAACTTCCATCTTCTGCCAGATGCTCACAAAGACCTCTTCCTTTAACCAGCTTGGTAATCTAAATATCTATGTCATATTCCATCACCTTAGTGATCCAACCAGCTCTTTTTTCATTTAGGTCCTTAGACACCAAAAATTCCTTGACACTTGGATGAGTAACCATCAAATGCACCTTGCTATGGGTGAACAAATGTCTGAATTTTTTGAGGCTCTTTACCACAGCAAGAACATGCTTTTCTACAAAAGAGTATCTTTGTTCATACTCCTCTAAACCTTTGCTGAAGAAAGCAATAGGCTGCTCCAATCCTTCAGCATTTTCTTGAGTCAACATTGCAGATATGGCATCATGACCCCCATAAGCATAAAGGATAAAATCCTTACTAAAATTTGGGTTTAGGAGAGAAGGAGCTCCCGTTAAGGCTTCTTTAATAGCTTGGAAGTTAACTTTTCCTCCTTTGGTCCAACTGAAAGCTGAACCTTTCCTCAACATGGCTGTCAAAGGCTTGAGTAACTCTGCAATGTTAGGCAAGAATATCCTAACATTTAGTTAATCTTTCCTATGAAAGATTGGAGACTTTTCTTGTGATGTGGTAATGGTAGTTCTAAGATGGCTACAATTCTCTTAGGATCCACTATAATTCCTTCTTTGGATACTACATATCCCAATAGTTTTCCTTCATGAACTACAAACACACATTTCTTGGGATTAAGGGATATCCCATATTCTCTGCATCTTTCAAAAATCTACCTCAAATGTCTGATGTGGTCTACTGCATGCTTTGAGTAGATAGTTATGTCATCTAGGTAGACCAACAAAAACCTATACATGAGGCCCTTAAAGGCCATATCCATTGCCTTTTGAAATGTAGCACCTGCATTTGACAAACCGAAGGGCATCTTCTGATATGCCATGGTTCCCCACTTGGTTGTAAATGCAGTCTTATATTGATCCTCTTCTTTCACTAAGATTTGATTGTATCCTAAATAGCCATCCAACAATGAGAATCTCTCAGATCCAGAGACATATTGTAGAATTTTTTCCATAGAGGGTAGTGGATGGTGGTCTTCTAATGAGGCTCTATTCAAATCCCAGAAATCAACACACAACCTCAACTCCCCATTCTTCTTTTTGACAGGAACAAGGTTGGAAACCCAACTAGTATGTTTGATGGGGTAGATGATGCCACCTTCTATTAGTTTGAGTACTTCCTTATGCATTAGGGGTTCAAGCTTGGGATTAACAGGCCTTTTCTTTTGCCTTACTGGTTTAGCATTAGGCTCCAATTCAATAGTGTGCTGAGCAAGGGTAGGATCAAAATTCTTGAGGTCTCCATACCCTCATGCAAAAACATCATTGAATTCTCTGAATAATTTAGTGTAAGCTTGCTTTTCTGAATTGGTGTTTAGTTTTCCAAATTATAGGCTCTTACCTGGTTCCAACTCTAATTTAGCATAATGTTCCTGTTGGACTACCAGGCTAGCTTTATTTTTCTTAACTTCATCATCCTTGTTGAAGATAGTCCCTAATGTGACAAGACCTTTAGGCATCTTATTAGATCTAAGTTGTATCACTTGATCACCATAGCTCTGTGATAATCTCTTTTGATTGTGCCTTGAAAAGACATCTTCTTCAAACAAGAACTGTAGAATTTGTTCATCATTGTCAAAAACTTGCTAATTAATATTATTATGTGGAATTGAAGGTCTGAAAATAATCCTGATGTGTTGCTGATCTGCCTCTTTTGAAATGCTATTGGGGATGTCAAACTAAGATCCAATAGCAGCTAACCTATCAGCATTTTTATTTAATTTTCTAGGGATAGCAACGATATTGAAAGCATGGAAATCTTTAATTGCATCCCAAACTCTATGTTTGTATGCTTTCATGACATCATTTTTGGTTTCACTCATCCCTCTTACTTGGCTGACAACAAGTTCACTATCACCATATACTTTTAATGCTTTAAGCCCCCTTTTTCTAGCCCATTCTAGTCCATTAACCAGACTTTCATACTCTGCAATGTTGCTGGTGCAGGAAAAAATAAATCTAAAGGTAGTATAATACCTTTCTCCTTTTGGGGACACTATCATAGCACCTCCACCAGAACCATGTCTACTTCTAGCTCCATCAAAAAATAGCTCCCAGACCTGACTATCTCGATTATCTGAATCAGTGTATTCTTTGAGAAGGCTTGGTTCTATGGCTCCACTTTCTTGAATCAGATAATTCCCCAAGCCAAAATCCCAAACAAGACTCTCTTGGATCTCTGAAGTTCTTTCATCTAGGAGAACATTAGGGATATTCTCTATTTTGGTGCTTGCTTCACTAGTGGTTGGGAAATCATTGTCATCAAATATAGGGCAGTTAGTATTGATGGAATTGGACAAATATGGCTCTATATGATGTATTGCTAAGGCTTCTGATTTAATGGTGACTTTGGTACCATACCTTGTATGAAAGAGCATGTGAGACCAGTCAGAAGAAAGATAACCTCCTATCTTGGCTGTGAACTCTCTTGAGAGACATATGGCAAACAATGCAGGAAGATTTATGATATATATATATATATATATATATATATATATATATATATATATATATATATATATATATATATATATATATATATATATATATATATATATATATATATATATATATATATATATATATATATATATATATATATATATATATATATATATATATATATATATATATATATATGTCTAGGAGGATGGAAAATTTAGGACTAGCATGGAGAATTAAATTGGTATCCTTGGCCACACCTATAGTACTGATTGAGGATCTATCAAGTTGTGTAACCTTCTTTTGGAAGGGTTCATATTTAAGTCCTAATTGATCAACCACTTTCTTGGGCATTACAGTGCTAGTAGCTCCACTATCTACCATACAATTATGCACGAAAGATTTCCTAATAATTAAAGATACGTAAAAGGGAGGTGGCTTTAAATTCCTACCTTGCATGGTATTGGCCTTGGAGTTGCTAGTTAGAGTCTCCTTTTCTTGGTCAGTGTTGACCAACACTGATTTTGTAGTTTCTTTTGTAGGTTGAGGATTTACTGCCTCTCTCATGGCCTTCCCCAAAATTTTGGGTTGTCCCAGAATAGACAAAGAGTCCCGCATAGACATGGTGACATTCACCTTCTTCATGTTGTCTTCAATGTTATAAGGTGCCATAGTGTGTACCTTTTGTTGTGCTTTTACTATGATGGGTTCAGCTTCTTTTGGAACTTGGCCTTCTTTGCTTGTGACAATAGGGGCCTCCTTGGATGTGATAGGGGCAACTTGTTGTAGTGGCCTTAGTACCAAAATCTATTCTCTCCATGTCTTGGGCTCTTCTCTTTGCTCTTGTGTAGCCAACAAAGGCAGCTTCATCATTGACTCCATTAAAATCCGGTTGCTCCCTATTGAAAAGAGCAATCTCATTCTCTTGTATTTCTTGCTGAGGATTTGTCCCACTAGAAGGAGCTTTTGTTTGAGCTTGTGAAGCATTTTGAACCATTAGTGCTTGGTTCATCCATCCATTAGAACATGTAGCCTAATTTTGGGGCTGATTGCAAGGGAAACACCATTCATTATCCATGGCCATATTGTTTTGACTAAGAACCATATCTCTGACTGGATTTACAGAATTAAGAGGTGCAGGGTTATATGGTTGGAATGGTCTTTGACTAAAATTTTGTCTTTTCCCTTGATAGCTTCCTTGGTATGGTGGCCTATTTTGTTGATAAGGCTGTCCTTGATTTTGGTATTGCTGATTAGGACTTTGGCCTTGTGATTGGAAGGGTGGCCTGATGCCTTGGTTTTGTTTCTTCAAGTTTGTGAACTCTTTGGTTAGAGTCTGCAGCAAGTTTGTCATTTCTTGTATACTAGTTTGCTGACTAGTCTTCACCTCTTGCAAGTCTTGGGAGAAATTTGTTGCAGCATGTTCTTGACCACTGGTACTAGCTTGCGGTGCTAATATTGTGGGAATAGGGGTAAATGGGGGTACTTGTGCAGGTGCAATGGGCTAAAGACTAGGGAAGATAGGCATGGGAGGTCTTCTTTGTATCATGCCTGCTTGGATCAAATAATTTTCAGCCTTGATAGTAGTGTCAAACGCTTGGGGTAAAGTGGTACCACCCATAGACTGGATCATGACAGAAATTTGGCTATTTAGACTTTGCAAGTAGTACAAGAAAGCATGGTCAACTAATGGCCTTACAGAGACTAGGATTCTATTCCATGTTTTAAGGAACTTACTATTATAATCTATCATTTTCTCTTGAGGGTCTCTCTTTATAGTTATTAATTGCTCAACCAGAGACAAATTATCTAATTTATCCTGAAAATGCTTGCTTAATGCATCCCCTAATTCATCCCATGAAGTAATAGAACCAACAGTTAAAGTTCTAAACCACTGTAGAGCCTTACCTTTCAAAGATGTTGCTAATAATTTGGTGGCCACATCCTCTTGAGTAATGTTGTTTATGCTACAAATGGTGGTCACATCTCTTATGTGCTCAAAGGTTGTTGTCTATCCCTCCCCTATGAAATCAGGTATTCTCTTTAATGCCACCAAGGGCACATCATGATGCATTGCAAAATCTAAGGGGCTCCCCTGATTGAAAGGTGCAAAGGAAAAATTTCTAGCTATTGTAGGAGGTGTAACCTGAAGATCAACAACTATATGAGCTGTATTTGCTAGATTTAGATCTTCTTCTTCTAGATCTCTGGTCAGAGATCTACCTCTTCTTTTGAAATGAAAAAGGAAAGGTCTCCTCTTTGAAGTATCAGGAGGTGTGGATTGGAATCTTCTTGTAGGATATTCTCTCTGAGTTGACCTGCCTTTGTAGCTTCTTTTCAAGGGCAACTCTGAAAATTCAGCAGGCTTTGAGCTTCTAGTCTCAATCTTTCTCATAAACCTTAAACAAGGTTGGTCTAAATCTTTGAAACTAGTGGAGTCGCCAGATATACTTGATAGAACAACCTCTAAAGGTCTATATTATGCAATCTGCATATCAGAGATGACACAATCTTCAACAAATGAACTTCTTTGCTATCCCATCGGGCGTGCCAAAATTGTTATACACTGAATTTGCACCCTTAGTTCAAGCTCTTGTAGCCTTGATAATCTAGTACAACATGGGAATCATCTCAAGGTTGTGGGACCTTTTGCTAACCGAGATGAGACCTCTAGATTCTAGGCTGGTTCCTCTTGGATAATCACCCTAATTTTCTCTAACAGGAAAGTAAACTTTGAGGGGAAAGGGTGAGAAGGAATGCATGGAAAGGGAAATAATAGAAAGCAAATCTATCCTGCCAGGTGATGCACCGAACTTGGGTTTGGATCTCAGTATAGATGGATGAAACCAATGAAGGAATTAGGTCCAATAAGTTACAACTCACTAGATAGGCTTGCATAAGTATTTCATAGGAGGGTCTGAACAAAGGCTCAACCTATGACCTGCAAATAGACATCATTTTCTGCAACTAGGTGTAGGAATGAGACAAGGCTGCTAGGGGCTGTAGTATACCCACAAAACACCTAAATCAGATTAGACACAGGAAACACACAAAATTGCAGAAAGCAAGAGGAATCAGGAAACCTGAGATATCATTGAAATCATGCATACACTTTGATCCAATAAGAGACAAACTTAGACAAGAAGGCATGAGGACAACAAGAATGCCACATAATGCTTTGCAATATTTGAATTCATTAATGAAAACTTACAAGATGTGGGAAACCAGAGATCGAAAATGCTACAGATAGTTCTCCAAGGAAAGACTTTCACTTTTTTTACAAAATGTCAATTCTCAGCTTCAAAAGCTCCAAAAAAAAATTATATACATCTTTGCACGCAGGCAGGAATCAAAAATCTCTGAATTAGGGCTACATAGATCTGCATTATAATAATCATCCCTAAAATTGATCACTTATGATCATAAATGTGCTCTTCAAAATATCTCAACAGATCAGATATCTTTCCTTGCATGCCCATATCTGTCATGAATGCTGAAAAATATGATCAGATCCTCAAAAGGACTAAAAAAAATGGCAACCTAAAAGATCTCTGCAAATTCTTAACTATGACCACCTCTAGAAAACATCAATTTCAGCTACCCGCACAGAACTCCCTCAGAAGAAAACCAAAAAAGGGTCGCACTGCCTTTGAAATGAACCTGGTCGCATGATCGCATGAGCTGAAAGGCCTTCATGCGATCATGCGACAAGATTTTTTAAAAATTTGCCTTGCCCTTCGAAAATGTCAATGGTCGCATGATCGCATGAGCCGAAAGGCCTTTATGCGATCATGTGACATTTTTTTAAAACTGTCACTCTTTGCCACAAAATGACACCTTGGGCCCGCAAAATATTCCACCTACCAAGCTTCACCAACCGCTAGCCATCATACTTGCCAAACTCACCACATGGCCCAATAGGAACTGACCACATGGCTGGACCCATGACCATACTGCCTTGAAAAGTCATCGGTCACATGATCGCATGAGCCTGAAAGGCTTCATGTGATCATGTGACAACCCTTAGAAAATCTACCTCCACTTTCCACAAATGCTTGGGCTTACAATCACACTGCAAAAATAACCCCGGCTCACCTCAGGTTCAAATTTCCTCTTGTCACCAAGTCGCCTGAATTTTTCTTAACCCCGGGTTCCTCTTAGCAACCACATGGAAACCATTGATCTTTGCTTCATCCAATAGCAATCACTAAGTCAGGTTACCTTTTCAGCATATTCCCTTCCGTCAGGAGATCACCCGACTAAGGGAAGTCTCGTAATCACTAGATAGAAGGAATGTTCTTCTTTTTATTGCAAGATCACCCAACCGAACATAGAACTGGGCCCACCTCCAACTGTGTAACTACACAAAGCTTGCCAACCCTGAGCCTAGAACCACCATGTGTCACTCCCCTATTCATCCTGGCTACCACATCAGCAAACACCTTGGCAGCCCAGCATGGACCCATAGCAACAGCGCCCGAAAACATGCTAACCGCTGACGGTTTGTCGCATGGTCACATGGTTTTGCAAGAGCCCATGCAATCATGCGACCAACCACATGATGCTAACTAATGACCACTGGTGGCACTATCCACCGAACCCCCACTGACCACCACCTTGCGGAGTCAAAGACCAGAACCATTGACAGTTTGTCACATGGTTGCAAGGGCTCGCAGGAGCCCATGTGATCATGCGACCAACCGTAAAGTGTTAGTCACCAACCACTGGTGGCACCATGGTTTGATCACTTACCACTTGTCACATGATTGCATGCGGCCAGGAAGGCCCATGCGATCATGTGACCAACCACTAGGTGTGAACTGATGACCGCTGGCCACTTGTCCTGACTGCCAATCCTTTGCTGACACTGCATCAATGGTTTTTGCATGATCTCATAGGATCGGAAGATCCCATGTGATCATGTGATATCTATCAAATCTTCCACACTAGCACGGCCCTAGGCACCAGGACCCACCCGATCGAAGTTGCGCGCTTAGGGTCAAAAATGTAGAAGGAGTCGAAAACACAGAGGGTTTTCAAGTGAAGGCCAAAAACACACCGAATTTTCAAAGCAAAGACCAAAAACACACTGGGATTTTAGACCAAAAGGCAGAGAACATCCAGAGCCTGCAGAGAGGAGGTTGAAAACACACTAGGTTTTCGACACTTGAGCAGAAAACACACTGGACTCTCGACACTGAGCATTTCTTTTGGAAAATAGGAACCGTGGCCAAAAATGAATGACAGGGAAATTTTGGGCAACAGTTACATCATCATTTCCATCTTTGGACATTTCTCTTTCCTTGTGTATATTAGTTCCTATTATGATAGATTGTGTAGGTATTCATTAGTTTCGATATCTAACGTAATTATCTTCATTTGTAGCAGTATTAGATTCTCATCAGTCCAAACATGACCTTACATGCATGGTCCTTGTTCAGGAATATTTTGTGGTACATGATCTATCACACAATTTCAATGGATTGGATCTTTAAGCATCAATCAAAGGCATTAGTGGCATCATTTCATTCTTTGGGTTATGTGCAACATTCAGAGACATTCATCTTGCTTCCTACATATTCCTATCTAGAATGGGAAGTATTCTTGCACAAATTTATGGTATTGTTTCTTCCCAAGTGGAGGAATGTTGTTCAATGTTCATGGATCATCTTTAGCATCCAATTTCGAGCATATACAAGTACTACATGGATTTTTTCACTTCATATCTTCTCAAGGGGTCATATGATCATCTCTACTTTCTCCATTATGGGAGAACATATTGTATTTTGTGATAGAATTAGTTCAAAGTAGTCTCTAGGGGGTTATCATGTGTCCTCCATCTATCACTCTTCTTCTTCACTTATTCATGTCATTGCATCTTATCTCTTTTTTGGAAGGATTTTTTGTTCCCAATGGGTTTTCCTCATTTCTCCTTTTATGAGATATTTCATTGTACACAGGTTCCTCGCCAAGCTAGTTGTCAAGAATCATTTTATAAAGAATCATTGATTAAATCAAGCATTTATCAAATCAAAATTCAAATCAAGCCATAATTCAATTGAATTAAAAATCAAAAGGCCTCAAACAAAAAAAAAAAAAAAAAAAAAAAAAAAAAAAAAAAAAAAAAAAAAAAAAAAAAAAAAAAAAAACCAATTAAAATAAAATAAAGCATGATAAATCAATTAATTGTGTAATTAATCTAATTAATTAAATAGTTCATTTAAATCGAATCAACCCAATCAAAGGGTACACATGGCTAAAGATATTAATTAAATTTAATTAATTAAATCCTATTTTCCCTCAACCACCAAATGAGAGGAAAATTTATCAACCAATATGATTCGAGGATGGAGCTCACATTGATCAAGCCTAAATAAAATCTCAATTACTCACTTGGATAATGCATCTTGTCCACTCATTTTGTCCTTTGGTCCCAAGCTTTGAGGATAAAAATATTTAAATGGTCTCCAAAGGTGGAACCATGGACTTAACTCAAATTCAACCATGACCAAATCAACCACACCCCCTACGCTTACCAAAATCTATAAAAAAAGGCATAATTCAATCAATAATCATCCACAAAAATGAGAATAGCATCAAACCTCTTACAAATTAGAGCTCAAAATGCAAATTTAGAGCTAATTAGTTGTATTTTCATTTGGAGTTGAACAATTAGCTTTGTTTATCATATCATTCTCATCTTAGGACTGTCACTAATGGAAGCTTGCTAAGAGCTTTACATTAGCATCCATAAATAGAGATCTATAAAGTGCTTAATTGTCAATTCTTTTCTTAATTAGATTACTATTTGTGGTAATTTAGTTGTTATTTCAAGTTATTGATGATACTTGTTGGGAGTTCCCTTTGATCTTCACTTGTAGATTTATGCTTTGATGGATAACTTAAATAACACTTTGAATCTATCACCACTCCAAAATCTACAAGAAAGAGGGCCAATTAACAAGGATCAAAACAGATCCTCCTACACTTTGAGCCTCAATGCTCAGGCGGGTGTACCCTTGATTCACTTTTTGAAAGGAATCACTAAATGATATGCAACTATATGCCCTTTACTAACTGCTTTAAGATTTTATCATTTGAATGTGTGTGTGTGTGTGGTTGATGACAATGAAATGCCTCCAGAGGATGGACCAGTGCCTTAACCTAGGGCAAAGAGTCACCCAATTACATACATCAGCTGAAGACATTAACTCAAACACAATTGAATCTAGGATAAGTGCTTTGCCTACTACCCCTCTCCCTCAAACACAAGGACATCAAATTCTTACTTGGTTGCAAACTCACTGAACCCACCTAAAAGACTTTAATCCTAACTTTGTTAGGAACTTAGAGATGACTTCACAATACTCTTTGTTTACCATATGTTAATACACTTTGTGACACTAACATATATGAGCTTAGAATCGAAACAAGAAGACATACACAGATGCAAGATTGGAACTCAATAGTATTTTCATTAACATATTCAGGATCAATATACAATCAAAGTAATACAAAGATAGGAAAAAGACCCAAAATCCAACTCCTCTTTCAGTATAAAACCATCAACAACTAGGGACCAAAAGAAAAAAGTTTTGGAACCCTTACAAAATAAAAAATGTTGCAACTTATACTCCCTAGTCATCTTGGAATCCTCAAAGTGAATGCAACAAGCTACAGATGACTTAGGGTTAGGGTTTCAACCACCAAACCCACTGGAAATGGTCACAAATTAATTGCAAGGTAAGAAACCAGGCAAGCATGAGAACAAATCATGGATTGATCCTTAATCATGATAATCTCACTGAGAAGGTACTGAGAACCACAAAAATGCTCAAAATTTCAACCTTGCAACACACCTCGAGCACAAAACCGCATAGTACAGACCCCGCAGATGAACACGACACACCCTAGACCACACTGCAATGGCAAACATATCATTTCTTACCAGCTCTAGTCCCTTCTGCATTCAATTTCAATCATTTTGGTTGCAGGAAACCCCTTCAAAAATTTGACTTTGAATGACAATGGTCACATTCATGGTGCCTGCAGTGAATTGACGGTCCACATTTGAATCTGAGCCAACTTTATGTTGCAACTGTTCGATCATTCCCTTTCATGATCTTTTAAGATTTAACCTTACAAGGAATCCTGGTTTACATTTGGTGATTGTACGACAATGTTTTTTTCTTATTCACAAAGTGAAAACTTAACCCACCATTTAACTCTGTGAACTAGTGACAAGAAGAAAACATCTAAACCCTGGTCTTTTCTAGCGAACAGGTGACTAAAGGTCTTTTCACCTATTCACAAAAAACTTTATGCTACCACCAAATACTTTTAGCGATTGCATGAATACATACTCGCTGAATCACTAGCCAATTTAGAATATCACCACTTCATTGTGTGAATGAGCGAGGTGTATTGAAAACTTGTCAGTTGCTAAAACTTATCAAGACTGCCAAACCCCACCTGGGCCCACCTGCAAACTGCCACATGTCATTATATCATTTGCTATCTCCCCCTAGTCACCACTGACATAGGACCAACTGACATGTCCAAGTAAGATGTGAGATCAATGGATGGCGCATGATCTCATAGGGTAGGAATATTCTTTAAGATCATGCGCTGACCGTAGATCGAAAAACCTTCTCTACAAGTCCCACTGAAAAGATCCTTATCACCCTCAAGCGCATCAAATAAGAACATGAAACCTCAACACTGAATCATCAGATAGTCCTACTGTCCCAGAAAACCTTTTAACCCTCTTTGCATTTGGCGAATACGTGACAAAAGGGACCCTCGCCCATTCGCAAGAACTTTGAGGGCACCGCTAGAAAAGTTAGTGATTCTGTGAACACTATATGCCAAATCGCTAAATCTTAAGAGCCTCCACCAAATCATCACGTGAAACAGTGAACCAAAAACATTTGTCAGAACCACTAAAAGACTAAGAAATTTAGCTGGGCCCACATCAGGAAGATCAACGTTCATCTGAAGTTTGCATAGACCTCCAAGATTCTAACAGATTACACACCCACCATCAGATGGAGAATCTTCTCCCTACCCTAACAACCCTCTGACACTGGATGAAATCAACAACCATTGCAAGATCTTAAGCCTCTGACACACTCGATGAGATCATATGTTGTTCATCGATTCTCTAACAGGATCAGGACCATCTGACGCACCCGAAAACTAGGTCCCACTGACAACATTTTGAGTCATTAATAGGTGGACCAATGAGAGATAGCCAAATTTGCACACTTGGCTAGTGGACCCACGTGGAAAGAAAAGCTACATCACTAGGAAAGATCAACGATCAGCGTAAGATCTCAAGCTTCTGACAAAGTCTATGAGAACTCATGTTGACCGTCAGATGGAGATGTTGTCAGAAGACTAGGCCTAGAAAAATATTAAGCTAAAACATAGGAAAATTTAGGTTCTAAGGACTATAGGAAAATATTAAAAGCCATCGGGGTAAAACTTAGGAAAAATTAAAAGGGGCCTCGTCGGACATGAAAACCTAACCCCGGAATATCTTAAAGGATTTTAATTAGCACATGCAGATTAGGATCTTAAGTGGCCCAAAAAAGTAACATAAAATTATAACAAGGCCAGGGTTAAAATAAAGGGTTTTGTATGCAACGGCTACATTTTTGAATTTTTGAACTAGGGCCTAAGGTAGAGACCTAAAAACAACTGCAGAGACCAGGGGAAAAGGACTAAAGCCATGAAATTTTTTGCATGTGCTAACAATACTAACCCTATGAAGGTACTTTTTCTAGTACACAAAATGGCACCCACCGTAAGACATTAGGCCTCATAAATTTATAAATTTAGAGAGGTAAATTTTTTTTGCAAATCTTGTTTTCTTCTTTGTTTTTCAGGTTAACCAAAATGTTTGATAATTTCTCCAGCACTTTTAATTGATTATCTAGTGATTTTAAAGTCTGAAACAATGCTTCTATGACAAATTCTTGCACCTTTATGTGGAGTTTTAGCGCTTTCAATCTCTTCTGTCTTCTGTCTTATTTCTTTCTGCGCTTTCACCCTGACTCTCCAGCGCATTCAATTGATTCTCCAGTGCTTCTAATACTTTATGTTAATGCCTTTTCTTATTTTATTAGCGCTTTTAATTTTCTTTTTAGTGCTTTTAATAATTTTCTATAGTCCATTTAATCTAATTAGCACTACGTTTAAGCTTTCTAAGAACACTTTTAGTATATTTAGTTGTGCTTTCAATTAAATTAAGAATTAATAGAATTTAACTTGTAGAAAATGATTTCTCTGTGTCAGCGAAGGGAAAGCTTTGACAAAATGGATTAAGGAGTAGAATATTACATACATCAAGCTAGTTTTGGAGAATTCTCAATAAGAAAATGAGGTATATGAACAATACTTGCAATTTGTAGAAGTATATAAATCAAAGTTCATATCATTAAATTGGATTTACTTGCCTTAGTCAATTTTTGTCAAAATTTGATAAATAAGGCTTAAATTCAAAGTTATTCTTGTTTTCTTCATTTTGGCTAGTTGTGTTGACTAACTTGTTGGAGGAGAAGTGAATGGAAAGGAATGATCACCACGAGGTGAGCATAAAAATGGAAAATTCATCAAAATTTCCCCTAGCCTTAGCTAGCTTCAAAATAAGGTAAGCCTAAAACTTGGTCAATTTTTGCTTAAATTGTGGCCTTGTCAATTCTAAAATCTAGTAATTAAAGGAGGCTATTATTGTTTGAGGGATTTGATACTAGGCCTATGCTCTTCACTTTCTAAGTGAATCAAAATGCCAAAAATATCAAGTTCTTTGATTACAAGAAAGGCTAAGTAAATCAAGCACTAAATTTGAACAACCCCTTATTTGTGGAAAAGAGTAGAAATACTCAATTGCCATTAGTTAGTGGGTTTGGTAATTGAACCTTGTTAAAAGTGTTTGGGAATTGAGAAATAGATAGGGATATTCTCTTCACCTTTTGGTGAATCAAACTCCCAAAACCTATCTCTATATTCCACTTTATTGCTTTCAAAATGAACATGCTAGATCTATAGTGGGCTTGCCTCCTGAGATTTGCCTTAATGAGGCTGGTGAGAGGGACAACCCAAAGTGGGATACAATTGTCTTTTCTACAATCATCCAACCCACTTTAAAATGAAATGTGTGCATCCTTAATGGGGTGTGTGACAAAAGGGTGTTAAATTTTTGAACTTCCTCGAGTAGTCCTTCAGGATTGCACAAAACTCCAACATACCGGTGATGGGAAGCCTCTTAATAAACTTGAAATCTTAATATCCATTTTGAACATAATCATGGTTAAATACCTTGATAAATTAGTAAGCCTACTTCATTAGAGCCATTTAAAAGCCAAATTTGACATTAGGTAGATTGCTTGGAAGAATTTATCATGATTATTGATAAAATTATTGTGTTGTGCTTGAAGGTCTTTGATTACAAAAAGAAAACATCCATTAAGATCCAAAAATCAATTAACAATAAAGATTCAAAAGAATATTCTATTCACAAGAATTCAAGAAATGGAAAAAGAAATGGAAACATTATCCAACCAATTCTCATTAATAACATTGTTTCCTTACCTATATGATCAAGAAAAACATCTTGAACGCCATATCTTTGATAAATCAAAATTTGATAAAAAAGAATATCATGAAAACTCTATATTTGATCAAGAATAGCCTAATGATAAACCAATATTTGATGAAGAAACTAGTTCAAAATATCAAGAGAATCTCATCTTTGATCAAGGAAATCAAGAGGTATTAGTTCCATCTCAACAATATTCATCATATGACAAGTCTTTGAGAAACACAAATACATCCAAATATCCTTGCGATAGATCATTTACTCCTTTGGGAATTTCATACGAATCAGGTTTGGAAAAAATCCTTGAAAATGATCTCATCACATTGCCTCAAATCACTTCATGTGGTTTTATCTTTTTGAGTAACTATTGTGCATATCATTAACATAATGAGCATGAAACTTCAGATTGCATGGATTTGAAACATAAAATCCGAAATCTTATTGATGATGACTTAATTAAAATTGAAGATCTTAAATTAAATTAATGACTCATCTAATGAAGATACTACTCTCAAGCAAGATAAAAGTTATGAACACTTGTCTAGCAGTGGTCCTCTTATAGCTTTCACCTATTCCACCATTCCTACATTTTATATAGAAGCAAAGCTATCCAATATTCCTCCATCAAACAAAGATCCAAACAATTTTCATAATGACCATGTATACCCTCAAGGGCTACCTCTAAAAGAGATCCAAGCTAACCTACATCTTGGTACAAACTTCTTTCATGCTTCAAAGGTTATAGACTCCAAGCCTTCATGTGCTACAATGCCTAATGTACCTATTTCAAATGAAGATCCATCATACCTTCAAGAATCCCTCGTGCGGATCCAAACTTTGACATTGTCCGTAGAAGTGGCTCTATATCAAGAGACTAATCAAAAGTGCAAAGAAACAAGTCTTATGAAGGATCAAGATCGAGATAATATCCCTCCTTATCCTATATTTGACCAAAGTCCCATATCCCAAGAATCCCATGATGAATCCTTCATACCCTTCCATTTATTTCAAGAAGATATCCTTCCATCTCAAACACCCAATATTCTTTCACCTTCTAAATCATACCCATCTCCTAAGAAATATCAAGGTATTCCTTCCATCTCTAATGAACTTATTGAAAATCAAAAGAAAAGTATTCTTCCTAGGCTATCAAAAGATCCTTGTAAAGATCAAAGTACCCCAACATCAAATTTTCATAAGCCTCCATATCTATCTCAAGATTCAACTGCTCCTGTCAAAGTCACTCCTATCAAAGCTACATATAAGACTATTGGTACAAAGATAAATCCAAAAGAAAAAAGCCTTGGCCATGCAACTCAAAATAAAGATTTTGATATCCCTCACACATATCATTTATCTCCATTTTCATGTAAGCATCATCCTTCTACATCTTCCAAATCCATCCTTGGTCCCTATATCGCAAACATGAAACCTTATACATCCTCCAAATCCATATTAGGTGCTTACATTTCTCCATCAACCTTTCCTACCATCCCTATCACACCATCCCCTTATCTTATGATGTATAAAGATCAAAAAAGACATACATACTTGAGAAACCAAACACCCATCCATATCAACCTTATTCATCCACCAATACCAAGTCTTTTGGAATAAATTTGAATGTGCAACATAAAAATCAGAAATCCAAGAATCCACTTATGTATGAAGAGCACCATGTCCCATCTAATCGACATGTGAATGAAAGGAAAAAATAAATATTCAAGAGACCACAAAGTTCCATCAAGAAAAAAGAAAAATCAAAGAAAATGTGGATTCCTAAATCCCTCATTGAAGAAATACATTCTAAAGAATCCAAAAGGAAAGAAAAATCAAAGAAAGTGTGGATTCCCAAGTCACTTTTGAAGGACTTACACATGAAAGAGAAATCAAAGTTGACATTCAAGCTTTGAAAGGATTCCACTCCACATTTTTCCAAACACATTCCATCTTATCCATCCATTTTGGGTCCTTGTGTCCTAAGATCCATATCCTCTCTTAAATCAAAATCTCAAGCTATTTCACCTAGTTTTCCTCCTGTTGGTGTTTTTTCCTTGCAGGACCAAGCTTGAATCAAATAGTTGGGCTTAGATCTCAGTTAGGCACTCAAGCTTGACAAGGAAAACAAACCAATTGATGAGGATAAAGAGAAATCATCCTTCTCCTTTGAGTTCCACATTCACTCAGGTGGATATTGCCTTATCTGCACATTCAAGACACCTCATGACAAACCAAAGGCCTATAGACAAATTAATGTGGAATGGTTCTCAAACTCCTAGGTATCCTGTACCTCAATGAAGCCAATCTCTCATGCAATAGCCCTACTTGCATGTAATGAGTATGAAAACCAGATACCTACACTAACAACTTGAAAGGGAAAGGGTGGGACTAAATGGAAATGATTTTAAAATGATTTTGAAGGGACCCCTGAGATACCCTATGTTCCTGATAGACTAGTGCCTTATCCAATGGGTAGCAAAGTCAAATATCTCACTGCAATAGGGCTATGAAACAAGAAGACAACACACTCACCCTGACCAAATCATACATTACCTAACCACCTGTGCACCTAGATATGCTATCACCTATCCAAAGAAAGACCTGGGAACAGGCAATACATTAACCAGCATCCACTGGAAGACAAGCATGATGCATCTTTGATACCTCAGCTCATACATATCCGAACACCAGTCCTAGACTTAGTTGCTTCTATGAAAAAAAACTCTACTGCAGACAATCACTGGAAATGCAAGTAGAAAAGCTATCACACTCTTGATGCTACAATTAATAAGTCTAAAACCCAAATGGAGACAATCTAAGAGCAGAACAAATATATTGAAATCTTATACATAAGACATTTGTTACAATTTCATTATATTCCCATAGCCAGAGAGGATAAAAGAACACTCTATATGCAGAGAAAAGGAGAAATCTACAGGAAAAAGACCCTTCACATGGAACCAATTCTCTTCAAAAATTTTGCAGAAGAAGGAACCCTTACAAAAACAAACAACCTACCATTTATACCACTAGCTGACTTGGAATTCTCAAAGAGAATGCAACAAGCTGCAGACAGCTAGGGCAAGGGTTTCAACTATCCAACCAACTAAAAATTACAAAAATTTACTGCAGGGGGAAGAAACACAAGCAGCCTGGAGAAAACAAATCTCTAGCAGATCAACAATCATGAAAATCTACAAGCTCAGCAAAGTACACCAGAAATTTGCTATTAAAATCAATCTAATTGGCCACCTGCAAATAGCTTCTTGAGAACAAAACCAAATGGCACCAGGTACAAAATCACCTCTGCAAACAACCACAAAGCCCCTAGACCACTTTGCAACAACCGGTGCCACCAACCAGATCAAAAACATTTAAGACCAGTCCTTCCTATCGCAAAAAACTCACTGCAAGTTTGAATTTGAAAAGCAACGGTCACTTTACACTTCGCGGGTTTCACATTTCTTAACCATTTGCCCCAGTCACGCAATTGCGTAGTCACAATTTGACCACCACAGGAAATCGGGCCTCATAATATGCTTGTTCACTTGATCACAAGGCACCAAACTAACCTTTGTGATCATGTGATGGTGGCTTCATAACCATGAAATGCTAACTGTAGACCACCCATAGAAATCCTTGGCCCTACCATCAATCGCCGACCAATCAAAACTGGGCACGCCGACAAGACTTGCATAGTGGACTTGCCCTAACTCTACAACCACAACATCAAATGGTCAGTCACATGATCACATAGCTTGGGGGACAGGCTATGCGAACATGCAACAACCTGCAGACTTTAACCTTGCCGCAACCGCCACCACACAACTCCGCAACTCCGTCACCAGACCATTGTTGCATGATCGCATGCTGTGGAAATGGCCCCTTACGATCATGCGACAAGGCCCCTAGACCACCACAGGAAAACTCATCGGCCGATAGAACACTGCCACCACAACACCGTGGACATGTGTCACCTGGTCGCATGATCGCATAGCCAAAAACTAGGCTATGTGATCATGCGACAGCCAACCCAAAGCCACCACATAACCACCTCTGACAGCAGGCCCGCAATGAACACACCCATTGGCATCAAATCAGACAGTCGGTGCATGATTGCATGGGGAAAGAATATTCCATGCAATCACATGCCAACCATAGATCTTCAATCTCTGACTCCAGGCAATGAAAAGAACTGGGACCCACGAACCAACCACCAAGCATTTAGTGACTACACGACTAACCACCAGCCAAGTCGCCAAATGTGAAGGGCTAACCACCAGGCATGAAATGATTACACAACAAGATAGTCACCAGATCACTAAATGCTTATGGATTAACCACCAGAATTAGGAGACCAAGCAATAACCGTAAGTCACCAAGTCACAGAATGGAAGCTTAACCACCCGCTAAATAGAACATCAGGAAGAAATAGGACCCACACGGATAGGTGGCAAGTGGTCACATGATCGCATGTCAGAGAATTTTGACATGCGGCCATGTGATAGCCAATCAGGAAAAGCTTTTGAAGGCCCAGGCCCACCTGTCATCACACTTGTACACTTAAGGAAAGCTGACAGACAGGGAACTAGGAGGTCAAAAACAC
Organism: Chamaecyparis obtusa; assembly: GCA_027943335.1. NCBI lineage: Eukaryota > Viridiplantae > Streptophyta > Pinopsida > Cupressales > Cupressaceae > Chamaecyparis > Chamaecyparis obtusa. The sequence goes on along the minus strand of BSBK01012477.1, from coordinate 115,956 downwards.
ACAGGGTTTTCGACACAGTGAAAGACTGAAAACACACAGAGTTTTCGATGCCAAAGGATAAGCGCACCAAAGCAGGAAGCACAAGGTTGAAAATAATGAAGGCCAAAAACACATAGACTAAAAACATCATGGACTTTTGAAAACACTATGGGTTTTTGACATTGTGGTAAATTTTAAAGATTGCTTCCTACAGACCTTGAAACTTGAATAACTTTCTGGGCTTTATGATTTAGGAGATGTAGTCTAGATTGAAGCAAGGTGACAACACAAGGAACATAGGGAAGGGCACAAACCAAGAAACATTTGTAGGGAGGAGGCCATTTTCAAAGGATATTGTCATGACAGAAAAATGGCCTAACACCTCCATTATTCCACTACCCTTCAAGGTGTGTATCAATGTTGATCTTGATAATACTTCTTATCCTCCTATTCCTTATCCTTTGATTCCATTTTTCATGTCCACACATAGAAAGACTTATTATCCTCTCATTCATTATCCTTCCATTTCTATTATCCAATCCATTTCATAAAGATTTAGCCACCCTCTACCTTATCCACCATATCACATTTTCATCACCATATCAACATCTTTGAGCATACCTTTTAGTCGCCTTGGCCCATCATATCATATACCCTATCAAGGAGTATACAAAGAGCACGAGGCTTGAGTCCCTCCAAAAAATAAAAATAAAAATAAAAAAAATAAAAATTGAAAAAAAGAAGAAAAAGAAGAGAAATCCATCCTATGGTGAATATCACTTCTTGTGGCATCTTGGACAAGTACCATGATGAAACCTGGCAAATAGGCATCATGTGTAATTCCTCTCTCTTTCACTCTACATTTGGGGGCAAGTTTCATCCATCATATCCTCCATCTTTCTACCATTGATCTCACTTGCATCTATATTACATCTTTCACCTTTGATCTTGACAAGGTTGAACATATCCATGAGGATTAAGTATCTTGACATGAGTTATCCTATCCATCAGCCTATTCACTTGTTGCATTCACGCTACCTTATCATGATCTTGCTTATCCTAAAGCCACCTTCATTATTCCTAAGAAGCCTTCCCATAATCCCAAACCATTCACTCATAGCCTTCACCACCCCTTTATCATGATTGCATGATCCTATCTACATTGATCCCTTAATCTTGATCCAATTGAAAAATAAAAGAAATAAAAAAAATGTTAGAAAAAGTCTCTTAATATGTCCACTCCTTTGGACCATTGTCATGACACCAGGTCATTATTCCATATGCTATCCAACACCACATTGTTGGCCTATATTGAGATATTAGTTTTCCCTAGCTTGGATAATCTTGAGGAGATGGTCCTATGGGTAACACACTTGCTTCATCCATCATTGCCTATTCACCAGTGAATCATCAGTTTGCAAATCCATCTTTCATGTCCTATACCTTGCTAGACATTGGGGAAAAATTCAATGTGATCTTGTTTGAGAACTAGTAATATCTAAAAATCTATAAAAAAAAGTGAAAATGTTCCTCAAATAATCCAAAAAAGAAACATCAAAAATATCTAAAATCCAAAAAACATCAAGAATCTCTACAAATTTTTTTAAAAAAAAATCTTTAAAAAGCCAAAAAGAAAAATCTAAAAAATCTAAAAATTGCAAATCTTAAGTAAACACTCAAAATTTTCATTGCCCAAAAAAGCATGATCTTTTCTAAATCAAATGAGGGGCACCAATCCAAACTCAACAAGATTTTATAAAGAAAACATTAGATGGCTCCAAATCATCACATCAAAATCAAAAATTGCTACACTTGAACTTCTTGATCTATATCACATTTCAAACATCTAAACACTTGATCTACACAACAACATTTGACACCTTAAATCTTCAAACAATAAATCAAATCTAAATCTAAAAAGGTTTAAACATAACTAAGGATCAAAGTGGATGAAGATTTTGAAATATGGATCTACAAACAAAAGCAAAAATGTTCAAAGTGTTACTAAATTTTTGGAACCATGTTTTTTAGCAAATCGATGAAGTCTTGGACTAGATGAGTGATGATGAAGACATGATATTTTCTTGGCTTATGCTTGAGTGCTTTCCATATTGATTCATAGTAGTATGTGAATCCATCTAATGACATGATCATCAAAGAATCATCGAGGACATTTGTATATGAAAGGGATTAATTCTTTGATTGTTAACTTGCAATTATTAAAATCTGAGGAAAGAGGTATTCATATCATCATGGTTGAACCAGTGAGGGTTGTACCAATTTCATGTTCCAAAAGATCAATGATGAAAATAAGCATCCAATTCTGAATAGCGATAGATAGTTTCATGCATATAAATTAATTACATGTTAGTTTTCATGGGTTGATCCTTTTTCTCAATATATGTAAGGAAAGATAAAGGGGGTAGAATTATCACCATCAAAAGACCAAATCAAGATACATTAAATGATCAATGATATGATCAATGGTACATCATCAAATCTATTGAAATCTACGTCATCAAATCTCCATCTATATATAATCAAAGTCTTGACTAACATCATCAATGTCTGAAGTATCCATCATCAAAAATCATGTTCAATCTGATCATCAAAAGTACATAAATGTCATAAAGATATATCATCAAAAAATTCATGCTCCATCAAGGAAATCATCAATAATAAATTATGTTGATCAACTAGGGGCAACCTACCTCTATCCATCACCGATATCTATATCTTCACCTATACCAAAAGATGATCCTTCTCTTCTCCAATCCTTAATTTTGAATGATGAGAACATCCAATCAACCCCATATCATCAAAAAATCTAACTAAGCATATCAAAAATCAATCAATCAAATCATCCAATTAATCATCTAACATCAATCAAGTTATCCTATCATCCATTTGCTCATCTTGAGTGCATCAAATCTCCTAATTCTATATCACGAGGAAGGAAAATCATTGTTTTGTCTCTCTAGATCTTTAGAGAGAAATATCAACCCATCAACTTATCCTATCAGATTGATATCAACATCAACCAAGTGATTCTGACTAAAATTAAACGATACCAAACCATCAACTTATTTAGAGAGTCAACAACATCTTATCAATCAAATCTTTTCTCATGATCGCGGCATTTTCAAATTTCCATATGCGGAAAGAAATTGAAATTTCCCAATCTCAACCAAATCATCCAAAATCATTTTGATTCATTTCCTGAGGGGTAATGCAATCACATCATCATTTCAAATTAGAGACACAATCTTTTAACATAAATTTTTTCGCTAACAATCAAGTGGGGCATCAAAATAGCAAAGTAGGCATCATATCAATGAGCCATCATCAAAACAAACACCAGAAACTCCAATTGGAACTTCATCAATCCTATCATTAGTATTTGCATTTTCATCAACATCGAGAATGAGCATTAATTTAATCTGGACTTCACATTAATGGAATCAGGACATTCTTTGAATCGACACACTGTGCATGTCGACTCAAAGAGGGAAATTTGTAACCACCTAAATTTGGATAAGATTAATCATGTGAGCAATCAAGGCAATTGAATCAAATTAAACATTTATCAAATCAAAATTCAAATGAAGCCATAATTCAATTGAATTAAAAATCAAAAGCCATAAAACCAATTAAAATCAAATAAAGCATGATAAATCAATTAATTGTGTAATTAATTTAATTAATTACATAGTTCACTTAAATAAAATCAACCCATCCAAGGGGTACACATAGCTAAAGATATTAATTAAATTCAATTAATTAAATCCTATTTTCCCTCAACCACCAAATGGGAGGAAAATTCATCAACCAATAGGATTTGAGGATGGAGCTCACATGGATCAAACCTAAATCAAATCACAATCACTCACTCGGAGAATGCATCTTGTCCACTCATTTTTTCCTTTGGTCCCAAGATTTGAGGACAAAATATTTAAATGGTCTCCAAAGGTGGAACAATGGACTTAACTCAAACTCAACCATGATCAAATCAACCACACCTCCTGCCCTTTCCAAAATCTATAAAAGCAATGCATAATTTAATCAATAATCATCCACAAATCTGAGAATAGCATCAAACCTCTTGCAAATTAGAGCTAGAAAGGAAAATTTAGAGCAAATTAGTTGTATTTTCATTTGGAATTAAACATTTAGCTTTATTTATCATATCATTCTCATTTTAGAATTGTCACTAATGGAAGCTTGCTGAGAGCTTTGCATTAGCATCCCTAAATAAAGATCCATAGAGTGCTTAATTGTCAATTCTTTGCTTAATTAGATTGCTATTTGTGGTAATTTAGTTGTTATTTTGAGTTATTGATGATACTAACCCTATGAAGGTACTTTTTCTAGTACATAGGTATAAGCATACATCAAAATTGTATGGTAAAATGTCTCAAAGAAGTTTTGATTCATGGACAAAAAACACATAAAAATATTAGCCCAGTATTAGTGAAATAGGAAAAGGCACATGTAGTGTGTGGAATTATGGAGGGCATGTGCTGTATTTTTCAAAATGTCTGATAAAATGTGGTTACATGGATGTAGCAACTGCACAATGAGTTGAAAATGGATTTGTTGAATTTTTTTGAAACCTTCAATTAGATGATGACATGATATTTCTAAATCCAAAAATAGACAAAGTCCCACCAAAATACCTCATGGAGATGTCATTTCTAGGAATATAGTAATTGGAAAATTTATTGAAAATAGTCATGCTCTGTTAATATAAAGTCTTGAGTGCTGGTAAGGGTTCATTTTCACTCATAAAATGAGGAAAGGAATATTTTTGTAGAGAGAGAGAGAGAGAAGTTGAAAAATAAAATGAAGAAGATGATTTAAACATGGCATATCCTACTATAGGTGTAATCATTATACCTCTTTTATGTGTAAGTGCTATTAATAATTTATTTGATAGACAAAAGTCTTGACTCATCTGAAAATAAATCTAATGTTTTTTGGTTGTTTAATTGAAGATTTATTTATTGATTGGATGAAAACATTCAATTTTTCTTTTTCTTTTTTGTATTTTTCCAATTTGATGGCAACTTTCTTATTTCATTTACATTGATTTCTGTTTTAAATCTACATGCAAAGAAAAAAAACTTAATCAACCCTTTTCCACTATACATGATACTTGAGACTCGGACCACAACTACTTCACATTTCAGGGAAACAAAGCCATTTTCCCGAGATGAATAGTTTTGTTGGCTTTGATTAACATAGTTTTTCTACTCCATTTGACTGGATATAGCATTTAATAAATACCACAAAAATTGGTCGTTTTGCATGATAATATTAGATTCCATATATACAAACCTATTTATCCTTCTAAGACTTTTGTTTCATATATGCATTTGTAAAAATGGTTATAAAATTGAATCATTTACTATAGTTTTATTTATAAATAAAGAATAATAGCTATAATGTATTTATTTATCCTTTAGATTATTATTTATTAGAAAAGCTAATTGAATATACTTATTTTTAATTGATATATAATATTTATAACATCTTATGATGTAGTTTATTCTTAGGGACCTTTCTTATATTGTAGAGAATATCCATGCTCAAAATAATATACATGATATGTATATTTTTATGTAACTAATTGGCTAATAAAGATAAAATACACTTTAATTCTTGCATTTACTTTTCTATCGTCAGACACCTTGAAACTCCTATGAGTGCAAGTGCTAGTGATAATAATAGTAAAAGTGGCAGGTATAATAGTGCAAGTTAATAAAAACTCTTATATGTTATCTTTTTCACATAATATTTTTTTAAATAGTCCCAAACTGGTATCTCTTGACATATTCTACATATGTATTTAAAATTACTATTACCTTATTAAACCTTTACTTAATATTAACCCTAACCCTAAACCTAATTGAATGTGAATCTCAAACCTAATTGAATAGTGTTAAACAAAAACTCTAATCCTAACTATAATTTATCCCTTACTCTAATTAAAATCTAACCCTTATTAAATACCAACCTTAGCTATATCCAAAAATGAAGTCTAAGAATAACTCTAACTCTAATTGAACCCTAATTAAATAGTAATCCTAAATATAATTAAACCCTAACCTAATCAATTCTTAGTTGTAATTGGTCCTAAGTAGTAACCCTAATTTCTAACCTATTCCTCTGTGAAATATAAACATAATTAAACTCTAATTATAACCCTAAGTATAATCAAACCCTAATACTAACTAGATAATTGATCCCTAACATAATCTTAATCCTAAAAAACTGATAGAGAGAATGGAGCACATAGGAGGAGGAGGAGGAGGAGGAATTTTAATTTTAGGCAAGGTAGGAAACAATAATCTAGCTAGTGGAGGTTTAATGGTTGATGTTGTATATCTACAAGAATTTGAGTTGTCTAAAGTACATGTGTCGGCTAAGGTTTCCCATGCAGTTGACATGTATGTGGATCCATATTTGAGTTTATCAAAGGACAAAGGGAATGTTCAGGGATCTATGTGTATGCACCCTAAAATGGTCACCTAGACTAAGGGCCCCCATTCTTGAATTTATCAAATGATGGAATTAATTTATCAGTTTCTTGAATCAATGCCTTGCAATATTTTCAATTCAAATCAATTTCCTTAATCAAATAGTAATTAGTTCAATTATTTCAATATTTCTTAAGGTTTGATCATTTTATCCTAAGTCTTATTTAATTAAAAGAAAACTTCCCTTTTAATTAAATAAAATAATCTTATTAAAATAAAATCCCTCTTTTAATAAAATCCTCACTTCAACCTCTCTTTGTGATGAAAAAGGGAAATAAATCAAATAAATCAAATAAAAATAAACAAAAAAAAAAAATTCTCTAGACTTTGAATGTACATATGTCTAAGTGGTGGGATTTTTTTCCTCTTAGTTGCCTTTTTAGGGATTTATCCCACATTTCTCTTGAGGATGCATTCCTCTCCACACATTCCTTTATATGGAGCCCTCTCCTTCTCATTTTGGGATCTAGATTTTATGTTATTGTTATGCTGCAGGTTTGGAGAGAGATTTTGGAGGAGAGTTTCAAGCACTTGAGCTTGAACATTGCAACTTCTCTTTTCTTGTCTTCTTTTCTCATGCATCCATGGAAATCCATGTAGATTACTCTTGCACTTGCATGTTAGATTAGATTCATATTTCATTTCATAGAATAATCTTGCATGCATATTTCCTTTCATAGATTAGTTTTCTTTCATGCATTGTTATCATATATAATAGCTTCCATTTTCATTTGCATGCATATTTGATGATCATGGAGACTAGAACTCTTTATTTTCCTCTTTGAATCTTTGATTTTATGGTGTACTTTCATGGGCACAAACTAGGTCTAAACTAAGGGCCACCATTATAAACCCTTGCACTCCATGAATATAGAGCTATGAGTCACCATTTGAGACCTCATTCTTGAGAAATCTTGGATATAATGACTCATATAAGTGTGTCAAAATTTTAGCACACATTTTGGTGCCCACCATGGGGCTCGAACCCATGACCCACTAGTACATTTGAGGTCAAATTTTGATGACCATTTGTTGGATTTGGAACACTAATTTGTTGGTATTTTGACACGTGTTCATCGCAATTTTTGCATTGTAAATTGCAACAGAAGAGACATCTATCAGTTTATCAACACCTCTTTACGTCAGAAACTTGCACATGATAACAAATTTGTTATGGCATTTCCTACAGTCCATCCATCAAAATTTTGACACAAAGACCTATTGGAAATATACAATCATTGTCAAAACTAACTATTGAAAAAATATCCTTTTCGACACTAGAACTATTGGAATAGCAACAGATCTGCCACCAAGTTCTGACAGATAAACCCGTTGGTGACATAGCATTACTGTCAGAACATTCTATCAAAAATTAGATATCTACAACATTTTAACTATCGGAAGAGCGATTGTAGTGCAGCATATCTCCAACAGGTTTCCCTATCAGATGTATAGAATTACTGTCGCAAGAATTGTCGTAAAGTATTTTTCTCCAACATTGTATCTGTCGGATGTATAGCACTTTTGTCGAAATGAATTATAAAGTGTCAAAAAATTGACGGATATGCACATTAAATATAACATAGCTCAAGAGACCATCATAGGTTGTCTCTTTCTTCAATCTATTTTATTGACAAAATGTTTTACCTTTCATTAGCTCATCAAATCATGGGATTTGAAAGAATTTAATAAAATATTTTCATGACAACATATATTATTTAAGTTGACGTTGCATGAATTTATCTACTTGGTGCACTTGTAGACTATGAGGATGGTGATAAAGAAGCATGGCCATGGGAGGAGATGCTTCTTTAGCGCCATCCTCATAGTCTATAAGTGTATGAAGTAGATAAATTTGTGCAACATCAACTTAAATAATATCTGGATTTAATGATCTAATAAAAGGTAAAACATTTTATCAATAATATAGACCGAAGAAAGAGACAACCTATGATGGTCTCTTGAGATGTGTTATCTTTAGTCCTAGCTACTAGGTAAGGTCTGGAAGACTTATACATGTCAATCATTGAGAATAATCACCTCCTTGCATTTATGTACACTACAGAAATTGATCCTAGTCTCGCAAAAACATTTTACACTTGTACATCTCATCAATACTGGAGGCCTAATGTAATTTTATACAATCACTAGCACATTTCATGCATGGATGAGAAACAATATCCAAAGTTTCTAGATAATCATTTTTTAGAAGAGGAATGAGTGGAGGCCAAAGAAGGGATAATTCCATAACAAAAAGGAAGACATCTTTTTAGGCTGGGTCTAGATCCTACCCCAATTGTCGAAGGATACAGGGCCAAGCTAGAAAGATGTCTTCCTATTCTATCTACAACATTGTGTCCATCCATGATCTTAGGAATATTATCATCTTTCCACTCTTCATTTGCCAAAATATATCGCTTCTTCAAGCTTGCAAAGTAATCTTATTAATAAAATAACTCTTGCCAACATTAGGGTACCCACAGATCAAAATAGTTGATGTTATTGGTGCTTGTGCTCAAGGATATCAATTCACTATTTTGAAATGGCCAAATCATTTTAATTTTGATTGTAGAGAAAATGAGTGGGAGAAAATGAGCGGGTGAAAGATGATCAAGCGTGAGAGAAGGCATTGCATTTTATTTGATCATGAATGCTCTCTGAAATGACCAATCATGTTTTCTATTCGATTCTTTTTGGTGATTTTTTTCCCATATTCAGTAGATAAAAATCATGGCGGTAGCCACTTAGCCATCTTTTTGATGTTCCAGGTATTTTACAAAGATACAAGTATGTGGATTTATCATTGAGTTTCTTGTAGTTATTGGTCAAATGCAAATATTTTGTCAAGTTGAAAGGGCAAGATATCAGTTTGGTGTTTTTGGTTTATGTTAAAAGTTGATTTGGTAAAATCTTCAAAAAACACACTACATGTTCTAAAATGTAAAGAAGTTGAATGTTAAATGTAAGATATATATCTCATCCATAGCAATCAAAAGAAAGGACATGAAACTTATAAGGAGATTTACCAATCCAAAAATATAAGCGAATATGAAACATGATTGGTACCTTATGAATTGGTTTTTGAGGTGCACAATCTTCATCAATCTCCTTAGAATAAGACCCCTCCTCATGAAAAATGCATTTAACACAAAAATAAAATCTAAAAAACTGAACCAATGGCATGTTTAGAACAAAGAAATAGATTCATAATAATATGTTGAAAATTCTATTATGTTTAATACACACAAAAGGACTAGTCCCAAAAATTCTTAAACATACTGTACCTGATATGATAATAACATGCTAATTAAACTGATAAAGGTGTTATCTGCATTTAATCTGCCAATTACTAATTACACAAAAAACAAATTCATAAAATTGAACCAATGGCATGTTCTTCGTGTGGTACAAGGAAGATTTGGCTATGAAAAAAAAAGTGAAATGGCCTCACCATTTTTATTTTGATTGGATAAAGGAGTGAAAGCTGAGCGCGAGAGAAGGTATGTGATTTCTTCATCTTTCGAGCATCTAACATCATATTCGACCACAAATTTCAAATGCATTGCATTTTATTTGATCACGAATGCTCTCTGAAATGATTCCATTCTACTGGTGTCATGCCCTAGCCCATGCTTTATCTCCATTATTTGATGTTATTGGTGCTTGTGCTCAAGGATATCGATTCAATATTTTCAAATGTTTGGATCATTTTGGTCATGATTGTTCCTCTAGTACACAGTCAGGAAATGTAACTGTCTAATGATTATATGTAATGTTGAATGGATTAAATGCTTTATTCTTGGCAGAAATGAATGGAAGGAATAGTGTGTATTAAATACAATCCAGTCACTTATTGAATTCTTTGGACACTACTAGTTTAACTATCCATGCGCTACTAGTGACTGAGATTCATTAAAGGATACAAAACCCTTCATTTTGGGGTTATTGTGTGTGGATTCAAGTGTATGTTTGATTTGGTTAATGTTTAGAAGAGATCAATAAAGTATTTAAGGAAAATCTTACATGTTTGGAGAGGTTTGAGAGGCACTTATCATGACTGTACCCTCACAAACAATGGCATAGATTGGTTTTACTAAGTTTCCTTTCTCTATTTTGAGGTTTCCTTTCTCTGCCGCAAGGATACAATCAGAGGGTTCATTGACAAAATGATCCTTCGAATGGTTACTATGAATACGAATGCTTTGATATAGCATATTGTTCATTTTACTTGAAGTTTGGAATAGCTTGTGCAAGGGTGAAAGTAGTTTTGATCATTTTGGTCATGACTGTTCCTCTACATAGTCAGGAAATGTAACTGTCTAATGATTATATGTAATGTTGAATGGATTAAATGCTTTATTCTTAGTAGAAGTGAATGGAAGGAATAGTGTTGGTGTTAGGTTTCATTTATTATTGAGTTCAATGGTTTCCAAGATGTGTTGAGGATTTTTCTCATTATTTAATGTTAATTGTTCCTGCACAATCCACTCATACAATAGTGAAGTTACAAAAATGAACCGATGGCATGTTTACAACAAAGAAATAGAATGATAATAATATGCTAGAAATTCTATTCTGTTTAATACATGTTAAAGGACCAGTCCCAACAATTCTTAAACATACTAGTTATCTAATATGATCAATTGTTAATAAAGGTCTAATTCTATAGATTGCTAGCACAAAAGAAGACTTGACCTAGCCAAATTTTCCTTGTACCACACAAAAAAATGTGTGATAACTATGTCTACTCCAACCTTAATTGTTTAAGAATTCATCATATCAGATAAAGTATGTTTAAGAATTGTTGGGAGTTCTATTAGACCTTTGTTGTAAACATGCCATTGGTTTTCAAATGTTTGGATATCCATTTTTTTGAAATGTTGACTGTGGTTATCAAATAGACAACCCATGAGCTTCTAGCTAGGCTTCATTTATATTGATAACTTAGGGCATCAAATGTATTGTATCATTGATAGTAGAGACTTTGTTAAAAGGAAATAGGACAAAAAATGATTTTTATTTTTATTTTCTCTATTTTGATCTCTAAGTGGCTTACAACCCTAGATAAGTATATGTAGATTTACAGATGCAATTGTAGGATACATAGCAGCTGATAATTTACAAGAAATCCATGCATCCAATTTGAATAGAAATTAATAAAAAGAAATAGGGTCCTCCAATGGCCCAATCATCTGGACCTTGACTATCCCCTCAACTAGTGACCCTTCAAAACTGGGTTATCATGCAATCGGTGAGTGATCCTTCATTCTCTTGGTCTGCCCTGCAACCAAACATATTGGAAATACACAATACAATGATAACAAGTCTTTCACAATCCCCCTTCCCTCAAGTAACACTATCAACCATCCCTTCCACATAGCATTTCACTATTGTATGAGTGGATTGTGCAGGAACAGTTAACATTAAACAAGGAGCAAACTCCTCAACACATCTTTGTTGTAAACATGCCATTGGTTCAGTTTTGTAATTTTTTTTTTGTGTTAAATACATTTAAATGGAACATTAAGCATAGTAATAATATGCTTAGTCTATTAGTAATTGCAGATTAGATTCCCATAACACCTTTATCAATTTAGCATGTTATTATAAGATACTAAAGAAGACCTGCTATTTATCAAAGAAATCTTCACTGTCCCCCACAATGAAGACAATGAAGATTGACCTCCTGCCCCACAACAAATAATATTGTAATAAGAATAAGATATAATATAGTGTTAGAATAAACTTTGAACAAAGACATGCTTAAGTTAATGATCTAAAAAGATGCAAATATAGGAATTGAGAAAGAAGATACTGCCAAGAAACATTTTCACAAATATGAAACGTGAGGAAAAGTAATAACATTAACAATGCCAAGATTCACAACATTAAATTTCACCTGCAGATGAGTTTCTTTAGTGGGTTTCCTAGCATCAAAAATATGTTGAGTTGCATTTGAGTTGTAACTAAGAGTATCATGTAGAACAGACCCTAAACTTTGAAAGCATTCTCTAGCCTGGCAATTCAAAATTCAATCTAGGCAAGCATCAATAAGTGAAATAAATTATAGACATCAACATTAACATCATTATAATCATTAGACATAAATTATAGACATCAACATCAACATAATCATAATCATTTGGAGGGTATTCATTTTGGATAGTACTATGTTTCTTGAAATTTTTTGTGATGCTTCTAAACTTTAAAGACATATTTTATGGCTTAATGATAATATAGATTAGTTTTTTATTTTCTAATGGAATGTTTTTGATCATTCATGGTCTTGAAGAAACTTTTGATTTTTTTGATTCTTGAGTCTTGACGTTGTTTCTCAATGTGATATAGACTGACCACAAGATGGTTCAGTTGGTCCTCTCTTTCTATTTAATGATTTGTCTTCTTCATGGTGTAAGTGTCAATATGTTATAATCCAACCAGCATGTCACACCCCCACTTCTAACAAACCTTACAACATGAAAATCATAGCCAAAGACTTGGGTGATCAACATACACAAACAATGATTACCCTTAGGAAATAATGATCATTAATATTCATTAATGGTGGGCGGTGATTCCTTGTTAATAAAGGCATTGAAAGCATTCATCATCTTAACCAAGTCATGGGTCGGGATCCTTGAAACAACACAATTAGTAAAAGGAAATAACAACATAATTCATGGGTGATGATCCTTGAATTTGGAGTGAGGAAGAAGGAAAATTGGAAAAAAATAAAAATGGAACAATCAGGTTAAAATTGGAGAAGAATTCAAAAATAAACTTGAAATAGAAAAAAGCCAAGTTATCTGGTTCTCTGTTTGAGGCTGGGTTCTGGTTCTACTTTTGTTCTCCTCTAGGTTTGACTTGGGTTCCTTTGGTAGGAACTTGGGTGTCTGGGCCAATCCCGAGTGTACCTGCAGTATTATAAATATGATACATGAGGTATTTTATTCATAATTTTATAGGCTAATTCATTATTATGGTAACATGGGTATGACCACACTCCATGCCTTATAATGGTACCCGACATGGAGTATGGTTCAAATGAAGTTGAACAAAATGCTGACCATGATGGCTATGATCATGATGAAGATGGATATGAATATTAAATCTAAAATATGGCTTGTAATTTGAATTTTGATTGTGAATGAAGAAACTATAGATTCAAGTTGACTCATTCTATGTTTTAGTATATTTGTTCCCTAGATCTACCATATTATATATGTGTAGCCTGTAAGGGACATCTTCTACTCATCCATGTATCAAAGCTCAGTGAGAGTTCTTAGGAGAAAGACAAGATGTCAGAGGAACATGGAGAAACCAATATCAAAACACCACTTGAAGCCTTGCAATGTTGAGAGTGGGATAAAAGCTACACTTGAGACCCTATATAAGGAACAAAATTATTGAGCTTCACTTTGTTTCGAGAATAGTTTTATATTATGTACTAAATAGGGCCAACCATGTGAAGGTGGAAGCTCATTTGGCCCCAATGCCCCCCCCCCCCCCCCCCCGTAACATCACTCTAAATTCCCTGTTAACATCTAACATTCATTCATTATTTCATCCATTAATAAAATGTAACATTCATTAATTATCACACAATAACATTCATTAACATTCATTCACACATTATTAAACTGTGACATTTATTAACACATTATAAAATTTATGAACATTCACTACCACATAATTAAATTCATTGGCATATAAAAATCAATCATTATCAATTAAGGTGCATAGATGACAATCATTTCATTTTTTTCTTTTGATTTCTAGTTTTTAAGATGTAATCATTAAGATGAGTATCAATATAATCATGATGACCATCTACCCTCTCAGTAGATCTCAATGCATGCCTAGTTCTCTATTGATGCAAAGGGGGGTTATCTACAATAACATATAAAAGGGTTAAATTAAAAACATTAAATTTTTTTTAAAGTATTTCAGTACTTTACAGGCCATAATCATATAGCTCTTTACCTGATCTAGTCACATCATCAACATTGAGGTCAGTTTGTCTGGCCTCAGCCTCAACCTCAACATGCTCATTAACAACGACCTCTACACTCTCTATAGCTACAATACAAATTGTTACATTAATCCAAACACCAATTGCAATTAAATTTGTATTACTACACCAATCAATTTAAGATGTTTACTTGTATTACTGTGATGCACATCCTCATTGTCATCAACACACATAGGTTGTGTACGGCAAGAATCAGTGGGCTGCATTTCAATTTCATACACATTCATGTTATCATTGTTTTCTTACTTAAAACAAATTTACTCACTTTATGTTGGAACGTAACATTAAATAAACTAATTGGTAAATAACTAAATTTGAAATATCATATATTTAGCTTACTTACCGCGACAAATCCATCAGTAGAACCTTGTGCACTTCTTATTCTTTCTACCATGACTTTATAGCCTTTTTGGAAGCCAATTCTCTTGTCCTCTTCTATGCTTGACTTACATTGAACTCCGCACCCTGCATTTTTGCTTGGTATCTTCAAATTTTATTTTATTGTTTCATCAAAACAAAAAAAGATTTCAAATTATAAATAAATATTTAAAGATCAAAGAATTATTTTCAGTGTTAAAATCCATCTACAGATTGTATTTTTCCTCATTCAATTCTGACAATATTAACAGTTACAACTTGTGCAACAAGTTTCGAATAACTACCAGAGCCTGGCTTGTGTTGCCCGCACTTTTGCAATCTTTCCTTTGTTGCCTTTGATGTGTCAGACAATCTATGAAGAGATTGAAATATGTTAGTTCATATAAATATGAAGAGTATTTAGTACACAATTACATTCTTAATAGTATCACCTACCTTCTTCTGTTCTTTGGTGGTGTATTTCCTTTTTTTACTTCAGTTTTCTCATTCGCATCCAGAATAAGATATTTCCACTCTAAATTAGGAATGAAAGGGGGGCACTGGTAATGTAGGTTTTTGGTTAATGTACACCTATACTAGTCCCTAATACACCTTAAACATATCCTGACTCTTTGAAGGAGCTTACCCTTCTCAAATGCACGAGGTCCAAAAAAGTTTGTCATACTCTCTATGAGATCATTCTTTAACTTTTGATTTTGGGTTTTCCACCTTTTAAGAAAGAAAATGGTGTTAGATTAAAAAATGGATGTAATGATAACTATCCTAGAAATGATATGAAATCAAAATAGTGGATTGGGGTTTTAGTTTCAATATGATGTTCCACCCTATATAGATGGTGGGCCCGAATATTCGCAAACACTCGTCATTAAGTTTACTATAAAAAATATCATTCCCTACAAAATAATCATGGGATCATTAGTCGAAGGATATAATAGTATAAAATAAGAATACAATAGATGTAAGCTTCTCATATTGAATGCAAGGTGTAATTAACATACGATCGTATAGTGAAAGAAAGGTCCATTCTTTAAAGTACCTGGAAGTTTTGCTATTTTCAAGGGAACTCCTTCTTTGCTCACAAGCAATATGCAATCCTTCACCATTCCCATACTAGAAATACTAGTACATCCAAGAAAATCACCATCAAGTGTTGCATCCCCTGTTGCATAAATTGAATTGATTACGAAATGGCCCTAAGAAAGAACACTTCAAGGGAAATAAACATTTATAGAATGATAGAAAAAATAAAATCTATGTACGAGTAGGTGGTGCCATGGCGTCTATGGCCATGCTACATGTTGCTGACATTGCAGGACATAGTACATCTAAGCTTGCCATTGTATGAGGTGGCAATAGTAAATGATCATTAACATGTGCTGAAGAATAAGATTGTTAGAGCATAATTAAACTAGTGATTAGCATGGACAATATTGTTAGAGAGTAAAAAAAAAAATATAGTCCAACATGTGATCTACCTGAACCAGCTACAATACCCTCTGTTGGCTCTTTTCCTTGCAGGACCAAGCTTGAATCAAATAGTTGGGCTTAAAACAATGGTTAGGCACTCAAGCTTGACAAGAAAAACAAACCAATTGATGAGACCTAAAGAGAAATCCTCCTTCTTTGAGCTCCACATTCACTCAAGTGGGTATTGCCTTATCTGCACACTCAAGACACCTCATGATAAAACCAAAGTCCTACAGATAGATTAATGTGGAATAGCAATCAATCTCCTATAGGTATCCTATACCCCAATGATAGAAAGTCTCATGCAATAGCCCTACTTGCATGGAATGAGATTGAAAGCCAGAAACCTATCCTAACAACAAGAAAGGGAAAGGGTGGAACTAAAAGGAAATGATTTGAAAATGAGTTTGAAGGGACCCCTGAGATACCCTAAGTCTCTAATAGACTAGTGCCTTATCCAATGGACCACAGAGTCAAAAACCCTACTGCAAGAGACAACTATGAAACAAGAAAACAATAGATTCAATGTGTTGATGCCTTACATCAATCACACACTATGACCAAACATCAACTTAACACCCACCTATGCATTCAAGCATGCAATTATCCATCAAAGGATTTTGACCCTCCCCTTAGAAGAGACCTATGAAAGGACAATACATTAACTAGCATCCACTGGAAAACAAACATGATCTATCCTTGATATCTCAGCTCATACATGCATAAACACTAACCTTGATCCAGTTACCTCTGCGAAGATAACTCCACTTGCAAACACGTAGGCAATGCAAATAGACAAATCAAACACCCTTGATGTATGATTAATGCATTCAAAATTTAAATGGAGATAGCTTAGTAACAGTAAGAATAAAATGAGTCCTCATACATAAGATAAATCTACTGTAGCATGCATTGTATTCTCTGAACCAACAATGGAAATAGAACACCCTATATGCAGAGAGAAGGAGAAATTTATAGGAAGAAGACCCTTCCCTTGGAACCAATTCTCCTTAAAAATTTGCAGAAGAAGGAACCCTTACAAAATCAAACAACCTGAAATTTATACCACTAGCTACCTTGGAATTCTTAGAGAGAATGCAACAAGCTACAGACAGCTAGGGTCAGGGTTTCAACTACTCAACCCACCAAAAATTACATCAAAACTTAATGCAGGGACAAGAAACCAAGCAATCTAGAGAGAGAAAATCTCCAACAGATCAGCAATTATGAAAATCTGTGAGCTAGGATAGAGCACTAGGAATTTTCTATTAAAATAAGTCTAATCAGCCACCTAAAAATAGCTTCTTGAGCTCAAAAATAAACTCCACCAAGTACAAAAGTCATCATGCAATCAACCACAAAGCCCCTGGACCACTTTGCAACACCTACTGCCATCAAACTAGTAAGAAATCCACCCAAAAATCATTAAAACTAGGTATCTTTGGTCACAGCAAACCCCTCTACAAATTTGAATCTCAACGGTTACCTCTTTGGCACCCAGTAGCACATCGGCGGTTAGAATCTAAACCTTCATCAACTTTATATCCCTATCGTCTGATCAATCTCCCCCCACGGGCTTCACAACTTAACCTCCTACTTAGTCGCGCTACCATGCGGTCAATAACCTTATCCACCACAGGAAACTGACCTCACCCTATGCTTGGTCGCATGATCACATAGCCCAGCGACAGGCTATGTGAACATGCGACAAATCATCAGCACTCACCACCGAAGTCAAATACACTCAGGCATTGCAAACATGGGTCCCACCACAAACCCCCTGCCACCGAGCACAGCGGCAACCAATCAAAACTTAGCACGTCACCACCACGGATGCCACATTACCACCTCTCACCAGGCCCAAGGGACACATGTCGACCAATTGCATGATCGCATAGCCAAAGAATGGGCTATGCGATCATGCGACAGCCAACCAAAAGCCACCACATGACCACCTCTACCTGCCACCACATGAAGATAACACCATCACCCGCCAGCCAATAAGACACTGCCACTGCATCCAAAAGATGCCCCATCACATGCAACTGGGCCCCAGGGACACATGGAAAGTGGTTGCATGATCGCATAGCCAAAAATTGGGCTATGCGATCATGCGACAGCCAATCGCAGGCTGCCACATCACTACCTCGGACCACCAAACAGCAACCATCATCACGAAGAGTCGGGACCCATGCAGACAGATGGCAAGTAGTCACATGATTGCATGTTAAAAAATTCTGACATGTGGCCATACAATGACTTGTAAGAATATGCCATCTATCCCCCCATCATCGCGCTTGTGCACCAAAGCAAAGTAAACTGCCACACAACTGAACAGAAACTAGGACCCGAACGACTAGGTGGCAAGTGGTTGCATGATCGCATGTCAGAAAAGTATGACATGCAGCCATGTGATAGCCAATTAGAGAAGAGCCCTTTGAAAACTCAGGCCCACCACCCATCGCACTTGCGCACTAAGGAAATCCCAGCAAACAAGGAACTAGTGCGAGGTCGAACACACATAATGTTTTTGATGAAAGAGGATCGAAAACACACAAAATTTTTGACAGACCGAAAGATAAGCACACAAAAGCAGGAAGCATAGTGTCAAAAAAAATGAAGGCCAAAAACACATAGACCAAAAACATCATGGATTTTTGAAAACACTATGGGTTTTTGACAATATGGAAAATTTTGAAATACTTCCCGCGAACCTCCAAATTTTAATAACTTTCTAGGCTTTGCGAATTTGGAGATATAGTTTGGACTAGAGGAAGGTGACAACAATAAAGAGCACAAGGCAAGACACTTGACAAACACATTGCAAGGAATAGGTCAATCTCACAAGATTTTGCTATGATAGAAAATTGGCCTAACACCCTCATCATGGCCGTGAGGATCAAAATTATGGAAAAAAGCTGTAAAAGCAACACATCCACTTTTTTTTTCATGACATAAAAGACTACTATAACATAAAAACTATTATCAAAGTTTTGTTATAATTAAAAATTACATTAATACTTACTTGGTAATTTTGAGATAGGTGCATCAATTTAGTTGCCCTCTTTTGTGACTCAAGAGTCGGAGGGAATATAGATGTCAATTCAGCCAATCTTTTTTCCAATTTTGTGGAGGCATTTTTTAATTGTAGAGGCTAGCTCATCACAAGCACCAAAATCAACAACTAGGTCCTCATTAAAGGACTCCTCTTCAGGGACTACGGGTTCCTTTCCCTTTCTCTACTGACCACCTATCTATGACAACAATATTACTAACACTATTAGAATTAATCTGACATAGTGATGAAAAGAATATAATAAAAAACTTTATTTAACATTTTACTTCTATCTAATTTGTAGTACAATAACAAAGAGGTTTACCTGATGGGAAGAAGTGCATGCACGATCATCATTGTCCCCACTACGTGGTTGCTCCATATTGTGGTCTTGTCTTATTATTTAAAGTTAACCAATAATTAGAAATGACTACATTAATAAATTTCATTAGAAGATGATGATGGAGATGAGGTGGATGGTGAGGAGACTCTCTAAATGTGGTTGGAAAAAAAACTCAATTATTTAATGGTACATAGTATGTACCTACACCCTAATGATAGTGACATCATTTGTATAAATGCAATTCAAATTGTAATCAATAAGTAGCTCTTCCCCTACACTTATTGATTTTATTGCACATACAAATACATGATTTCCCTCGCACACCTCAAATATGCAATTGGGTTGCTTAATAGTTGACAAAGGTTGCGTGCTATTTATAAAACCTACAATATTCCTTGATGCTTTTTTCCTTTTGTCAATGTATATAGCCACTATTTTACTTTGCTCATTGTCTTTTTGTTGAATATAATTTGCCAAGAGTGCATACCTATGCATACTTTTTTTATATTGAACAATTCGCATCCAACTTTTGTAATCGTAACAAGGTCCAACATAATCCATCAATTCAACAACTTTTTTGTAAGAGACATTTATGCCATCCATGGAAAATAGGCCCAAACCATGTGTTGATGATGATGCAATATGATATATCTTGCCTTTAACACTAAAATCAGTGTTTATTGGAGGAAGTTCCTTGGGGACCCATTGTTTTTGTAGATTTTGGTACCTAGAGGGCACCTTGATGTCACATTTTCTCTCATCATCATAAGACCATGACCCCCCTTGAGAAAGGAAAAATCTCATGTGTTTATTGAATTTCCTTCTAGTCTTTTTACCTCTAGTTGATCTTCCTAATTTAGACATACTAAATGAATCACTTTCTTCGCTTGAGGAAGACACATTTGAAAAATACCTATATGCTGCTAACTGCACTCCATCAAATGAGAGAGATAGCAAGTAATGTGAGATATTTTTCAGATTGTGAAATACATTAATCTCTATAGGGTGTATTGACTTATACATGTCGATCCATAAGACTGTGTGGGATGTTCATGAAAGAAGTTTGGGTACCTACATATGTAATTCAATTATCTAATGTTAGATAAGAAAATTCATGATACATATACTCAAAACCACATAGTAAGTACATTAAAAACCATAAGCATCCCATAGTAAGTACATCACAAATTAATTAGATTAAGCATTGATTGCATAACTGTACATTTCTATCAAGAAATAAATATGAAATAGATTAAGTAGTGATCATGTAACTATACATTTCATTCATGTCATTCATCTTCTTCTTCATCCAACTAATTTCCATGATCATCATTGACGTCGACATCATTACCACCACTATCATTATCGTCATCTTCATCTTCATCTTTTTCATCATTGTCATCATCGGCATCAGCAGCAATATCATCATCATCATCATCATCATCATCATCATCAGTAGAATCATTAGTAGCATCATCATCATCATCTTCTTCTTCTTCTTCTTCAAGAAAATTTGTGTTAGGAACATCATAGAATAACTATTGTTCATGATCATCATCTACATCATCTTCTAGTTGTTTTCAATCTTCTTCTCCCATCGCATTATACCTCATCAGCCTTCCTCTTGGATCATCTCTAACAACAAATGACCAACCTAATTTATGTAGAACCTCTGAGTAAAATACCTGCTCACATTGGCTTGGAAGAACATAGGGTTCATCCCCAACTGGCTCAAACCACCTTGTATTAATCATTGGAAATCTATTGTCATGTTCAATAATAGTTCTATCAGGATCATTTTGACTAAGTCATAGCCTATACCATCTAATGACAAAGAGAACTAATCTGAAGGAATTAAAGTCACACTCAATTATATCATCCAAAATATCATAGTATCAATTTTCAGACTCTCAAGGATGTAAGTCATTTTTAGATGAAATATTAGTCACCTGAAAGACTGCACTTATCCCAGAATCACAAGTTTTCTTTGTGTCATCCAAATTTTTGATGCAAAATTTATGACCATTGCAAAACATAGCCTTGTGGTGTTTTCCGTGCAAAAATATGTAAAACATGTATAAATTAATGCATCAAGAGTTCATAAACGTACGAGTGATTAACAAATTTATACATACCTAGAAATCTCTTAAACCATGTGCTAAATCTATTTCCATTTGTGTAACATTTGGATCTACGTTATGATGAGCTTCATTAACCAATGAAGACACAACTTCTCATGTTAATGTGCGACCTAAATGATGACATCATTCAATCCATTTCATCATCCAATCTTGATTGTTTACAATATACAAATGTATTGCACCCCGCTCTCAAGCAGCTGTACAAAAAATAAATAGACTACTTACAACTGATTAATTTTGAAGATTAAGAATTAATTAACAGCTACAATAAAATCTTATAATTTATTACCTCTCACTTTCCTCATTCTACCTTTCCCCACCATGTACTCCCCTTTGAATTTTCTAATGGTATTGAGATTGCATTTGGGATCTTTGCTGCAAGCTTAGGAATATATTCAATAACGTACACCATAGTCTGGTATACCATATATCCCTTCATCAGAGAACCCACAGGATGTGCTCTTTGTCGAACCAAAGCTTTCAAAAATTTTAGGTGCCTCTTAACCATCCACATTGATCGAGTGTGTATGGGTCCACACATTTCAATCTTCTCAACTTGGTGTATGAGGTAGTGTTCTTGTGCATTGAAAAAGTTTGAAGGTAGACACTTTTGTATTTCACACATTAGATGAGAAATTATTTTCTTCCATTATTTTATATATGGTCTATGGATTTCTTGAGATGACAACCACCTACAAGACATTCAAGACACAAAAATATATAAACATGAGACTTTACAATATATATATATATATATATATATATATATATATATATATATATATATATATATATATATATATATATATATATATATATATATATATATATATATATATATATATATAACATATTGAATATATTTCATTGCTTACCTCATGTATTTTCCAAGATCATATATCACTTGTTTGATGTTATTGTCAAAGTTCTTTGAGAGAAATAGGGGCAGCACATACTACAACAATTATAAAAATAATTATGTCATTATTTTCTCATATAATATAATGAGAAGTACATGTAGTTTACAAATATATTTTAAATACAAAAGAACATGACTTACCTTGATGAAGGTATGCCAATCATACATTTTCAACCCTGGCCCAAACTCACTTTTCTTTGATATGGTATTGCTTATGTTTGCAGAAAATCTTGTGGGAAATCAAATTTTTTCGTATGACTTCTTTTATAGCATCACTTTGTTGTTCTGTTAATAACTAAGGAAGGGAACTTGTATTAATCCGTTCTCCATTACTATTTGATTTAATAAAAAATTTCATTGCATGATTGGATTCATGAATGTCACTACAAATTTTGATAATTTTTTTTTGTCACGCCTTCCATCCAATATCTTCTATAATATCTTTCTTACATTCTTTTCAATATGCATAGTATCAAATAAATGCACAATTTTCTGCTACTCATAGTAGGGAAACCTACTAAATTGTCTAGGATAACTCTTTAGTCCCTTTGGAAGGTGCTCAGTAGTGTTTCCTTGATGACATTCATGATCATCAATCACATAATCAACAAATAAAACACAATAAAAATATACAAATTCCAAACATAAATCGTTAGGTAGAATGGTAGTACCTTGATGATTAATTCTATTATATTCCAACTTCCATAGGTGAGGTGTCATTCTCCATGGCTTAGATGTAGTCTCTTCTTTCCCATTGAAAAGATATTTTTTTAGTAATTTGATAGTTATGATTTTTGTGGAGAAAGTGTCTATGCTCATCAAACACCTATTTTCCTAAACTTTTTGAATGACAAGATTTCATCTTTGGACCACAAACTGGACATGAAAAATTTCCCTTTGTTTGAAGACCTACAAGGTAATGATAAAATTGGATTAAATATGTTAATTTTTATTTTTAAAATTATCATGTGTAACTTGAATTCATCATAACATACCAGAAAAATATGTTAGCCTTGGGGCATCATGTATTGTCCATACAAGCATTGCATGGAATTGAAATTGTCTATCTCCTACTGGTCTAGAGATATCATACATAGTGACACTTTTCCATAACTCCACCAACTCGTCGATAAGAGACTCAATATAAACATTCACATCTTTAACTTAGTATTTACCTAGTTGAATGAACAACAATATTACATAAATATTGTGACCATTTTACTACAAGATTTATAATTATATGTAGATAACTATTAAATGATCAAATACCTAGAATAATCATTGCCAACATAATGTGCTCTCTCTTTATCGACATCCATGGAGGAATGTTATTGTTGATGATAAAAATAGGCCAAACAGTGTAAACAGATCTTAGCTCTCCAAATGGATTGACACCGTCCGATGCCACTAAAACCTTGAGATTTTGAGGTTCCTCGATAAAGTGTGGCCACTTTTCCTCTATGTCCATAAATATAAAACCATCTATGGGAATTCAACTAATGTCATCTTGACTCCTATTGCATGCATGGTAATCCATAAATTGTGCCAAGCTACTGCACCTGAATAATCTTTGCAAACATGGTATAATGGGAATGTAACAAAGAACCTTGTGAGGCACCTTTTTTGTTATTTGATCTATTTGATATCTACTCGTATGACATTTAGGGCATTCTATTGAAAATTCATGTTCTTTATGATAAATAATATGATCATTGAGACAAGCATCTATTTCTTGATACTCTATTCCAATATCTTTCATAGTGGCACATAATTCTCGGTATTAGCGAGGGAGAAAATTAGATGGTGGTACCAAGAGCTCACCTATCAATCAGTAGAAAAAAAATATATGTTGTTAATATTAACAATATTTATGGTACATGTTTCACCATTTAATTACTATAATGACATATATGACATACCTTAGCATACGTGACATTTTTGTGTTGTATAAACCATTCATAACCTTCAAGTTCAACAACAACAATACAACAGAGAGAAGATTTTTTTGAGAGCCTTCATAAAGGGGCATGGCTACCTTCTCAAGTAGAGGTATATCATAGATGACATCAACATTATCTTGATCATCATCATCAGTTGTGCCAATATCAAATGTGTCATGGATCAATGTATTAGTACCATCATTTGGTGCATCATCGTCATCTTCCATGGGATCATAATCTTCAGCTTCAATATTCACACCTCCATGATCCTCCACTTCCAAAGCCATATTCTCAATATTTGCACCTCCATGGTCCATATCACGTACTCCCCTAAGGAGGTCGACCTATATAAAAATGATGAACACAAATAAACCATGATAATGATCTCATCATCAAGTGTATTTCATATATATGTTAATTGTTAAATAAATATAATAAAAAACTTACCAATTCATGATAATCAAACCCTCCTTCAATGTGACCATTATCCCTACAATGTCTCTTATCTGTTTTGATTAGGAATCATCTAATGTTTAAGCCCTTACAATTATTGTAGGGATAATAACATTTTCCATCGCCTTTTATTTTAAAGTTCGACCATAATCTATTGATTGCATCCCCATTACCTTATTCACTTGGATTGTTTGACATGATCCTTCTTCACTTAGATTATCTATAACCTAATTATATATAAAAATTGAAAACTTAGTTATGAAATGATATTTTAGTATAGTATACCAAATTGAAACACTTTTATTGTTGTAGTCTTCCACCTCAAACTCTTTCCTATTATGGCAAGAAAGAAAGATATTCAAATAATGTAGTAGTTTGTAAATCAAAATAAAATGGAGGCAAGTTGTTGATTGAGGGTGTAGGGAACAACACCTGTCAGTACTTTTATCGAATTGTAAATTTCAA
Organism: Chamaecyparis obtusa; assembly: GCA_027943335.1. NCBI lineage: Eukaryota > Viridiplantae > Streptophyta > Pinopsida > Cupressales > Cupressaceae > Chamaecyparis > Chamaecyparis obtusa. Next base: position 90,245 of record BSBK01012477.1, on the reverse strand, counting down.
TTTTGAACCATTCTATGAATATAGAACATGGATGTAATCGCAAAAAATAACAAAATGTAGACATGATAGATTACTTATTTTGTTATTCTACATTACTTACTATTTGAGTGCACATTCCACTTGCAACTTGATCAAGTCTTGTTTGATGCTTCAATTTTGTGTTCACTGTCCTGTAGAAGTACAAAATTTTGTATTTTCCCAATATGTTATTCAAAAAACAACAATAAAATAAAATATTTGTTGAGAAAGATCATCATAGGAGTATCAAAAACTTGAGATCCAAAAGTAACACAACATTATAAGACTCTTACATTCAATCTTCAACTCATGCACCTAATAAATAGGAGAAAAAATACATGAAATTGAAAAATTTAGCTAATGAATTGTTTTTTTCTTCTCATCTTAATCAGCCAAATTTATATGAGATTCTAAAGAAGGCCTCACTCTTAATCAACCAAATCTTCCTTGTACCACACAAAAAAAATGTGTGATAACTATGTCTACTCCAACCTTAATTGTTTAAGAATTCATCATATCAGATAAAGTATGTTTAAGAATTGTTGGGACTGGTCCTTTGGCATGTATTAAATAGAATACAATTTTTAGCATATTATTATCACTCTATTTCTTTGTTGTAAACATGTCATTGGTTTAGTTTTGTAAAAAAAATTGTGTTAGATGCATTTAAAATTATCTTCATTGTCTTTTGATTGTCTAAATGCTTCTTTATTTGTCAGCCAATTAATACATGCTACTATATAAAGAAGACAATCAGAAGACAATGAAGATTTGTCTGAAAAAAATGAATACACTAAACTGAATAAATGACATGTTTACAAAAATTATCATAACTCGCAAGTAAAATTGAAACAATGGCATGTTTATAACTCATTAAGAGTGAGGCCTTCCTTATAATCTCATGAGTTTTGTACTACATATGCAATGTATTGTGAGTTTGAAGAGAGTTCATGCCATGTGTGATAGAACCTACTTTATCTAATATGGTGCATTGTTAAACAAATTAAGGGTAGAGTAGTTATTACTTAGTTTTTTGTGGGGGACAATGAAGATTTGTTTGACAAATAGTAGGTCTTCTTTAGTATTTCATGAATTTTTAGCACATATACTATTTCAAGCCTTTGAGTCCTAGAGAAGAAGTGTTAAAATAATAACAAAATATAGAGAGATAGGAAATTGTTTAATGCAATGAGCTAGAAATAAGAAGATTTAATCACAAAACTAAGAGCATTCACCAAAGAGAAAAGCAACAAAGGAGACAATATTTTAAAGGGGGAAAAGCATAAAAAACCCTTGTGATATAATGAAAGTGGCAAAAATGCCTAAGAATGAGAGAGAGAGATAGAGTGAGAGCTTAGCTCATACAATAGTGTTCAAGAAGAAGAAGTACCTCATCTGAAGAGAGAAGGAGAGCCATCTCTTTTAATAGAAATGTGAGAATGGAGTTATATTGTAACTCCCATTTCTATGTATGCCACATATCACTAGTGTGTGAGACAAGTGTAGGATTCTTCATAAGGAGGAATATATATTTTTCTTAATAAAGGAATTACAAATATGATATATCCTCCCACTTGGACTAGAGGATGAATACAATAGGATACCTTGGTTTATCCTTTAAATACATATTTTACCAAGGAAAAATTAAATTCTAACACCCCCCTTTAATCCTTACTTGGGGTGATTACATCAATAGGTATCAAACCCAAATGTTTACAATGATTTTGAGATGTTTCTTTCGAAAGAGTCTTCACTAGGATGTCTTTGGCTTGATCATCTTGCGTGTCTTCAACTTGTGCTTTGGAGCTTGACTTTTAAATAGGACTTTTGGAAAAGTGAATAGCACTTTGAGAGAACAAAAGTGTATGTGCTTGTTGAGGGGAGCCAAAGTCTTTAAGTGACCATGGAAATTCTTGAGATGTATTTATGCATTCTGTATATTCATTTCCAGTAGAAAATATAGGTGGAGCATAATCAATGCTTGAGTCTGCAATAAGGAAAAAACCACTAGTAGAGTGCCCATCATTGGGATCACCTAGTGCTGAATCAGTAACACTTTAGGAAAAATCATATTGCAAATCATGGGTCATAGAATCATAAGTGCAATCTTCAATTTCATAAACCAAATTTGTAGCGTATTCATCATAATATGAAACATCAATAGGGGAGTTAATATAAACATCATTATCATTAACCTCCACAACAATCATAAGATCATAGAATCTTCTGACCCTATGAGATCATGCACTCGCCATTGGATCAAAATCTTGGAAGACAGTGAGTTCGATGTTAGGAAGGTCTGCAACATGTCTCACTTGGTAGCTTTTGATTGGCTGGTTGGTATGCTATGTGGTAGTTGTCAGTGGGCCTGTGGGGTCGGCCTTTTCTATAGCGATAACTATCTGATGCTCTTTCTGCAAGTAATAGGTCCAAGTCTATCAGAATGCTAATTTGCTCATACTTCATTGGTTGCTGAAATCCAGGTGGTGTTTGACTTGTCAGAGATGGGTTTTCAACTATTTTTCATGCGCATCATGGCCACTCATTTGCCAGGAAGGGTTTCTCATTGACGGTCACATTTTAAAATGACCAGGCTAGCCATTAACATTTAAATTCAAATTTCCTATGAAGGTTTTGCTAGGGTTTTGCATTCTTTCAGCCATGCACAATGTCAGGTAGCTCAAGAATTTAATTCTCAGGATGGTTATGGTTGAGAGGGTGATGGAGATGACTGTTGGCTGGCATTGCAAGGTACTATGCCACATTTTCATGCTAGGAGACTCTAGAAAGAGTTGGCACCACCTTTTGAATGGTACTATTACCCAGGGAAATATGATCAAATTGTGAGCCTTCATGGCTTAGGGGAGTTGCAGGTGGGTAGATGAGTCTAGGTTGTTGTGTTTGTAGGTGAGTTTAGTACAACAGGATCAACACGCAAAGCGAAGATTTGATTTGATGGCCGGTGTTCTCAGAGTTTTGATGATGGGTCATCAGTACAGCTAGGGTTTGATTATTGTATTGTAAAATCTTCTAGCCCTAGTTAGGTTAGTTTTTGACTCCTACCTACATGCAAGGAGATGTATATATTGTATTTTTGGAGCTTTTGAGCTCAGAGTTGGACAATTGTAAAAGAATTTCACTTTTCTTAAGGGTCATCTGTGCTACCATTTCTACCCTCTAGATTATATAGTTGTAAATCTTTCATTGATGATTCAGATATTATAGAGGTATTTTGTGACAATCCTTCATGTCCCTATGCTTCCTTGTCTAAATTATCTCTTATTGAATCAAAGTATATGCTTGTTCTCAATGAAAAATTAGGGTTTTTGATCCCTCTTACTTTCTGTAATTGTGTGTGTTATTGTGTTTGATCTGATTTAGATATTTTTGTGGGTATACTTCAGCCCCCTAACAATATTGTCTCAATCCTACACCAAGTTGTAGAAGTGAATGTCTTCTTGCAGGTCATAGGTGGTGTCTTATGTTCAGGCCTTCCTATGAAACACTTATGCAAGCCTATTCAGTAAGTTGTGACCTACTAGACCTAAGCCTTTCATTTATTTCACTCCTCTATACTGAGATCCAAACCCTAATTTTAGTGTATCACCTAGTAGATAGTTTTCTTTCAGTCATTTTCCCTTCCCAAGCATTCCTTCTATCCCTTTCCCTCAAAAAATTTACTTTCATGTCTAGAAGAAAATTAAGGTGATTATCTAAGAGGAACTAGCCTAGAACTTGGAGGTCTCATCTCAATTAGCATAGGTCCCACACTTGGAGATGATTCCCATGTTATACTAGGTTATCTACAAGAGCTTGAAACAAGGGTGCAAACTTAGTGTAAAACAATTCTAGCATGCCCGGTGGGACAAATAAAAGAAGTCAATTTCAATGATTATGCTATCTTTGATATACAGATTGCATAAAATAGGCTTTTAGAAGTCATTCTACCAAGTATATCTGGCGACTCCACTGATTTCAAGGATCAGGGCTAACCTTGTTTAAGGTTTATGAGAAGGATTGAGACTAGGAGCTAAAGGCCTACTCAATTTTCAGAGTTGCCCTCAAGAAGAAGTCATAAGGGAAGAACAACTCAAAGAACATCCTGTGTAAGGAGAGTTCAATCAAAACCACTGGATACCTTAGAAAGGAGACCTTTTCCCTTTCATTTCAAAAGAAGAGGTAGATCTCTAACTAGAGATCTAGAAGAAGATTCAAATCCAGCAGCAAATACAACTCATATAGTTGTTAATCTTCAAATTCCAACTCCTACAATAGCTAGGTAATTTTCCTTTGCACCTTTCAATAAGGGTAGCCCATTAAAATTTTCTCAACATCGTGATGTGCCCTTGGTGGAACTAAAGAGTATACCTGATTTCATAGGTGAAGGTAAGACTACTACTTTTGAACACATAAGAGATGTGACCACCATCTGCAGCATACACAACATAACTCAGGAGGATGTGGCCACAAAATTATTAGTAGCCTCTCTAAAAGGTAAAACTCTTGAATGGTTTATAACTCTAACTATTGGTTCTATCACTTCATGGGATGAGTTGGGGGATGCATTAAGTAAACATTTTGAGGATAAATCAGATAACTTGTCTCTGGTTGGGCAGTTAACAACCATTAAGAGAGACCCTCAAGAGAAAATAATAGATTATAATAGTAGGTTCCTCAAAACATGGAATAGAATTCCAGTATCTATGAGGCCATCAGTTGACTATGCTTTCCTATACTACTTGCAAAGTCTAAATGGTCAAATTTTTGTCATGATCCAGTCTATGGCTGGTACTTCTTTAACCCAAGCTTTTGACATAGCTGTCAGAGCTGAAAAATTATTTGATTCAAGTAGGGATAATATAAAGAAGGCCACCAATGCCCATTTTTCCTAGCCTTCAACCCATTGCACATGCACAAGTACCCCCATTTACCCCTATTCCCAGCATACTAGCACCCCAAGCTAGTACTAGTGGTCAAGAGATAACAACTAGTTTCTCTCAAGAGTTGCAAGAGATGAAGAATATTCTGCAAAGCAATTAGCAAGAAATGACAAACTTGTTGCAGACCTTGACTAAAGAGGTTACAAATTTGAAGAAGCAAAGTCAAGGAATCAGACCATCCTTTCAGCCACAAGGCCAAGATCCTAATCAACAATATCAAAATCAAGGATGGCCTTATCAATAAAATAGGCCACCATACCAAGGAGGCTATCAAGGACAAAGACAAAGTTTTAATCAAAGAACATTCCAACCATATAACCCTGCACCTCTAAATTCTGCAAATCCAGTGAGGGATATGGTTCCTAGTCAAAATAATATGGCTATGGATAATGAATGGTGTTTTCCTTGTAATCAACCTCATAATCAGGCTACATGTTTGAATGGATGGATGAACCAAGCTCTAATGGTTTAGAATGCCTCACAAGCTCAATCAGAGGCTTCATCCAGTGGGTCAGTACCTCAACAAGAATCACAAGAGCAAGAGACTACTCTTTTCAATTGGGAGCAACTAGACTTCAATGGAGTCAATGATGAAGTTGCTTTTTTTTCCTATACAAGAGCAAAAAGGAGAGCTCAAGACATGGAGAGAGTAGATTCCAATGCCAAAGCCACTACATCTTCAGAGCCACTATAGCAAGCTACTCCCATGACACCTAAGGAGGTTCCTGTCATCACAAGCAAGGAAGGCCAACATTCTAAAAAGGTGGAGCCCATCATGCCAAAGGCACAACAAATAGTACACACTGTAACACCTTTCAATATTGTAGACAACATGAAGAAGGTGAATGTCACCATGTCCATGTGGGACTCTTTGGCTCTTCCACGATAGCCTGAAATTTTGAAGAAGGCCATGATAGAAGTGACAACTCCTCAACCTACAAAAGAAGGTGTAAAGCCAGTGTTGGTTAACACTGATCAAGAAAAGGAGGCTCCAAGTAGCAACTCCAAAGGCAATGCCACACAAGGTAGGAATTCAAAATCATCTCCCTTTTATGTATCTTTAATTATTGGAAAATCTTTAGTGCATAATTGTATGGTAGATAGTGGAGCTACTAGCACTGTAATGCCCAAGAAAGTAGCTGACCAATTAGGATTAGAATATGAGCCCTTCCAAAAGAAGGTAACACAACTTGATGGATCCTCAATCAATACTATAGGTGTGGCCAAGGATACTAGTCTAATCCTACATGCTAGTCCTAAATTTTTAATCCTCCTTGATATATATATCATAGATCTCCCTGCATTATTTGCCATATGTTTGTCAAGGGAGTTTACAGCCAAGATAGGAGGCTATCTATCTTTTGATTGGTCTCACATGATTTTTCATACAAGGTATGGTACCAAGGTCACCATTAAGTCAAAACCATTAGCAGCACACCATATAGAGCCATATGTGTCCAATACCATCAATGTAAACTGCCCTATATTTGATAGCAGTGACCTCCAAACTATTAGTGAAGCAAGCACAAAGATAGAAAGTATCCCTGATATTTTTCTATATGAAAGAGCTTCAAAGGCCCAAGAAAATCTAATTTGGGATTTTGGTTTGGGAATTTATTTGATACAAGAGAGTGGAGCCATAGAACCAAGCCTTCTCAAAGAAGACACTGATTTAGAGGATCAGAATAATCAGGTTTGGGAACTATTTTTTGATGGATCTAGAAGTAGACATGGTTCTAGTGGTGGTGCTATGTTAGTGTCCCCAAAAGGAGAAAGGTATTATATTTCCTTTAGATTCAGTTTCTCCTACACTAGCAACACTGGAGAGTATGAAAGTCTAGTCAATGGACTAGAATGGGCTAGAAAAAGAGGGCTTAAGGCCTTGAAAGTTTATTGTGATAGTGAGTTAGTTTTCAACCAAGTGAGAGGGATAAGTGCAACCAAAAATGACACCTTGAGAGTGTTAGAATGTGCAAAAATGTTTATGGCTTCATTGTCTTTCCCTTGGTCTCTGTATCATTTTTCATGTCCCTGGCTTTGAAACCCTTAGCAGAATATTCAAAAAACTAGCTGTTATATTCAAAACCCTTTGTTTTAACCCTGGCCTTATTATAATTTTATGTTACTTTTCTAGGCCACTTAAGATCCTAATCTGCATGTGCTAATTAAAATCCTTTAAACTATTTAGCAGTTAGGTTTTCATGTCTAGTGGGGCCCCTTTTAATTTTTCCTAACTTTTACCCTGGCAGCCTTTAATATTTTCCTATAGTCCTCAGCACCTAAATTTTCCTGAAAGCCTAAGTCTCAACATTTAATTTTCCTATTTTTTAGCTTAATATTTTTCTTGGCCCAGTCTTCTGAAAACTTCTCCATCCGATGGTTAGCATAAGTTCTCATAGACTTTGTCAGAAGCTTGAGATCTTACACTGATCATTGATCTTTCCTAGTGACGTAGCTTTTCTTTCCACGCGGGTCCACTTGCCAAGTGTGCAGATTTGGCTATCTCTCATTGGTCCACCTAGTAATGACTCAGAATGTTGTCAGTGGGACCTAGTTTTTGAGTGTGTCAGAGGGTCCTGGTCCTATCAGAGAATCGACAAATGGTGTATGATCTCATTGAGTGTGTCAGAGGCTTAAGATCTTGTGACAACCATTGATTTCATCTAGTGTCAGAGGGTTGTTAGGGAAGGGAGAAGATTCTACATCTGATGGTGGGCATGTAATCTAATAGAATCTTGGAGGTTTATGCAAACTTTAGATAGTCGTCGATCTTCCTGATGCGGGCCTGGCTAAATTTCTCAGTCTTTTAGCCGTTCTAAAAAATGTTCTTGGTTTGCTGATTCACGTGATGATTTGGCAGAGGCTCTTAAGATTTAGTGATTTGGCATATAGTGTTCATGGAATCGCTAACTTTTCTAGTGGTGCTCTCAAAGTTTTTGCAAATGGGTGAGGGTCCCTTTGGTGACTTATTCGCCAAATGGAAGGAGGGTTAAAAGGTTTGCTGGGACAGTGGGACCGTCTGATGATTCATTACTGAGGTGTCAATTTTTGACTGGCCGAGCTTTATGGTGACATGGATCTTGTCATTGGGACCTGTAGAGAAGGTTTTTTGATCAACAATTGTGCATGATCTTAAGGAATATTCCTACCCTATGAGATCATGTGCCATCCATTGATCTCGCATCTTACTTGGACGTGTTAGTGGGTCCTATGTCAGTGGTGACTAGGCAGAGATAGAAAATGATATAATGACATGTGGCAATTTGTAGGTAGGCCCGGTGGGGTTTGGCGGTCTTGATAAGTTTTAGCGGCCTGACAAGTTTTCAATAGGCCTCACTCATTCACACAATGAAGTGGTGATATTCTCAATTGGCTAACGATTCAGTGAGTATGTATTCACGCAATCGCTAAACTTTTTAGCTGTATTATAAAGTGTTTCATGAATTGGCAGAAACCTTTAGTCGCCAATTTGCCAGATGTAGCTGGGATGAGTTAAGTCCCTTTGGTCACTAGTTCATAGAGTTAAATGGTGGGTTAGGTTTTCACTTTGCAAATAAGAAAAGCATTGTTTCATGATCACCAAATGTAAACTAGGATTCCTATGATGGTTAAATCTTAAAAGCCCGCGAAATAAGGAGATCTAACGGCCACAACTTAAAGTTGGCTCAGATTCAAACGTAGACCGCTGATTTACTGCAGGTGCCATGAATGTGACCATTGTCATTCAAATTCAAATTTTTGAAGGGGTTTCCTATGACCAAAAAGACTGAAATTGAATGTAGAAGCGACTGGAACTGGTAAGAAATGATCTATTTGTCATTTCAGTGTGGTCCAGGGTGTGTCGTGTTCGTCTGCAGGGTATGTATTGTATGGTTTTGTGCTCAAGGCATGTTGCAGGGTTGACGTTTTGAGCATTTTTTTGGTTCTCAGTACCTTCTTAGAGAATTTGTCATGATTGAGGATCATTCTAGGATTTTCTTTCTCCAGATTGCCTGGGTTTTCACCCCTATAATAACTTTGTGACCGTTTCCAGTGGGTTTGGTGGTTGAAACCCTAACCCTAAGTCATCTGTAGCTTGTTGCATTCTCTTTGAGGATTCCAAGATGACTAGGGAGTATAAGTTGTAGCATTTTTTATTTTGTAGGGGTTCCAAAACATTTTCCTTTTGGTCCCTGGTTGTTGATGGTTTTATACTGAAAGAGGAGTTGAATTTTGGGTCTTTTTCCTATCTTTGTATTACTTTTATTGTATATTGATCTTGAATATGTTAATGAAAATACTATTTAGTTCCAATCTTGCATCTCTATATGTCTTCTTGTTTCAGTTCTGAGCTAATATATGTTAGTGTCACAAAGTGTATTAACATATGGTAAACAAAGGGTATTGTGAAGTCATCTCTGAGTTCCTAACAAAGTTAGGATTAAAGTCTTTTGGGTGAGTTCAGTGAGTTTACAACCAAATAAGAATCTGATGTCCATGTGTTTGAGGAAGAGGGGTAATAGGAAAAGCACTTATCCTGGATTCAATTGTATTTGAGTTAAGGTCTTTAGTTGATGTATGTAATTGGGTGACTCTTTGCCCTAGGTTAAGGCACGGGTCCATCCTCTGGAGGCATTTCATTGTCATCAACCACACACAAGCATTCAAATGATAAAATCTTAAAGAAATTAGTAAAGAGGATATAGTTATATATCATTTAGTGATTCCTTTCAAGAAGTGAATCAAGGGTGTACCCGACTGAGCATTGAGGCTCAAAGTGTAGGAGGATCTCTTTTGATCCTTGTTATTTGGCCCTCTTTCTTGTAGACTTTGGAGTGGTGATAGAGTCAAAGTGTTATTTAAGTTATCCATCAAAGTATAAATCTACAAGTGAAGATCAAAGGGAACTCCCAACAAAACGGTGACTCTGCTAGGGAGAACAATAATGAAGAAGTATATCTGTTAGGATCTCTGGTTGGGCTACATTATAAAGTCAAAATCTTTTGTTGACCAAATAGATATAAAAGGTTGTAAGTGCACTCTTGTTTTCTTATTGTATTTCAAGTAAAAGATTTCCCATCTAGGTGGGTGGTGACTCAAAAGGTTAGAACTAGTGCTATATATTGTAAATCATGGACAAGAGGGGGAATACTAGGTCCTTTGTCAAAAAGAATCCAGAGGTTACTCTGGAGCATTTTCCTAGATAGGAGAAGAAGATTTGGATTAGAAGGAATGGTGTGTCTACTAGTGCTCCCATGAGAGAACAAAGAAATACTAGAGGTAGAGCACCACTTTTTTCCTCAAGTGAGGATGGTTCATAGGACAGAGTTTCTAGATCAGATGGTGGTCACTCTGAAGATAGATTTTATGATACCCTAGAGGTTGTATTTCAAGACAAGGGTTCATTTCCTGTAGGTCGGGATGAACAAGCTAGAGAGATGGGTTTGGAGACTGATCTAGATCTTGATGAAGATAATCTCAGAAGAGATCCCATGAGACCAAGACAAGTCCACTTCCCATATCAAAATCTTTCTGATATGGATGTGTCATCAGGTTCTGATGACATTATGGTAGACCCAAATGATTTAAATGAACTAAGGTTGTATTTGGTAGAGTAGGATGCCATACATAAGAGGTTACAAGAGGAGAGAGAGGCTGAGAAGGTGAATGCTCTCATAGAAAGATAGTCTCTCCTTAGAAAGATTAATGAAATGAAGGAGAGAAACAAGATGCTTGCTTCTGCTCCTAAGACTTTGTAGCATGATGTCTTTGGTGATCTTGATGCCTTGAGGAGTGAGAAAGAGTACTTACTGCAAGATCAGGAATTTGATAAGGAGGGCCCTGTGGTTAGACAGGTTCAAAGTGATCCTCCTTTTCCTAAGGGTAAAGATGGGCGTGAGATCACTAGGTCTATTGTTGCCACTGGTGAGAAAGGAAAGAAAAAGATGGTGGGACATCAAACAAGTATATCATTGACAATATCGGGGGTCCCACCACCCAATTCAAGTAAGGACATAGAAATGGAAAGAAGAAGAAAAGAAGATGAGGACCTTGCAAGAGAACTTGAGAGGGATGAAATTGAAGCTTTCATTGTAGAAAAGAGAAGATAGATCTAGTTTTTGAAGGCTTCATCAGCTAATGCTCTTGGTCCATCTGCTACTAAACTAGGTATGCCATCTATAATTACTGCTATTCCACTTAGTAATGCTACTAGTTCAATTCCTTCTTCATTTGGTAGGATAGGTTCTAATCCTAGATAGTAGTCAAATGGAAAAGTAGATGTAAATGCTAATGTTGATCCTAGGGTTGACACTAGTTCAAGTTTTCAAAGAATACCTATGCAACTAGAAGGCTATAGGCAAATTAGTTTTGATGGAATTCCTGGCTATCTGAATGCTTTTCCAAATGATATTAGAGATAGGGTACCTAGGTTTTTTGGTAATAATGCTATTAGTTGTGAGGAGCATCTTAGGTTATTTGTTGATATGCTTAATGATTATGAGGTAGAGCATGAGGATGTAGTCATGAAATTGTTTGTTCAATCTCTAATGGAGGATGCTAGAGATTGGTTTAAGAGACTTCCTGATAAATGTATTGATACTTGGGATTCTTTTGAGAGATGTTTCAAAGAGCAGTATGGTGATAGGCCTAATGCTAGTTTCATGTTGAATGAATTCAATACTGTTAGGAAAAATAAAAATGAGTCTGTAGCTGAATTCAACATGAGATTTCAGAAGGGTATGCATAAGTTGTTCCAAGTTATGCGGTTAGATGACAATGTTTGTCTAACTACATATTTCAATGCATTTGATGGAAAGATGGGATATTTGTTGAGGGACAAAGAACCAAGAACACTTAGGGATGCTTTTAGGATTGCTGTTAACATTGAAAACATTATGAAGATATCAGGGAAGTTGGGTGGGAAGAGAGATGACCCTACGTTGTTTGGGGACAAGAGATATGTAAAAAAGAAAATGATAAGAGTGTTGGAACTAGGAGGCAAGAAGAAGACAATTTGGTTAAGGTGCTTAATGCATTGAAGGATTTGAAGGCACCTACAAATAGGAACATCAATGCTCCTACCAATGAAAGGCCTCAGCTCAATAATAATTTTAATAAGCAGAATAGATTGTAGAACTACCCCTACAACACCCAATGGAAGGATGACAAGCCTATTGTCCCTGCTGCAAGAGGAAACAATGATAGGGGTGTCCCTAACTCTACAAAAAGCTTCAATAAATGTCATGGAGGACATACCTTGGTGTGTTGCATGCCAGTCCCCTCATTCTGCAGAGCATTGTGTGGTTGCACATTCTATGGCTGCAAATCAAGATTGTGGCAATGAGGAGATAGATCAAGAAGAAGATCAAGATGATGTTGGATGCAACATGGCTACTTCATATCTAGGATATGAAGATGATTCTAATTTTGATGAAGAGGTAGATGTAAATGTGAAGAGACACAATCAAGCCCTTTTTCATCAAGAGGTTTTTTCTGATGGTGAAGACATTGATAAGAAAACATGTAATATGAACTCTTCTTTTGAGCCAGTAAATTTGAGAAGACCTTCTAGAGAAGAGATGGAGAGGATTACTGTAGAAATGATTTCTCAAGTGTAAACTAGAGGCATAGTGGTAAGGAATATAAATGAGAAAGTTGTAGGAATGTTTATAGGGAGTACCAACTCTAGAGAGCCTAATGAGAACAAACCAAAAGGTGATCACATGGTGAAATTCAAGAATGTAAAAGGTAAGAATTGTGAGCCTAAGGGAGTTGGAGTTGAAAAATTTTCTAATGAGATTGAGAAGCCAGTTAACACAATGGATAAGATTGAAAAAATGAGGGTGGCCAATACATCTAATGCATCAAATAAGAAAAAGGATATTAAGGTATTGCAGATTGAGATTCCTTCTTCTGCTCCTGTTGATATGTTAGCTGTATTGTCCCAAATTACTGTTAAGGATCCATTGTCAAAATTGTTGAGGATCCCTAAACACAAAGATAGAGCTATTGCATGGGTAGATAATGTTCATAACAATGATGTTGCATGCAATGGATCTCAGGATAAAGCTTTGAAAGCTGTTGCTTCTCAAGGAATTGTGTCTCAAATTTATCCAATATATTTGGACAATTCTGTCAATGCCAGCCTTGAAAATATTGATCCATTCTTTTTAAGTGTTCTTGTGAATGGAATGAAACTAAGGACTTGTATGATTGATAGTGGTGCCTCTAATATTGTCATGCCTTTCAAAATCATGGAGAAGTTGGGCCTTAAAGTTGATACATTGCAAGGTGAATGTTGTGCAATGGATCAGAGGGAGGTACCAGTTATTGGGACTATCAGTGCAATGCCATATATGTTGGTAGCATATCTAGAGAAAGAGTTAACAATGAGTGTTTTGGTGGTGGATATCCCTCCTCATTATGGGATGCTACTATCTTGAAGATGGACTGTTGCCATGGGTGGAAGTTTACAATGTGATCTATCCTATGTCACTTTCAAGATTGATGATCAGTTTGTCAAGATTGAACGAGAGCCAAGAGTATGCCACGTGATTGAGAGAAATATTGATAATGAAACTACATGTTTTGTGGATACTGATATTAATGCTTTTAGGGAAAAGATCCCTGTACTTGAAAATGAACCTATTTTGTCACCTATCTCTATTGAGATAGGTGTTAATTCTGTAAAGGCTGATTTGTGGGTAATGTACTTTGATGGTACAAATTGCAAAGATGGAGTGGGAGTGGGTATTTTACTTATTTCTCCTGATGGAAACACCTACAAATTTTCTTTCACATTGAATTTCTTTTGTACCAATAATATAGAAGAATATGAGGCTTTGTTGTTAGGATTGAGGTTGGCACAAAAACATGGAATTAAGTGCTTAAGTGTTGTTGGTGATTCTAAATTGGTGGTGTCCCAAGTTAGGTCAGTATATGCTTCCAAGAACAAAAGGCTAAAACAATATAGGAATGCAGTTTGGGATTTGATTGAACATTTTGATGCCTTCAATATTGAATGGAAGGATAGGAGTAACATAAGATGGCTGACTTGTTAGCCAATATTGCAATCAATCCCAATGATATTACTTTTTCTGGTATCTCTAAAGTTGAAATTCAGGCTAGGCCTAGCATACTAAATAATATTGAGACTTGGCAAGTTTTTGATGATGATAATGATATCTTGAAGTTTATGAGTTGCAAAGATCAGTATCATGGTCAAGAATTTCATTGTTTATCCTTGGTTGAGTCAATAGAGGGAAGGGAGGTTGTCTTTGGCAATGAGGTCATTTAGCTTAGAACCAACAAGGTGCCCAAGGGACTTGTTGTTTTGGACACTGTCTTTGATAACCAAGATAGAGTTCAAAAGAATATCAAAAGAGAAGATCATGCTGATCTAGAGGAGATAAATCTTGGAACAAATGAGGCACCTAAGAAAGTATACATTGGTAGAGATATATCTCAAAAGGTAAAGAAATCTTTGATTGAATTATTGAGAAAATTCAGGCATGTTTTTGCATGGTCATATGATGACCTAAAGGTTTATAGAGAAGATTTGTTTCAGCATATTATTCCAGTGAAGGAAGATGCTAAACCTTTCTGACAAAAACAAAGGCCTATTAATCCCACTTTGGCAACCAAGATGCAAGAATAATTGATGAAGTTGAGAGATGCTAGAATTATCAAGCCTATAAGGCACTCTTCTTGGGTTTCAAACCTTGTTCCTATGAGAAAGAAGAATGGTGACATCAGGCTTTGTGTGGACTTCAGGAATTTGAACATCAGCTCATTAAAGGATAACTATTGTCTGCCCAATATGGAAGCTATGTTGCAGAGAGTAACCAGATCAGAATTAATGTCTATGATGGATGGTTTCTCTGGTTACAATTAGGTCATTATTAAGGAATTAGAACAATTCAAGATAGCTTTCACTACACCTTGGGGGACATATATTTATGTGAGAATGCCTTTTGGTCTCACAAATGCTGGTGCTACTTTTCAGAAGGTAATGGATGTTGCCTTTTCAGATTTCATAAATGATTTCCTTGTTGTATATCAAGATGATCTAACTGCCTATTCCAAGAGGGAAGAAGACCATTGTACTCATTTAGAGAAAATATTTGTGAGGGCCTTGGAATTTGGCATTTCTTTAAAGCCAAGGAAATGTGCTTTTGGTGTCACGAAAGGTAAGTTTCTTGGCCACTTAGTTGGGAAGCAAGGAGTAAGAATTGACCCTAAGAGGGTAGCAACCATTGATAAAATTCAAAGACCAAAGAATGTTAAAGGGATTCAGTCCTTCTTTGGTTAGGTCAATTTCTTAAGGAGGTTTGTGACAAATTTTGTAGAGGTTACTAGACCTATTTCTAAGATGTTGAAGAAAGGATCTGCAATCAATTGGGAGGGTGAGCTTGATGAGGCTTTCAAAAATATCAAGTAGGCTATCAAAGATGCACCAGTGCTTAAGGCACCTAATTATAATGTCCCAATGCGTATCTTTTTCTTTGCATCTTTTCACACTATTGTTGTAGTTTTGTTACAAAAGAATAAGGATGGTTTTGAGAAGCCTATTGCATTTTTCAATAAATCTTTGTAGGTTTCTGAATTGAAGTATGATATAAATGAGAAACAAGCATATGCACTTGTGAAGGTAGTCAAGGCTTTTAGGTGTTACTTGATGGGAGCAGTTGTGATTGCTTTTGTGCCAAGTGCGGCTGTGAAGGATATCTTCTCATAGCAAGAGGTGTCTTGAAGAAGATGCAGATGGATCAATAGGATCCAAGAATTCAATGTTGATGTCAAGATTACCAAGTTGGTTAGAGGACAAGGATTGGAAAAACTGATGGCTCAATCCAATCTTGATGTGAATCAAGTAAATCATTCTGAAATTGATTATACATGTGATATGGATGATTATGCTTGGTATCAAGATATTATTTATTACTTGAGAAATATGAGATGTCCAATAGGAATGAATGATAATTAGAAAAGGACATTAAAATTATAGGCCATCAAGTATGTAATTGTAAATGCAAATTGTATAGAAAAAATTTAGATTGCATACTTTTGAAATCTGTGGACGAAGATCAGGCTAACAAGTTGTTGAAAGAAATGCATGAGGGAGTTTGTGGTGGGCATTATATTGGTAAAACAACTGCTCATAAGATCTTGATAGTAGGATTCTGGTGGCCCACAATCTTCAAGGATGCAGAACAGTTGGTGAGGAGGTGTGATGCTTGTCAAAGGTTCTCTGGTAAGCTCAAATTTTTAGGTAATGTGCTATTAAAACCAGTAGAAGTGAAAGCTTCTTTCCAACAATGGGGAATTGATTTCATAGGGGAGATACCAAACAAGTCTAGTGGAGGACACTCATGGATTTCAATTGCCACTGATTACTTTACAAAATGGGTAGAGGCTATACCTACAAGAAATGCAACTAGTAGGGTGGTAATTGATTTTCTAATGAATAATATTGTTACAAGGTTTGGTTACCCTGAGCGAATAGTAAGTGATAATGCCATGTGCTTTAGGTCTGTTGAATATAAGGACTTTTGCAAAGGTTTAGGAATTCAAATTTCTAATTCCTCACCTTATCATCCACAGGGAAATGGACAGGTAGAATCTACTAATAAGAGTTTGATTAAAATCCTAAAGAGAATTCTTGAGAAGAATAAGAGGGCATAGAATTCAAATTTGCCATTAGCTCTATGGGCTGATAGGGTAACTGTGAAGAGGGCAATTGCTTGTGCACCATTTGACCTAGTATATAAAATACATTGAAGAATGCCTCAAAATAATTTGTTGGAAATCTATAAACTTGTTCAGTTATATGATGATGACATTGATGATGAGATGCAGTTAAGAATTGAGGACTTCATTAGGTTGGATGAGACTAGAAGAGAGTCAGTTGCAAGGAATGCCAGATTGCAGTTGCAGGTTAAGAATTTTTATGACAAGAAAACTATTGAAAGGAGGTTTGAGCCTAGTGATTTGGTATTAATTTGGAATGCCAGGTTGGAGGATAAAGGAAAACATGGTAAATTTGATCCAATCTAGCTAGGGCCATATTTAATTCATGAAAAATGGGGCCAAGGTTCATACATTGTCAAGGAATTAAGTGGTGAAGTTTAGAAATTCCTAGTTCATGGACAATTCTTGAAGAAATACTTCAATTGAGGTATTCTATTTTCCATGAATAGTAGTTAGGCTTGTAAATATTGTATATTATGTAAATAAGTTGCTTGCCCCTGTCCTATTTTGTACTATTCCTAGAGTTTTTCCCTATGACTCTTAGTTGTTTGAAATTTTTTCGAGTAGGTGGTCTGCTATAACTAGTGATTCTAGATTCTTGTTGTCCCTACAAGAGACACACTTCCCTAGATAGAGCCACTATTAGCACGTGCAAACAATTTTATGGCTTCATTATCTTTCCCCTGGTCTCTGTATCACTTTTCATGTCCCTGGCTTTGCAACCCTTAGCAGAATATTCAAAAATCTAGCCGTTATATTCAAAACCCTTTGTTTTAACCCTGGCCTTGTTATAATTTTATGTTACTTTTCCAGGCCACTTAAGATCCTAATCTACATGTGCTAATTAAAATCCTTTAAACTGTTCAGCGGTTAGGTTTTCATGTCTAGCAGGGCCCCTTTTAATTTTTCCTAAGTTTTACCCCGGCGGCCTTTAATATTTTCCAATAGTCCTCAGTGCTTGAATTTTCCTGAAAGCCTAAGTCTCAGCATTTAATTTCCCTATGTCTTAGCTTAATATTTTTTTGGGCCCGGTCTTCTGACAACTTCTCCATCCAACGGTCACCATAAGTTCTCATAAACTTTGTCAGAAGCTTGAGATCTTACACCGATCATTGATCTTTCCTAGTGACCTAGCTTTTCTTTCCACGCGGGTCCACTTGCCAGGTGTGTAGATTTGGATTTCTCTCATTGGTCCACCTAGTAATGACTTAGAATGTTGTTAGTGGGACCTAGTTTCCGAGTGTGTCAGAGGGTCCTGGTCCTGTCACAAAATCAACAAACAACATATGATCTCATCGAGTGTGTCAGAGGCTTAAGATCTTGCGACGACCGTTGATTTCATCTAGTGTCAGAGGGTTGTCAGGGCAGAGAGAAGATTCTCCTTCCAATGGTGGGCATGTAATCTGATAGAATCTTGGAGGTCTATGTGAACTTTAGACAACCGTCGATCTTCCTAATGCGAGCTTGGCTAAATTTCTCATTTTTTTAGTGGTTTTGACAAATGTTCTTGGTTCACTGATTCATGTGATGATTTGGTGGAGGCTCTTAACATTTAGTGATTTGGCGTATAGTGTTCCTAGAATCACTAACTTTTCTAGCAGTGCCCTCAAAGTTTTTGCAAATGGGCGAGGGTTCCTTTGGTCACGTATTCACCAAATGGAAGGAGGGTTAAAAGGTTTGTCGGGACAGTGGGACTGTCTGATGATTCATTGTTGAGGTGTCAATTTTTGACTAGCTGAGCTTTATGGTGACATGGATCTTGTTAGTGGGACCTGCAAAGAAGGTTTTTCCATCAACAGTCGATGCATGATCTTAAGGAATATTCCTACCCTATGAGATCATGCGGCATCCGTTGATCTTGCATCTTACTTGGATGTGTCAGTGGGTCTTGTGTTAGTGGTGACTGGGTCGAGATAGCAACTGATATAATGACATGTGGTAGTTTGCAAGTGGGCTCAGTGGGGTTTGGCCATCATGATAAGTTTTAGTGGCTGACAAGTTTTCAATAGGCCCGCTCATTTGCATAATGAAGTGGTGATATTCTAAATTGGCTAGCGATTTAACAAGTATGTATTCGTGCAATTGCTAAACTTTCTCGTGGTATTATAAAGTGTTTCCCAAACTGGCAAAAACCTTCGGTCGCTAGTTCACCAAATGTAGCTGGGATGAGTTAAACAGTGGGTTAGGTTTTCACTTTGCGAATAAGAAAAACATTGTCGCATGATCGCTAAATGTAAACCAAGATTCCTATGATGGTTAAATCTTAAAAGCCCGCGAAATAAAGAGATCTAATGTCCATGACTTAAAGTTGGCTCAAATTCAAATGTAGACTGCTAATTTACTATAGGCACCACAAATATGACCATTGTCATTCAAATTCAAATTTTTGAAGGGGTTTCCTGTGACCAGAAGGACTGAAATTGAATGCAGAAGCGACTGGAGCTGGTAAGAAATGATTTGTTTGCCATTGCAGTGTGGTCCAGGGTGTGCCATGTTCATCTGCATGGTATGTACTATATGGTTTTGTGCTTGAGGCATGTTGCAGGGTTGACATTTTGATAATTTTTGTGGTTCTCAATACCTTCTCAAAGAATTTATCATGATTGAGGATCATTCTAGGATTTTCTTTCTCCAGGTTGCCTGGGTTTCCACCCCTGTAGTAACTTTGTGACCATTTCTAGTGGGTTTGGTGGTTGAAACCCTAACCCTAAGTCATCCATAGCTTGTTGAATTCTCTTTGAGGATTCCAAGATGACTAGGGAGTATAAGTTGCAGCATTTTTTATTTTTTAGGGGTTCCAAAACATTTTTCTTTCAGTCCCTGGTGTTGATGGTTTTATACTGAAAGAGGAGTTGGATTTTGGGTCTTTTTCCTATCTTTGTATTACTTTGATTGTATATTGATCATGAATATGTTAATGAAAATACTATTGAGTTCCAATCTTGCATCTGTGTATGTCTTTTTATTTTAGTTCTGAGCTCATATATGTTAGTCTCACAAAGTGTATTAACATATGGTAAACAAAGGGTATTGTGAAGTCATCTCTGAGTTAGTTCTTAACAAAGTTAGGATTAAAGTCTTTTGGGTGAGTTCAGTGAGTTTAAAACCAAATAAGAATTTGATGTCCATGTGTTTGAGGGAGAGGGGTTATAGGCAAAGCACTTATCCTGGATTCAATTGTATTTGATTTAAGGTCTTCAGTTGATTATATGTAATTGGGTGACTCTTTGCCCTAGGTTAAGGCATTGGTCCATCCTCTGGAGGCATTTCATTGTCATCAACCACACACAAGCATTCAAATGATAAAATATTAAAGCAATTAGTGAAGAGTATATAGTTGTATATCATTTAGTGCTTCCTTTCAAGAAGTGAATCAAGGGTACACTTGCGTGAGCATTGAGGCTCAAAGTGTAGGAGGATCTCTTTTGATCCTTGTTAATTCGCCCTCTTTCTTGTAGACTTTGGAGTGGTGATAGAGTCAAAGTGTTATTTATGTTATCCATCAAAGTATAAATCTACAAGTGAAGATCAAAGGGAACTCCCAACAAAGAGCATACAAACATAGAGTTTGGGATGCAGTTGAAGATTTTTATGCTTTCAATATTGTCACTGTCTCTAGGAAGCTAAATCAAAATGCAAATAGGTTAGCTGCTGTTGGATCTCAATATGACATTCCAAATAGTGTTTCAAAAGAAATGGATCAATAGCATATCAAGGTGATTGTCAAACCATCGATTCCTGATAATGATGCCAATTGGCAAGTGTTTGACAATGATGAACAAATTCTGCAATTCTTGTTTGAAGAAGATGTCTTTTCAGAGTACAATCAAGATAGGCTATCACAAAGTTATGGTGATCAAGTGATACAACTTAAGTATAATAAGATGCTTAGAGGTCTTGTTACATTAGAAGCTATCTTCAACAAGGATGATGAAGTTAAGAAGAATAAAGCTGGCTTGGTAGTTCAACAAGAACATTGTGTTGAATTAGAGTTGGAACCAGGTAGGAGCTTGCAATTTGGAAAAGTGAACATTGAATTGGAGAAGCAAGCTTACACTCAATTATTCAAAGAATTTAGTGATATAATTGCATGGAAATATGAACACCTCAAGGGTTTTCACCCTACCCTTGCTTAGCACACTATTGAATTAGAACCAAATGCCAAATCAGTAAGACAAAAACAAAGGCTTTTTAATCCCAAACTTGAGCCACTTATGCATAAAGAAGTACTCAAACTAATATAAAGTGGTATCATCTACCCCATCAAGCATACTAGTTGGGTTTCCAACCTTGTTCCTATCACGAAGAAGAATGGGGAGCTAAGGTTATGTGTTGACTTCAGGGATCTTAACAGGGCCTCTCTAAAAGACCCCCATCCATTACCCTCTATAGAACAAATCTTATAATGTGTCTCTATCTATCTGAGAGATTTTCATTATTGGATGGATATTCAAGATACAATCAAATCTTAGTAAATGAAGAGGATCAATACAAGACTACATTTACAACCAAGCGGGGAACCATGACTTATCAAAAGATGCCCTTTGGTTTGTCAAATGCAAGTGCTACATTTCAAAAGGCAATGGATATGGCCTTTAAAAGCCTCATGTACAAGTTTGTGCTGGTCTATCTGGATGACATAACTGTCTATTCAAAACATGTAGCAGACCATATCAAACATTTGAGGAAGATCTTTGAAAGATGTAGAGAATTTGGGATATCTCTTAATCCCAAGAAATGTGTGTTTTCAATTCATGAAGGAAAATTGTTGGGATATGTAGTATCCAAAGAAGGGATCATAGTGGATCCTGAGAGAATTGTAGCCATCTTAGAGCTACCTTTGCCACATCATAAGAAAATTCTCCAATCTTTCATAGGAAAGATTAATTTTCTTAGGAGGTTCTTGCCTAACATTGCAGATTTACTGAAGCCTTTGACAACCATGTTAAAGAAGAGTTCAACTTTCAGTTGGACCAAAGAAGGGAGAGTCAATTTCTAAGCTATCAAAGAGGCCTTAAGAGAAGCCCCTACTCTCCTAAACCCAAATTTCAATAAGGATTTTATACTTTATACTTATGGGGGTCATGATGCTGTATCTGCAATGTTGACCCAACAAAATTTAGATGGATTGGAGTAGCCTATTTCTTTCTTTAGCAAAGGTTTAGAAGAGTATGAACAGAGATACTCTTTTGTAGAGAAACATGTACTTTCTGTGGTAAAGAGCCTTAAAAAGTTCAGATATTTGCTGACCCATAGCAAGGTACACTTGAAGGTTACTCATCCAAGTGTCAAAGAATTTCTGCTTTCCAAAGTCCTAAATGAGAAAAGAGTCGGTTGGATCACCAAGGTGATGGAATATAACATAGATATTCAAACTACCAAGCTAGTTAGAGGAAGAGGTCTTTGTGAGCATTTGGTAGAGGATGAAAGTTCAAAGAAATCAGAAACAATAGATGCATCTCCGGTGGTGCATTCTACAGAAGAACAAGCCAAGGCAACAAGCTGGTTGCCGAACATGGCTCATTTTTTGAAGACAGGACAATGTCTTGCAAGGCCTAGATTCAGCAAAAAGAAGGTATTATATGTTATAATCTATTCCTTTTGTGCTGATTGATGTTCTTTTCAGAAAGGATCACAATGGTGTCCTTTTGAGATGCATAGATTCAAAAAAGATAGCTAATGTCCTATTTGAGTTTCATGATGGACCTTCTGGAGGCCACTTTTCTCCTAGGACTACTACTTTTAAAATCATGAGGGATGGATAATATTGGCCATCTATCTTTAAGGATAGTCATGAGTATGTGAAGAAATGCATCAAGTATGCCATGTTTGCAGGAAAAGAGAGACTTGCTGCTCTTCCCCTCCAACCAATTAGAACAGAGTAACCCTTCATGAAGTGGGGCATAGACTTCATTGGCATGATCAATCCTCCATCTAGTGCAGGACATAAATGGATAATCACTACAATAGATTACTTCACCAGATGGATAGAAGCAATTGCTTTAAAAGAATCAAATGAGAGTGTTGTCTTAAGTTTTTATGATGATATAATTCATAGGTTTGGCACTCCAGATTCTATAATTTTAGATAATGCATTGGCATTCACAGACCTCAAAGTCTCAGAGTGGGCAATCAAGAATGGCATTTATCTAAACACCAATTCAAATTACTACCCCCAAGGAAATGGTTTAGCTAAATCCACCAATAAGAATTTGATTAAGATAATCAAAAAGACTCTGCAAGACAACCAGAGAGATTGGCATACCAAACTAAAGTCTGCATTATGGTTGGACAGAATTACCCAAAAGAAAATAATTGGTAATTCTCCTTATATGCTAGTATATGGTGAAGAGACCAAGTTGTCCATCTCAGCTAAATTGTCAGCCTTGGACCTAGCCACTCAATATGTCCTATTAGAAGAGGAGGATCCCTTGCAGATCATATGTGCTCAGTTGATGGAGTTAGAGGAAATCAGACATAGGTCCATGAAGGACATGAAATTCCATCAGATTTAGACAAAGAAAAGTTTTGATAAGAGAGTTAAAGGCAGGAATTTCAAGGTTGGAGACATAGTCCTCAAGTGGGATGAGTTCAGGTCAAGACCTGGCAGGCACACAAAATTTGACTCCTTTTGGGGTGGACCATTCGTAATCACAGAATGTAGGGGCCCTAATGCCTTTCAAATAACAACTCTGGAAGGAGTTTCCCTACCAATTTCAATCAATGGTTTCCACTTGAAACCTTATTTTGAGGTTAACCCCTCTTTGTGAATCTCTATATATAAGTTTCCCTATTTTCTTTCCTTGTTTCTAGGTTAGTTCCTTGTTTTCCAAGAAGTGCTCTGAGCATAGTTCCAGTTCTACCTCTCTAAGAGAATTTTGAGTTTTGATGACCCCATGCCCAATGAATTATGTCAAGGCCACTAGTTTCCATGTCTAGTAGGCTGACATCGAGCAGAAATCATCAAAATGTTACCCTAATTTTTATATGCATGCAAATTTGGCTAATATCTATCCTAAGGTCTCTATTTTTACCTTGCCGAGCATCCCTGAAAATTCCATGAATTTATGTCTGGTTTCCTGGCCTCTACAAATTTTCTAACGCCCTAGTCTACAAGTTAAAAAATTCATAAAACTAGTCGTTAGGCCAAATAACCCTGCAAACCCTAAGCCCCTCCTATTTTCATGTTACTTTATTGGCAACTTAAAAATCCCCATATCCATGTGCACTTTATTTTCCTTCGGTCACCAGTTCTCTAAGTTCTCCGGTGGTTCCTTTTCTTATTCGGTGAACTGGTGACTATAGAAATCCTCTTAGTAATGTAATATTTGGCGGTTAGGTCTAAATGGTCAGTGACTCAGCAAATGGTTACCATTTCTTTAGTCGCGTATTCGCTAAGAAGTTTAGTGGTCTTTTTATGTGGGGTTCCAAATAGGAAGGATCAACGGTTGGTGTATCTTCGCATAGTCTATTGTTAGAGCATGAGATCTTCAGATGACCATCGATCTTCCTTTTCCTCTACTACAATATCTTGTTAGTGTGACTGGTTCCACCTCATCCAATTTAGTGGCTTCTGATTCATCAGTGGTTACTGATTCAGCTGTTTGTCAGTGGGGCCATTGTTAGGAAAATGTGCTACATGTATCTGAGGGGGCGGCGTTTGATTGGTTGGTGAGAGTACAACATGGAGATAGGTCAGTAGGGGCCCAGTGGGCTACCTTTCCTCTCAATCCAATGGTGGTCACATGATCGCAAGGACCTATAATATTCCTTATGATCATGCAACAACCATCGATCTTGCTTGTTGCCAAGGTTCTGTCAGGTGGGTCAGTTGTCAGATATTGCTAAGGAGTAAGACTCCTGATTGGTCAGGGTTGGTGATGTGGTGCCATGTCAATGCGGGACTGATGGGTTGTCAGTCAATGATAATCTAATGGCTGGTGCATGATCAAAAGGAACTTTTTTAATACATGCGATCATGTGACAGCCGTTGATCTTACTTTATCTCCAGGCTTTGTCAGGTGGGTCCTTAGTTTTTGACGTGCTCGTTCTTCATTGGTCAGTCTGCTGACAGCTGGGATTTTTTGGTAGGACTGTGTTAGAGGGTCTGTGGATGAGTGAGAATGTCTAAGATCTATGGTAGTCGTATGATCTCATAGAATCTTCTGACCCTATGAGATCATGCACTTATCGTTGGATCAAAATCTTGGAAGATAGTGAGTCTGATGTTAGGAAGGTCTATAATGTGTCTCACTTGGCAGCTTTTGATTGGCCAGTTGGTATGCTATGTGGTGGTTGTTAGTGGGCCTGTGGGGTCAACCTTTTCTATAGCAACAACCGTCCGATGCTCTTTCTGCAACTCGTGGGTCCAAGTTTGTCAAATATGCTGATTTGCTCACGTTTCATTGGTTGCTAACTTCTAGGTGGCATTTGACTTGTCAGAGATGGGTTTTTAGCTATTTTTCATGTGCATCATGGCCACTCATCTACCGGAAGGGTTTCTCATCAATGGTCATGTTTTAAAATGACCAGGCTTTCCATTAACATTTAAATTCAAATTTCCTGCGAAGGTTTTGCTAGGGTTTTGCATTCTTTCAGCCATGCACGACATCAGGTAGCTCAGGAATTTAATTCTTAGGATAGTTATGGTTGAGAGGGTGATGGAGATGACTGTTGGCCAATGTTGTAGGGTACTATGCCACATTTTCATGCTAGGAGACACTAGAAAGAGTTGGCACCACCTTTTGAATTGTACTGTTACCCAGGGAAATATGATCAGATTGTGAGCCTTCATGGCTTAGTGGAGTTGCAGGTGGGTAGATGAGTCTAGGTTGTGTTTGTAGGTGAGTTCAGTACAAAAAGATCAAGATGCAAAGGGATGATTTGATATGATTGCCGGTTTTCTCAGAGTTTTGATGATGGGTCATCAGTACAGCTAGGGTTTGATTATTGTATTGTAAAATCTTGTAGCCCTAGTTAGGTTAATTTTTTACTCCTACCTACATGTAGGGAGATGTATATATTGTATTTTTGGAGCTTTTGAGCTCAGAGTTGGACAATTGTAAAATAATTTCACTTTTCTTAAGGGTCATCTATGGTACCATTTCTACCCTCTAGCTTATATAGTTGTAAATCTTTCATTGATGATTCATATATTGCAGAGGTATTTTGTGACAATCCTTCATGTCCCTATTCTTCCTTATCTAAATTATCTCTTATTGAATCAAAGTATATGCATGTTCTCAATGACAACTTAGGGTTGTTGATCCCTCTTACTTTTTGTAATTGTGTGTGTTATTATGTTTGATCTGATTTAGATGTTTTTGTGGGTATACTTCAGCCCCCTAATAGTCTTGTCTCAATCCTACACCAAGTTGCAGAAGTGAATGTCTGCTTCTAGGTCATAGGTTGTGTCTTATGTTTAGGCCCTCCTATGAAACACTTATGCAAGCCTATTCAGTAAGCTGTGACCTACTAGACCTAAGCCTTTCAGTGATTCCACTCCTCTATATTGAGATCCAAACCCTAATTTCAATGTATCACCTAGTAGGTAGTTTGCTTTTAGTCATTTTCCCTTCCCAAGCATTCCTTCTATCCCTTTCCCTCAAAAAATTTACTTTCATGTCTAGAAGCAAATTAAGGTGATTATCCAAGAGGAACCAGCCTAGAACCTAGAGGTCTCATCTCAATTAGCATAGGTCCCACACTTGGAGATGATTCCCATGTTATACTAGGTTATCAAGACTATGAGAGCTTGAAACAAGGGTGCAAACTTAGTGTATAACAGTGACTTTGAGAGACATATGGATGTTCAGGAGTTTTAAGTATGTGAAATTGAATCAATTTTTCTTCCTCTTGATGCAACATATTTTGAAAGATGACATAAGTTAATTGAGATGCTAAAGAAGGAATGGCTAACTAAGAGTAAATAATTGTAATAAACTCTTGGAACTATCTAGGCAAACATTGACAAATAATTATGTGGATTATCCTTAAATCAAAGAGAGTAACTTGTAAAGCTTTAATTGAATCAAACTTGAGTAAGAAATCATCAATAGAGTTGAAATTAGTATACCTGAGGTCTTCAAGTTGGTCTTAAACTTGGATTTTTTGAGTCACGACTGCACTGTCATAGGTATTTTTTAGGATGTCCCAAGCTTGATGGGCTTCTGTACAAGTAGAAATTAAGACATACAATTCAGGACTTAAGGAGATCCTGATTAAACTAAGTGCTTCCTCATTTTTAGTCTGCCAAACAATTTGGTCAGCTTGAGAAGCAGAGGTTGCTGGTTTTGAACTGGCATTAGTTGCAATGTCTAAAATATGTTTGAATCTAAAGATGAAGGTCATGTGCATTTTCCATGCATGATAATTTACACTAGTTAACTTTATTTCTGGCATCAGGGTGGTCATGGTTAAATATGAAAAATTAAAGTAAAGAAAACCTAAACTGGAGATAAATAAATGAAAGCCCTAATAGGACTCAAAAGAAACTCAGATCAAACTATATACACTTGCATGCAATAGTAGAAAGCTATAAAAGCTTACACCAAGTAGGCATGGAAGAAGAAAAACAACAATCAGATGAAAAACTGGAACAATAACACTTAAGAGTTGACAGATCTCAGTTAAGTTGTTATTGATTAGAAGATAATGGCAAGAATCTCTTTCATGCAAAGAGAAAGCTATGTACTTAAGCATGCAAAGAGTAATAAATTAAAGAAACCTATTAAAAATGAAAGGAAATACAAACATGCAAAGTACCGGTGAAGATTAGAAATTTGGAATAAGTAAAAAGGAATGATTTGAATCTAACTAAAACTCTTAGCACTAGCTAAAAACTATAAAGCCACAACCAGATTACAAAAAGCTATTAATAAAGCCTCCAATTTAAAGTATTTAGATAGAAAAGAATAATCTTCTTCCTCCTCCACTACAAAGCCTCCAATTAAGAGTACTTACACTAAGGCTACCAACATTTGGAGAAAAAGAAAAACTTAGCTTGAGAATATTCGTAGCTTTTTATTCAATTGAATGCAAAAAAAATTAGAATAACATTGCAATAGATGCTTTAAACACTATAATGTCCTCTAAAACCCTCAAATTGCACACATAACCTAAATGCCGCAAACTGAAGCTCTGTATTAAAAAAATTCTTCAAATATTAAATGGCTACAAAAGTTATACTAAAACCGACAGAGAAACATGAAAGAGTCTGAAACTTCACATATTACAACTCAAAAGGTCGACAAAATTACAACAGTATAGGAGACTTACGCAAACATCGCACAAATATTTCACTCCTAAAGTATGTTTAACAACTTCAAAAGGAATTCTATAGCTAGAAAGCATACATGTTACTAATATTTTAACAATCCTAGACAGCTTGTAAATAGAGTAATTATCAATGCAAACTTTCAAATGTAGGGCTAAATTTTAGCTAAAAGATCCAACCAATTATAATTTGTGTATACTTTAATTAGAAATGAACTTGACAAAAAGCTCAATGCGGTAACATTTTACATGAAATCAATAAAGTCTATGATGATTTTGATATTAAAGAATTTGGGAAACTGAATGATGGAAGGAAAATGCATTAAATTTATTTTTTTTAAAAACTCAATTGAAACTTTAAATAGAGTGGTGGCAATGACTCTCATTATGGAGGAGGTTTCACATCACCTCCACCATTTTGTGGCAAAGGTAGGGCTCAAGGAAGGGGGGCAATAATTGATCCCCGTGAGCTGACTGAATGAAAAAACTGCAAGGGAAGCTCAGAAGGAAGGCATAATAGAAAATAGGGTAGGGTTACACAAAACATGGGATCTAGTTAGGAGGGATACATGACAATCAACCGAGACAAAGATAAATGAAATGCTCATAGATCTGATGAATAGTACCCTCTCTAATACAAAGAGAATCAAGAATCTTGAAAAAAACACCTAGATCCTCAATCGCACTGTGAGTGCAAGAAGAATCTCAAACAGGGCTATACAATAATGAAAGGAAAAAAATAGAAGGGTGATAAAACCAAATGTTAAAAACAATACAGAAACACTAAATCTCGAACAGAGCTAATAAAAAAACCATACAGACACACAAATAGAGAGGATTTGAATGTGGATATGAGATGTATGATTCTAATTTCAATATGTTCTCATCGTAATCTTATAGTGAATTTTTGTCAAATGTGGTCTCCCTTATCATTAAAGCAGCTTTGCCTCAATGAGAGATACTACTATAATGAAACTGAGACAACATGCAAAATACTCTAAAAATCTAAAGTTAGAATTATATGAAAAAAATAACACATGCAAGGATATAAAAAATAGGAAAAAATGCATGCAATGATTACAAAATGTAAGAACTAATAATGAAAATAATTTGAAAAAAATTGCACTCAAACAATATAAGTTAGAATGAACCAATATTAGAAACAATGATTACCAACCGATATATATGAGATTAAAAGACACTTTTAGAAACTAAATTAGTAAAGTAATGATAAAAAAATTAGAGACTAAATTAGAAAATTAGTAATGATGAACCAAAATTTATAAGATAATATAAATGAATTGATAAATAGACTAATTGAAAAGAACTTAAAATTAGTTCACCATGAAATTGTAAAGAACTAATTGAAGAACTAAAATGAGATTCAAATCTCTCTAAACATCTTCAAATTTGGAGTGCACCAAGATATGGTAGCTCCTTTACCTACACACTCAAAACATGATTAAACCAACCTACTCTAATACCATGTTAAAATAATAACAAAATATAGAAAGACAAGAAATTTTTTAATGCAATGAGCTAGGAATAAGAAGATTTACCATGAATAATCACAAAACTAGGAGTATTCACCAAAGAGAAAAGAAACAAAGGAAACAATATTTTGAAGGGGGAAAAGCATTAAAAAAATCCCGTGATATAATGAAAGTGGAAAAAATGCCTAAGAATGAGAGAGAGAGATAGAGTGAGAGCTTAACTCATACAATAGTGTTCAATAAGAAGAAGTATCTCATCTAAAGAGAGAAGGAGAGCCATCTCTTTTAATAGAGATGTGAGCAAGGAGTTACATTGTAACTCCCATTTCTATGTATGCCACATATCACTAGTGTGTGAGACAAGTGTAGGATTCCTCATAAGGAGGAATATCTATTTTTCTTAATAAAGGAATTACAAATATGACTTGTCCTCCCACTTGGACTAGAGGATGAATATAATAAGATACCTTGGTTTATCCTTTAAATAAATATTTTACCAAGGAAAGAATAAATTCTGACAAGAAGAATGGTGTAAGTTGAATAGATCAGAGTGAATGGGGTGTTGAAACATGGTGAATAGACCATGATGAGATGATAATTGATGTCGTGACTAGGTTTCCCTCACAAACAGCGGGATAGACTGGTTTTACTAAGTTTCCTTTCTCTATTTTGAGGTTTCCTTTCTTTTCCATAGGGGTACAGTCAGAGCATTCATTGACAAAATGATCCTTTGAATGGTTACTATGAATATGAATGATTTGATATAGCATATTTCTCATTTTACTTGAAGTTTGGAATAGCTTGTGTAAGGGTGAAGGTAGTTTTGATCATTTTGGTCATGATTTTTCCTCTGCACAGATAGGAAATGTAATTGTCTAATGATTATATATAATGTTGAATGGATTAAATATTTTATTCTTGGTAGAAGTGAATGGAAGGAATAGTGTTGGTGTTAGGTTTCATTTATTATTGAATTCAATGGTTTCCAAGATGTGTTGAGGAGTTTTCTCCTTGTTTAATGTTAACTGTTCCTACACAATCTAGTCATACAACATTGAAATGCTATGTGGAAGGGATGGTTGATAGTGTTCCTTGAGGGAAGGGGGATTTTGGAAGACTTGTTACCATTGTATTGTGTATTTCCAATATGTTTGGATGCAGAGCAGACTAGGAGAATGAAGGATCACTCACTGATTGCGTGATAACCCAGTTTTGAAGGGTCACTAGAAGAGGGGAATGAAGGATCACTCACTAATTGCATGATAACCCCACCAAGCATTCTTTCCTTTAAGTTTACACAATATCTCAAAGTATGATCATTATTCTTTACTTTATTCTATATGTTATTCTTTCTATGGTTTTGTTATCTCAGAAATATATCAAAAACATTGCAGATGTGCATATAAAGTTAAAATATTATCCTTCAATTGTTCCACATTGAAGCATTTCCTCTTCAGAGTATTCTCTTTGTTTGTACAATATATATAAAAAAATGGTTCCTATATTTCTCCAAGATCTATTTTAATCTTTATATTACAATTTTGATTACATTTGACCAATAGTTGATTTCATTAGTATTTTATAACATATACTCCTAATGTGAAATGTGGAGAGAAAGAAAGAGACACACTAGGTATGAGTTACACAATATAACCATCATCACTTAGCACTTAAATAATAAATTATGGATAGGGAACAACCCCCTAACCTCTGGATGTTTGTTTCATGTTGGCCTCTTATTATATGCAAAGTTAGGCTTGTCTTAATTAGGCTAAAAACCATAGTGTAGGGGCCATAAATTATGGATCACAAAATAGTGCACACTTGTATTAAATTAGGTTCACTATACTACAAGGGAATGAAAACCATGCAATAGTGCCTCATGGGGATGGAAGCAACCCTTCACCAAGAAGATGATTGTGTCTACAATATTTACTAGAGGCAAAGAGCATAATTTGGTTCTAGCAATTACTCCTAGAAGATAATGGCACCCACAAAACACTTGGGAAAGATAGTACTCACTATAACTTTTATCACTCTTTTAAAGCTAGGACAATAAATCTCAAAGATTGATCAATGAATTTGTGAACACAAAGAACCATTGACAGATATGATTCATGTGTACAATAGCCAACAACCAGTTGTTCCAATCATGGTGTCTAATAATTATGTTAGAAAAAGAATCTACAAATCCCTTGTACACAACAATAATAGATTCAAACCGTGAACTATAAGAACTTAACAATGGGACTAACAAAGATACAGCCTAAAAAAATCTTAATCATATTCCACCCTATTGTAAGGCCCAAGAAGTAACTCTATCTTAAAGCTACACATTCCTCCAGATGAAGCTCAAAGGTCAGGTAGATGAAGCATAACAATACTTGAATGAATATAGGAATAATTTTATGTACAATCATTTGCTAGCTTGGTTTGTGGGTTTTCCACATAATATTTTCTCTTTAACCACATTTATAGTTTGAGAAAATTAGAAAAAAATGTTTCAGATTTATATTATCCTTTTGAACTAGTACACTGCTAGCAAAATGCATAATCATTGGTCATCTCAAGAAAATTCCTATTGATTAGTAGGATATCCTTATAAAAATTTGATGCATGGATTTCTTGTGAATTATCGACTGCTATGTATCCTACAACTATGGAAGGAATAGTGTTGGTGTTAGGTTTCATTTATTATTGAATTCAATGGTTTCCAATATGTGTTGAGGAGTTTTCTTCTTGTTTAATGTTAAGTGTTCCTACATAATCCACTCATAAAATAATGAAATGCTATGTGGAAGGGATGGTTGATAGTGTTCCTTGAGAGAAGGGGGATTTTGAAAGACTTGTTATCATTGTATTGTGTATTTACAATATGTTTGGATGTAGGGAAGACCAGGAGAATGAAGGATCACTCACTGATTGCATGATAACCTAGTTTTGAAGGGTCACTGGTTGAGATGATAGTCAAGGTTCAGATGATTGCACCATTGGAGGACCCTATTTCTTTGTATTAATTTCTATTGAAATTGGATTCATGGATTTCTTATGAATTATCAGCTGCTATGTATCTTGCAACTACATCCATAAATCTGCATATACTTCTCTAGGGTTGTAAGCCACTTAGGGATCAAAATAGAGAGACTAAATCAAAATCGTTCTTTGTCCTATTTCCTTTCAACAAAGTCTCAACTATCAATGATACAATATACATTTGATGCCCTAAGATATCAAATATACAAATGGCACCTAACTAGAAGCTCACCAGGAGAATGAAGGATCAATCACTGATTGCATGATAACCAAGTTTTGAAGGGTCATTGGTTGAGGGGACAGTCAAGTTCCAAATGATTGGGCCATTGGAGGACCTTAGTTCTTTGTATTAATTGCTATTCAAATTGGATGCATGGATTTCTTGTGAATTATTAGCTACTATGTATCCTGCAACTACATCTGTAAATCTGCATATACTTCTCTAGGGTTGTAAGCCACTTAGGGATCAAAATAGAGAAACTAAATAAAATCATTTTTTGTCCTATTTCTTTTTAACAAGGTCTCAACTATCAATGATATAATACATTTGATGCCCTAAGCTATCAATACAAATGACACCTAGCTAGAAGCTCACAGGCTATCCATTTGATAACCATAGTCAACATTTCAAAAAAATGGATATCCTTGAGCACAAGCACCAATAACATCAAATAATGGAGTTAAAGCATGGGCCATGGCACGACACCAATAGAATGTGGTCATTTCAGTGACAGCAATATACAATGGTGTCATTAAACATATATGCCAGTAATATCAACAAATGTGAATCCAAACATTTGAATACAGTGAATCGATATCCTTGAGCACAAGCACCAATAACATCAAATAATAGAGATAAAGCACTAGCTAGGGCACAACACTAGTAGAATGCAGTCATTTCAGAGAGCATTCATGATCAAATATAATGAAATGCATTGGAATATGATGCCAAAGGAATGAAAGATGAAGAAATCTCATACCTTCTCCCACGCTCAACTTTCACTCCTTTTCTCTTGCTCCTCTATCCAATCGAAATAAAAATGATGAGACCTTTTCACTTTTTTTTTTTTATCTATACCCCAAATTTGTCAAAATTCTGATGGTCAATTAAACACCCATCGAAATACCAACATCATCAGGGCCTATTACAAAAAAAAAACACTAAATTAATAATAAAAAGTTACCCGTCGGAAACTTCTGTCAAAATTTGCCCCCAAATGTAGTAGTGACCACAAGGTTAATTTTTGTGAGTTTTGTCATAAATTTCTGGGCTGTTTTTCCAAAAATCTGACTAATTTTTTTATTTCTATGTGCACATATGACATGATACAGATCCAAAATTTATATTTCTGGAAATTTATTTGAGTTAGCTTTCATTTTCCGTTAGTTTGAATTAATTTTTCCTTGATTTGCAAAAGTTATGATCATTTTAGTGCAGACTAGTCAGAACCTGATTTTTATGAAATCCGACTGATGTTTTTATTGGTACGTGCACATATGACATGATAAAGATCCAAAATTTATATTTCTAGAAAGGTATTTTAGTTAGCTTTCATTTTCTATTTGTTTGAATTAATTTTGTCTTGATTTGAAAAAGTTATGATCAATTTAGTGCAGAGTAGTCAGAACCTGATTTTTATGACAAAAGGTTTTTTGATTATCAAATGACATATTATCTTTGACTAACCTACTTTTCTAACACGTGGTGTTGACAAGTTGTGCTTTTTGTTATGTATTTTTATAACACTAGGTTGGATGTCTAGGAATAGGTAAGTTTTTCATAATAGTGGTCTAGGTTGGTTGTGTTCTCTCGGCAGCTCATAAACCTGCATCTGTGTTCTCTTGTTTTACTTGTTGCCCTTGATCGTGGGAAAACTTTGGACTTGAGTGGATAAAGGAAAAAATACATGTGTTTCTTTGGACCTGAGGTATTTTGTTTCATCTCTATAACATTTGGATTTTGGAAATAAAAATGAACCTCTCATGTGTCTGACTTGAGTGTTTCTCTCTTTTGTAGATCACACTTCCAATTTTTTCTCTAAAGGAAAGAATGAATCTATATTTTCTTTCTCACATATATGTTTCACATAGTAATTAGGTCTTATGAACACTATTTTTGGCATTCTTGAGAGAGTGGGCTTCATTCACTTTCCTTACATGCAAAGCTCTTCTCGATGATAGATCCCCTTGTAGGTAGGGAAGGACTTGCTATCATCTCATTGTCCCACTTGGTTTAGTCTTCAACATTTGATGGTGCATTCTCTCTTGGTCCCATTTAGAGAGATCAATAATCATTATTGTCAGTATACAAACCTTGGTGATGTGATTTCAACTTAGTGTGTCAATTAATCTTCTTGCTATGTCTGGGTGAGGTGAAGAGACTAGAAGAGTATGCTTTGTTCCCTTTTGGGCACATCAAAAACTTGGAACCCTTGAATCCAAGCTATGTCCCCATGTGGTCCATATTGTGAGTCTTTGTTGTTAGAGGGTCTTTCTTGTATACAAACCTTGGTGAGGTGATTTCAACTTAGCATATCAATTAATCTTCTTGCTATGTCTGGGTGAGGTGAAGAGGCTAGAAGAGTATGCTCTGTTCCCTTTTGGGTACATTAGAAACTTGGAACCCTTGAATCTGAGCTAAGTCCCCATGTGATCCATATTGTGAGTCTTTCTTGTTAGATAGGGTTAACTGTAGTGGACACTCCCTTTATTGGGTAAACCGTGTGGATGGAACCTCAAGTGGTATTAGCTATTCCTGCCATGGAGCAACAACTGCTATATAAATATCCTTGTAGAAGAAATCTCCACAGGTGTGGTCTTTTGTTGGACTGTCAAATCTCCTCAACAACTCATGATTGATCAAATTCTTAGACTATGTCAAAACCCCAGTATGCGTAGATTAGATTTTGCCCACTTGAGATTGCAAGAGTTGCAGAGTTGACCACTACTATGAACCATAGTGCAACCAACTTTTTCTTTTCCAGGACTATGTGCGTGACTAAAAAATATTTAGTGTTAGAATAACTAAGAGGGGGGGTGAATTAGTTAGATCAGTTATCCTACAATCCCAAATAAAAAGATGTAAAACTTTAAACAATCTCAACAAATTCTACAGATCGGTAACAACATCTATTATACCATCTGTGCATTTACTGATTACCAGTCAATTAACTTACTGTGATTACCGACCAAATCAAATATCCAGCATGTAAAGTATGACAATGAAGCAATCATCATAGAAACACATAACACAATTATTTAACATGGAAACCATGTTAAGGGAAAAACCACATGGGACCAGTAACCCAAAATAATTTTCACTCTTCTGAAGTGAGCTCAGTGAAGAGCCAACCTTGTTAAAGGTTACAAACACACTATTAGGTGTGACCTTGTTAGAGGATTTAAGACTAACAGTTATCATTCAACTAGCATTCACTATGGGGTTGATAGGATAAAAATGTACATTCATTGAATTACATAGGGGCATAACATAAGATGGTTAAGTCCACTCGGTTAAGATATTTTCTGTATCAATGGTTAAACTAAAATAGTAGTTGATCTGATTACAATAAAACTCAATTTGCAGATGTTCAGATCTATTCTAAGCCCATAAAAATCCTCTAATCAATGTATCAATTCACTTCTTCAACATTCATTAACTTACTATCCTTTGGTAATAGCTCTTTGACGCTCGGTACTATTTTTTAGTTCAATTCTCCTTCAACCATTCTGATCAAGCATACATGAAACAATGTTGATGCGAAATCTCTCTAGTCTTCTTTCTTCTGGCATTTTTTCAACAATGAAACTCATATCTCTTATATAGAAAAGTAAACCATTTTATTATCATCTATCATATTTTTTCGCTTATTCTCCTTCATTGATTTTTCCACTTAAACCTTCCTCAGCGGTTATGTTGGTAACTCATTGAAATTCCATCCTTTAGATCTTTTCTAAATTTTGTTAGCCATGGATCTCATAACAAACTTTATCCTTAATCTCAAAATCATAACAATTTCTAGCTCATCAATTTATGTCGGCTAAACTTGAGCATTTAATACTTTCATCCATACTTGGTTAATAAAGATATGCATCGATGAACACAAGCTTGGTTAATACTATCGCTCGGTATACACTTCACTGGCTCGGTGTATATTGAAATCCTTCATTTACCGACCACACTGCTTTGTACATTTTTCTTCCTTCTTCATCAAAGATTAATGCAACATAATCAAGTCAATAGTATGAAGTCATAGACTCATCAATAAGTTACCCAAAGTATTCATTATCCTCATCTATCATATCCATCTTCCTCTATGTAGATATCCTAATTCTTCATCATTTTTCTCCACTTTACAGATGTTTAGATGTTTGCAACCAGCATGATAAGTACTATCAAAACTAGTTGACATCAATGACAACATAATGACTAATTTAATTATCTTACATATCAATTCAGTACTCGGTGATCTCTAATCATTGATCTTGAAGTCATTCAGGTATTCAATTGGTTGTAGTTCATCAATCTCTCCATTTGGCATTGATGGCAATGTTGTCACACTTTTGCACATTTTGGAAACCTAATTACTACATGTGATATGTACCCTAGTTTGCATTATTATGTGGTCTTGATTAAGATTTGTGTTCATTTATTGCAAACACATGAAAAGGAAAGATAAATAACTTCATCTAAGATTACATGTCATATCCTGAATATGTTGTACAGAAAAGAGAGAACTGAAAAGAAAACATTCATATGAGCTCACACATGCCATGAGCATAGTGAATGCAAGAATTGCATAAATGAGTGCAAGTATACATAAATTAATGGAGCTAGATGCAAGGGTACCAGACATTTCCTAGTAGTGAGTTGATCTTCTGTGTGCCTGGTATGCTCTGGTGATCCTGAACCTATAGAGAGAGAAAAGAAGGGGTCAGATCCAATGTTTCTAAGCAATTAATGGTGCCATAACATCTAAAAACATGCATACATGTACGTAGTCATGCACCTTTGGCACGGGCTATGCTCAGGATAGGTGCATCAAGGAGGCTCTAGAAATAAAAGAAATACCATTGTTTTCACTAATATGCTTGTTCCATGTGCAGAGATAGAAGAAGATGATTCATAACAAATAGTAGAATACCGGGATCTAGATGAATGATGATGCTCTGTGATGTGGGCTCTATCGAGAGGATCTCAAATTTCTTAGAGAGAGACCACATCATAGGCTAAGAACACCCATGACTATTATTGAGTCTCCTAGTACCTCACACTAAACCAGTGAGGGTTGTAAGAAGCTCTATTCCCATAGAGTTTCTGAGAACCCTAACTATCTCAAGGAGAGGCACTAATCAGGTGGGGGGCACTCAGTAAGTGAGCAGTGTCAGCATGAAGATATTCTAAAGCATGATGAGTGTTGGTGTACACATCTCATTGACATGGAGGCATTAACAAGCACAAATCAAAGATGCCAGATAGCAAATGAAGAATGAAAGCAATACCAAATATGGAACAATCAACATGATGAAGATGCTCTCAAACCATGTTTAGATGCATGTATAGCAATGAAACATCAAAATCAATACTGTTCTCAAGCCAGTGTTTTTTTTTTAAAAATAGAGGCTATATGGTAATAGATGCTTGATGTCAATACAATATCATAGC
Organism: Chamaecyparis obtusa; assembly: GCA_027943335.1. NCBI lineage: Eukaryota > Viridiplantae > Streptophyta > Pinopsida > Cupressales > Cupressaceae > Chamaecyparis > Chamaecyparis obtusa. The sequence continues at coordinate 52,092 of BSBK01012477.1, read as the reverse complement.
AACAGGGTACATATATTGCATTTCATTAGATCAGATATAGAGGGCCTATTTTATATAGAAATGTGCAACTTGTATGGTATCACAACAGTAAATAGATAATGGCATCACCATAGGTATTTAGGCAATAGAAAAATGAGCAAGTGGCTATGAATCAACAGTGTCCCTAATATATTCTACACAACACATTTTGTGTAGAGACATGGTCAAGATGTGCAATGCAAGGAGGTTCACATCATGCCTCTAATGGAGTAAATAGAGGGAGCGAATACAAGGAGTACACCTTCAAATATCATGATCACCAAGCAAGTTAATATACCTCATAACTCTTGGGTGCACAGAGATACCAACAGTAAACAAGTAAAGGAACAATAGATGCAATAGAGAAACACAATATAACCAATGGGTTGTATGAACGTGATCATGCTAGTAGTGGTATCGAAATAGTAGCAATACAATAGGCTATCAATAAACAAAAAATTCAACATGACAATGCCCTGGCCCAATAGTTCATGGGCTGCTAAATGAATAACAGTGAAGCCATTATGTGATGCCACAAGCAATACACTGGAATACAATCAAACAGTGCATCCATAGCATGAGTTACAACAACAACATGAGGGTTCACAGTCTTGTGAAATAGAGTGTACTCAAATGCATACATGTTATGCCCTTGAGAATCAAGAGGGGGGGAGGACAAAGATGTATTATAAGAAAAGCCACAACATTGATCACATGTCCTGTTCTTGCAAGGTGCACCAGCAAACACAAATCTCAATGACCTAGCCCAAACACCATAAATTGAGGTCGTAATCTTTCAAATAAGCTAGTGGTCGAGCTATGAAAACATACAACAGGGGATACAAATGTAGAAAGAACAATACAAACAGAAAATGCAATTCATTTGTATGAATAAGGAATGCCTTAGGTATCGAGGTGAAGCAACAACAAGCAATAGATGCCAACAAATACGATACATGGTACCCTCATTTTTTCCAATACAAAGCAATATCAAATAAATACAGCAAATGTATGAGAGAAAATGAAATCAAATGTAGAGACAACCATGCCCTAATGGCTAATCAAATACATATGCAATGTGATGCCCTCACAAATAAAGAGGATGTACAAAAGCCAAATGAAGTCAAATGCAATAACAACGGATTCAAATGTATAAACAAGTTCCCTCGAATTATAACATGCAATAGCCTTAACCTCAAGTTTCAAAAGAACAGTAACCAGTCTGTATATAGTGCTTTTGAAGAGCAGTGCAATGTTGAAAGAAAATTATATGAGGAAAATCTAGAATGCCTACCTCATAGTGTCGGTTTCTATTTGCTGTTTCTAATTCCAGAATAGAAGTTTCCATTCGAAGAGCTGTAGTACATTTAGAAGTTTCCAGATGCCGTGTGAGATGCTGTGATTGCAGAGGATGCTCATTTTTTGAATGAGGGTTTCAAGATATTTCCTAATTTGATTTTCTCCCCTTTTTTAGGGTTGAGTGATTTAGTGCCATGATATATTCAACTTTGGGTTATGTTTTGTACATGTTTATGTATATTTTCCCCATCATTTGGGTTGAAAATATTTAATGTTCACTTGTAACCTTTAGTTGAGTCATAAGGTCATTGGGTTAAATTTTAGACTAGGATTGCACTTAGGTGGGTTCCAGGTTTGAGAATATTTATGGGTCATGTGGATTGGATTAAAATGTAAATATTTTAGATTTTCTCCTCATTTTTTGAGTTGAGATTATCTTAAAATATATTTTTGAATCCACTTTATTTTGCTGTAGGGGGATAAAATTTTAAATGTAAAGTCATTGCAAGGGTCATTGTATGATATTTGATAGGTGGTGTTTTTATAAACCACTGTCAGATTATTAGTTATAAGCATGACTTATTGGGTTTGTGGTCTTCCTTTGACTACCTATTTTTAGGGACCCCACTTTTTCCGTCCCCCTAGATTCTCAGGAATTGGACATTCGAATTTCAAAGTAATGGCATCTTCATGGTCCTAGTGGTAGGTTTTTTCTATTCTTGGTGAGTAGTGGACTTCAATGCAGATTCTACAAATGTTCTATATATGCCTCTCACTTTGGTAATAGAAGGCTAGTTCTTCTTTCCCTCATTCTTATGAGGTGAATGTTGTAGCTCTTTGAGAAGCAATCTGATGTTTTGACTCCTTTTATTCCTATTAATAGAAAATTGTCCTTCTTTTCTATAGATTTGTGAGTTGATTTGATTCATTTGATGTCATGTATTGTGATTAAAATCTGATCCTTTACTTGATATTATGTTCACTTTGATTTTTGCAAGCACTATTTTTCCTTAAGCTTTCAAATCTATGTGCATCTATATGTGTTTGAGTTGTGGAATCTATCTTTCCTTCTCATTTACAATCCGCACTTGATTATTTTCCAAGGGGAAAAATCAGATTTGGAAGAGTTGCGGTGTTTATGTTAGATGCTAGATTACATTGTGAGTTTGTTTTTTAGTTTGTGGATCTATCCAGTTTGGTGAATCGCCTAAGTTAGATCTTAGTTATTTCAATCTTATGCAATCTCTCTCCCTTTCCCTTCAAATCTAGTTTAGTTTAGGTGATACAAATGGGGAAGCCAACCCTTAATTCAGAGGTCTATTGTTAGTGAAGTAGTCCCACATCCTGAGAGTATTCCCATGTTTCACGGGATTGCTAGGTTTCATACTTAGCCATCACGGGTGATATCCCTAGTGACAATAGGAAACACAAGCTATAGGAAATATGACATGCACATACCAAACATGTATTCTACAACTATGCAAGTAAATGTTGTAGCTCGATAAGCTCTCCCTAGTTTGATATTTAATATGTTTAATCACTATGTTACATAATAGCATTACAAGTCCAGACTGTCTTCTACAGATTTGATCTTTTCAACTCTCAGATTCCTTCTGTTCTTCTACAAAAAATCTTCAAAACTCTCCCTGACTTTCACAGATTATCTCTCCCTTAGATAAATATCCCATTGATCTTTTTGTTTATAATATTGTTTATCTCTCCATTTGACAACAATGCCAAAGAAAAACATAAATATACAGCTCTGCAATAGCCAAGTAACTCTTTGTTGTTCGGTGCATACAATGTATCTCAGTATACTGATATGCCAATTGTTCCTCAAATCTTTCACAACCTTAGACATTATCCAAAGTGTGAGCTATGTTGCATCAACATGAATGATCTTCTGATAAGATTAGGTTGATGGAACCTCCACATCACATTAGTGATCGGTAGATAGGGGACAGACCCCAAGTCTAGTCCTCAAGTATTCAAAAGTGTCCTTTGGTAAAGACTTGGTAAAAATATCAGCAAGTTGCTCTTTTGATGTAACATATTCCAGTTTGACTTGCTTCTCTTGTACTTGTTCTCTTAAGTAGTGATACTTAATATAAATATGCTTTGTCTTCGAATGGATTACAAGATTCTTAGATATATTTATTGCACTAGTGTTGTCACAATATATAATCACTGGCTTAGTGATTATCTTATTCATCCCTTCCAACACTTGTTTGATATAAGAAATGTTTGAATAGTTTGTAGCAGCAACAACATACTCTACTTCGATTGTAGAGTGAGAAATATAAGGTTGTTTCTTACTTGTCCACATAACAAGTCTTTCACAAAAGAAAAATGCTCCTCTGGTTGTGCTTTTTCTATCATCTACATTTCCAGCCTAGTCAGCATTGGTATAAACTCTTAGTTCAAATTTTCCCTCCTTAGGATACCATAATCCATAGTCCTCTATTTTCTTTAGGTATCTCAGGATTCTTTTTACTGCAACCATATGTGAATCCTTTGGATTGGCAAAAAATCTAGCAGCAATCCCCACTGCATGTGCAATATCTGCCCTACTGTGTACTACATACATTAGTTTACCAACCATTGATCAATACAATGTCTGGTTTACCTTTGTAGATTCATCATCTTTAGTCAATTTGCAGCCTGTGATCATTGGTGTTCTAGGTGCAAAAACCTATCTTTTTATACCATGCTCATTACAATAGTTGGTGAATTCATAAAAAATAACCTCACCACCTCTGTCAAATCTCAAGCATTTTAGTTCTTTCTTGGTTTCTTTCTCTACTTTTTCTTTGTACTAGATTTAAACATCTTAAATGCCTTAGATTTTTCTTTTAAAAACATGACAGTCATAAATCTAGTGTAGTCATCAACAAATAGAATGAAATATCTATCTCCATAGTAGCTTTGAGTTCTCATGGGACCACATAGGATGGTGTGAACTAACTACAAGATTCTTTTTGTTTGAATAATCTTTACTCTTAAAACTAGATTTTTTCATTTTCCCCTTTTGACATTCATGACACATAACATGATCAGGCTTTGTTAGGCTAGGCAGACCTATAACCTTTTTCTTTCTACTGATCTCAATCATATTATCAAAATTTACATGACATAACCTCTTATGCCATAACCATGCATCCTCAATTTTTACCATCAAACAAGAAGTCTCAATATTGTCAAGATAAAATAGGTTACCTTTTGATTGTCCTCCTATTCCAACAAGCTTTTCACCTTCATCATATATCTTTATCTTCTTGCTTTCAAAAGCTACTCGGTGACCTGAGTTGTTAAGTTGTGCCACACTTAGCAAATTGTAATTTAGTCCTTTTACCCAATAAGCATTATCACATCTGATTTTATCATTTATCAATAAAGATCCTTTTCCTTTAACCATACAAGGTGTATCATTACCCATTCTTATTGATCCTCCATTATAGTGCTCAAGATGATCAAACTTTTCTTCATCATTAGTCATGTGATGTGTACAACCACTATCAATTATCCATGTATCATTTTTACTAACTTTAGAAATGAGTGTTGTCTCTACATACCTTTCTTCTTCCTCAAAATCATCCTTCATCACAACAAATACAACTTCAACATCATCATCTGTGTCAGTATTAGTATCATTCTCTTTAGAAAAGTAACATACCTTTTTGCCCTTATCTCTGTGATCTTGGTTGTCTCTATTGTAGTGTTGATAACTTCTATCATTTCTCCTTCCATAGCTTCCTTCACCAGATCGATCTTTGTTTCTATCTTCTTCTTTCCTATTTGGGCATCTAGTAGCAATATGGCCAACTTCTTTGCAGTTAAAACATGCTAAAGGTAATTTATCCTTATATCTACCTTTACCTTTAGGTAGTCTCCAGGCCATAAGAGCTTCAAGTTCATCAAGCTCATCATCAGTATTACTATAACTATCATTATGTGTGGTGCTAGATTTACCGATCTTCAAAGAAGACACAAAAGAAGACTCAACAAATGGTACAACACTATTATCAAAATTGTTCATCTCAAAAGTTGTTAGCTTACCAATCAGACTATCAAGATTAAGAGTGTTGCCAGGAGTAGACATCATTTCATGTATTGAGATATTCTAATTGTATAAGTAGGAAATAAGGTTCTTAGAATTTTACTTACAACTATATCTTCATCAATGACACCACTAGATCCTCTAGTAACATTGACTACCTCCTTTATTTGGTTTGTATATTGTACTATGTTTTCTCCTTCCTTCATTTTCATATCATCAAATCTACCTCTTAGGCTTTCAGCTCTGGCCCTTTTCACATTTGCATCACCACCATAAAATTGAGCAAGTTTATCCCACATTTCCTTTGACGTAGTGCAGTTCTTAACATCTTCAAATTTAACATCACATAGAGCAAAAACAATCTCTATCATAGTAATATTATGTTCATGTCTATCTTTCAGTTGATCAAGTGTCAAAGGTCTTGTAGATGGTGCTAAGTAGACATTTTCAAGTAGGGTTATAGAAGAATCACCAATTCTAGATATGTGAAGTTTCATTCAGCTTTTCCATATAGTAAAGTTGTCCTTGTTCAACTTCAACACTTCCCTCTTATACATCTTGCAATCTTTCTATTGAAGTCCTTAAAACTCTATTCCAAGCAACCAAAGCTCTGAGACCAATTGTTAGAATAACTAAGAGGGGGGGTGAATCAATTAGATAAGTTATCCTATAGTCCCAAGTACAAAGATGTAAAACTTTAAACAATCTCAACAAATTATGTAGCTCGGTAATAACATCTATTATACTGTCTATGCATTTACTAATTACTAGTCAATTAACTTACTATGATTATTGACCAAATAAAATATGTAGTATGTAAAGTATGACAATAAAGAAATCATCATAGAAACACATAAAAAAATGATTTAACATGGAAACCCTGTTAAGGGAAAAACCACTTGGGACCGGTAACCCAAAATAATTTTCACTCTTCTGAAGTGAGCTCGGTGAAGAGCCAACCCTATTAAAGGTTACAAACACACTGATACATGTGACCTTGTTAGAGGATTTAAGACTAACAGTTATCGTTCAATCAACATTCACTATGGGGTCCATAGGATAACAATGTACATTCATTGAATGACATAGGGGCATAACATAAAATAGTTAAGTCCACTTAGTTAAGATATTTTTTATATCAATGGTTAAACTAAAATAGTAGTTGATCTGATTACAATACAACTCAATTTTCCAATCTTCAGATCTATTCTAAGACCATACAAATCCATTGATCCATATATCAATTCACTTCTTCAACATTCATTAACTTACTGTGCTTCGGTAATAGCTCTCTAACGCTCGGTACTATTCTCCAGTTCGGTTGGCCTTCATCCAGTCTGATCAGGCATACATAAAATTGTGCTCACATGAAATCTCTGTAGTCTTCTTTCTTCTGGCATTTTTTCAACAATGAAACTCATATCTCCTATATAGACAAGTAAACCATTTTATTATCATCCATCAGATTTTGTCACGTATTTTCCTTCATTGATTTTGCCGCTTAAACCTTCCTCGGTGGTTGTGTTAGTAACTCATTTCAATTCCATCCTTTAGATCTTCTCCAAATTTTGTCAGCCATGGATTTCATAACAAAATTTATCCTTAATCTCAAAATCATAACAATTTCTAGCTGATCAATTTTTGTCGACTAAACTTGAGCATTTAATACTTTCATCCATACTTGGTTAATAAAGAAATTTGTCAGTGAACACAAGATCGGTTAATAATGTCACTCGGTATACACTTCACTAGCTTGGTGTATACTAAAGTGCTTCATTTACCAACCAAACTGCTTTGTACATTTTTCTTCCTTCTTCATCAAAGATTAATGCAACACAATCAAGTCAATAGTATGAAGTCATAGACTCATCAATAATTTACCCAAAGTATTCCTTATCGTCATCTATCATATCCATCTTCCTCTATGTAGATATCCCAATTCTTCATCTTTTCTCTCCACTTTATAGATGTTTAGATGTTTGCAACCAATGTGATAAGTACTATCAAAACTAGTTGACATCAATGACAAGATAATGACTAATTCAATTATCTTACATATCAATTCAGTACTCGGTGATCTCTAATCACTGATCTTCAATTCATTCAAATATTCAATCAGTTGTAGTTCATCATTGAGAACCTACACAAGTAAAGTCCTTAGGGAGTAGAATACAATGTCAATATTTATTTTTCATGTGCAAGGTTGCTTTATCGCTTGCTCACTGTTTGAAGACAATTATTTGCTTGAACTCCCTGATTGCTATCTTGCATGCCTGATTAATGATAAAAATATGTTAATGCATCTAGTTGGTCAATTAAAATGAACAAAAACTAAGTTCCCAAGTTAAAAAACCAACTTTTTATAGCTTGCTATCAGCACCCATTGCCTGTTAGTTCACCAGGTTGTCCTGCGATCCATCCTAATGTTGTGGGGTGACATTAGTCATTTCCCCAACCTATCGCATGTCTGTAGGGTGACCTGTCACCTCCCAATTTTTTGTTGCCTATTTGTAGGGTGACCTGTCACCTCCCAGTTTGTTGTCACCTTTCCTTAGAGCGAGCTATCACCCAATGTTGATTCATTGTCACCTAAAACCGTCAACTTTCTTGATTTTCTATCCTATTATTTTTAGTCTTCCTCAGTTGATCTGGGTCAGATCAAGTCACTTACCCTACTATTAGAAGCCTATTTGCACATTGGATTCTTGCATTTTGACCTCTTGAACTAGTAATCTTTGATTTCATCAGTGACCTTGCTTAGAGTCAGTTAGCTAGAAACCATCCTTGTTGAGAAGATAAACCTTTGGATCCTTTGATAACATGCCTGGAGAGTTTTAGTAATCTCTTATCCATTCACTTCCATAAAAATTCAAATTCAATTAATATAAATTAGGTAAAACATCCTCCTAATACATATGTGTTAGGGTATTCACCCTGTTAGGCCAATTTTCTATCATAGCAAGAATCTTGTGAAATTGGCCTCTCCCCTACAAGTGTTTGTTAATTGTCACACCCTGTGTTCTCCATGTTGTCACCTTGCTCTGGTCCAAATTTCACGAGCTAAATTACAAGATCCTGAAAGTTATTCAAAGTTTAAGGTCCGTGGGAAGTGTTTTCAAAATTTTCCACGGTGTCAAAAACCCACAGTGTTTTCAAAAGTCCATGATGTTTTCGATCTTTGATCAATAACTTGTATTGTTTTCGACCCTTTGTCTTCTAGCTTTGTGCACTTATCTGCTGACATATCAGAAAATTTATGTGTTTTCGATCCTCTTTCATCGAAGACATTATGTGTTTTCGACCTCGCACTAGTTCCCTGTTTGCTGGTGTTTTCTCTAACTGCGTAGGTGTGATGTTTGGTGGGGCCCAATCCTTGTAGGATCTATGTCACTGATTGACCAAGTTTTCTAATGGTTACATCTCCTATCCAGTGACCTGGTGACTATGTTGTCGCATTATCTTTGGTTATCTGGCAGTTTGTGGCTAGCATCCAGTGACTCGGTGGGCAGTTTGTCGCGTTGTCATTGAATGCCTAGTAGTCATGTGGTGGTCTTTTTTCTTCCTTCCTTCAGAATGGTTAAAGTTTAGAGTGGCTTGGCGGTTGTTGTATGTTCACATGGAAGAGATGCAAGATGTTTAGCCTTTGCACTTTTGTGACGGTCGTTGGTTTTTCTGTGTGGGCATGACAGGTGGCTCCTCTTGATTGGCCATCACATGGCCACATGTCAAACTTTTTTGACATGCGATCATGTGACCGCCTACTACTTGTTCGCATGGGTCCCAGTTCTTCCAGTTGGTCAACTTGTCTGGCAGTTAATTTCTCATTCCGTGACCTAGCGACTAACTGTTATCTCCTTGTTGCTCGATCTTGACAGTTAAGGCCTTAGCATCTGGCGACTTGGATGGTGGTTTTCTATGCTTCAGTCGTGATGTCACATAATGGTGGTGGTCTTATGGCCTCATCGCATAATCACATGGGCCATTTTCATGGCTTATGATCATGCGACAAGGTTCTTCCTTGCTAAGGCCTAGTGGTAGGTGGTGATGTGGTAGCTTGTGATTGGCTGTCGCATGGTCGCATAGCCTAGATTTTGGCTATGCAGTCATGTGACCGCTTGCCACGTGTCCATGGTGGTATGCATTCTATGCAGTGGGCCCGTTGGCTTTTGTTGCAGAGATGGTGATGACTTGGTTTATGTCAGGGGGGCCCACATTGAAAGCTTTAATCTAACGATCAGTGTATGATCTCAAGAAATATTCTCACCCTTTGAGATCATGCGCCATCCGTCGGATTTTATTTCATTTTGCCAGGTTATGTTGTTGTGGAGTTAAAGGTGGGTCTATGTCATTGGCATGCTAAGTTCTGATTGGTTGCCAATGTGGTTTGGTGGCATGTGGCTTTGAGTGGGCCCAGTTGTCAGATCCCTTTCAATCCTATGGTTGCCACATGACCGCAAGGAATATTCTTTCCCCTTGCAATCATGTGACAACTGTCTGATTTGGCTGTGTTTAAATGAGTTGATGGGCGGTGGATCCATTTTCCAAGTGGGGTGATGTGCTTGACTTTCATTGGCTGGCAAGTGCTGAGGTGGATGTGCCTGGTGGGACCGTTACTTAATGATAGGTTGCAGTGGTGGTGGTGGTTGCGAAAAGGTAGAGGCATGTGGCTTGTCGCATGTTCGCATAGCCCATTTCTGGGATATGCAATCATGCGACAACAGTATGAACATCGCCATTACGGAGGTTCTAGTTTGAAGGGTTGTCACAGTTGCGGGGTTGTGGAGGTAACATGGCCAACAGCTTTGCGGTGGTGCAACTAAAGATTATGGTCAAGTTGCCAGGCCCAGGAAAAATGAAAGATCTGACGACGGGGATATAAATTTGATTCAATTTTGAATGAGGACCGTCGATGTGTTTCTGGCGCCATGAACGTGACCATTGGGATTTAAATTCACATTTGCAAAGGGGTTTGCAACAACCAAAGGTACCTGGTTTTAATGCTGTTTGGGCGGATTTCTTACTAGTTTGATGGCGGTAGGTTGTTGCGATGTGGTCCAGGGTCTGTGGTTGATTGCATGATGACTTTTGTACCTGGTGGAGTTTATTTTTGAGCTCAAGAAGCTATTTTCAGGTGGCCGATTAGACTGATTTTAATAGCAAATTCCTAGTGCTCTATCCTGGCTCACAGATTTTCATAATTGTTGATCTATTGGAGATTTTCTCTCTCTGGATTGCTTGGTTTCCTGCCCCTGCATTAAGTAATTTTTGATAGGTTGAGTAGTTGAAACCCTAACCCTAGTTGTCTGTAGCTTGTTGCATTCTCTCTGAGAATTCCAAGGTAGCTAGGGGTATTTGTAGTCAAATTTTTTACTTAGTGAGGGTTTTGAATTTGGTCAGTTCCAGTGAAAGTTTCTACTCTATAGATTTCCCATTCTTTCTGCATATAGGGTGCTCTGTTTCCATTGCTGGTTCAGGGAAGACAATACATATTGTAATAGATTTATTTTATGTATGAGGATATGATATACTCTTACTATACTGAACTATCTCCATTTGAATTCTGGATTCATTAATCACACATCAAGGGTGTCTAGTTTTTTTGCTTGTATTGCCTAAGTGTTTGCAAGTGGAGTTATCTTCACAGAGGTAACTAGTTCAGGGTTAGTGTTTATGCATGTATGAGCTAAAATATCAAAGATAGGTCATGCTTGTCTTCCAGTGGATGCTGGTTAATGTATTATCTGATTCATAAGTCTCTTCTAAGGGGAGGGTTAAAATCATTTGATGGATAATAGCATGTTTGAATGCACAGGTGGGTCTTAAGTTGAGGTTTGGTCATGGTGTTTGATTGATGTCAGGCATCAACACATTGAGCATATTGTGTTCTTGTTTCATAACTATCTCTTGCAATAGGGTATTTGACTCTGTGGCCCATTGGAGAAGGCACTGGTCTATCAGAGACTTAGGGTATCTCAGGGGACCTTTCAATCCATTCAAATTATTTCCTTTCTATCCCACCCTTTCCCTTTCAAGTTGTAGTGTAGGTCTCTAGTTTTCATACTCACTCCATGAAAGTTGGGCTATTGCATGAGATATTGGATTCATTGAGGTACAAAATACCTAGAAGAGTTTGAAAATCATTCCATAGTTAGTTACCTACAGGCCTATAGTGTGACACAAATTGTATGAGTGTGTAGATGAGGTACACCCACCTGAGTGATTTGGAGCTCAAAGTGTAGAAGGATCTCTCTTTGATCCTTATTAGTTGGCCCTTTTTCCTGTCAGATTTGGAGTGTTGAGTGAATGTGACACTAGCCCTATCAATCCTGATGCCAAGTTGACCTGTGGGGAAAAAGAAAGCCAACACACCCATTCAGTGGGTACCTCTATGGTAGTGTCTGTTTATGCCTCTTGCAAAATTCTATCTTATCACCTCTCTTTTGGACAAGTGAGTGCTTTTACTATCCTGATTTGGTACCAATATTTCTTAGTGTCATCCTATCACCTATTACCTTTTCTTTCATATTGTTTACAACAAGATATCAATTAGATCAAGGAAAGAAACCTCAAGTAGTCTTTAACCAATTACTCTTAGTTCAAACTTGCCAAAAATGTAAGGGAAAAGAACCCATATTTGATCAATCACCTAGGAACAACTTAGAAGTTTGGTTTGATCCCAAGAGTAACCTTAGTGAGTTGAGTACACCCTTATCATCTTCTCACTTGGATATGGATATGAGTTACACAATGACTTGATGAGAGAGGGAAGAAATGGATAAATGCCTTGATGACATATTTGAAAAATATAGAAATACCATTTCATTTGGCAATTCCTCTAATGAAAATCAACTAGTCTCACCCCTTATCTCCACTAGATATCTGGATGCACACCAAAGGGCTGAAAGAGATAAGAGGCAAGCCTACCAAGAAGAAAAATCACAACATGAAAACCAAGATGATGAACCTTATGACACTTGTGTGAATGAAACATGCACCAATGACTTGTTTAGATAGTCAAGACCAAGTTCACCACTCAAAAAACCTTCAAGATACATGAGTGAAAGACTTAAGAGAACTGAGCATGAAAAGAAAGCCTTCCTAGATGAACAAGATGAAAAGGAAGAGTAATTTAGACTCCTAGAATTAGAGAGGCAAACCTTGTTGGAGATGGAAAGGAAAGCCTTCCAGGAAGAGAAAGATAGACACTTGGCTCAACAACTTAATGATAAATTTAACAACATGCATGTTGGTGGTGGAAACAAATCTCCTCCATCCACCCCTCCTACGACTCCATGAAGTGGAAGACATTCAAGAACACCTTCATGATCTCCTAGCCTGAGAGGAAGAAGGGCTTCATGAAATGATCATTATAGGAGATGAACACCTCTTAGGAACTCAAGACAACCTTCACAATGTGCTCACCATGGTTCACAATATGGGGGTAGTAGCTCAAGTTTTGACTTCAACTCCCAAGACTTCATGAAGATACAACAAGGACCACTCTTCCAATAGTATGTGGAGAGATACTTAGAGAAAAAAAAGACAAGTTCCTAGAGAGTTTAATCAACAAGGGCACTAGAGTCCCCTACAACTTTGATGTGGACAAGAAGACTAAGAAGCAAGGTCCATCTCAAGAAGAAGAGATCAAAAAAATTAAGAGTTTAATGGAAAAGATGTTGGCACCCAAGAGTTTATTCTCACTTGATTCAATTTGTCCTAATCCTTTTGACAAAAGTGTTAGCATGAAAGACTTCCCTAGAAAGGTTGAGATCCCTCAATATGACAAGTATGATGGGAATGGAGATCCACATGATCACGTGCATCAATTCTATACCATGATTTTTGAGTTCCATAAAGATGACTCATACCTCATGAGATTGTTGCCAAGGAGTATTAAGGGTCAAGCGATGGAATGGTTAACCAACATAACTCCCCCTATTAAGAATTTCAAAGAGCTCATCCATATATTTGTCCAAAACTTTACATACAACCTTTGAAGATCTATCACCATGTTGGACTTATGCAACTTAAAGAAAAATCAAGGGGAATCCTTTGTCACTTTCTTGCAAAGGTGGAGATGACAATTCTCTCGCTACTTTAGGACCATCCCTAAAAATGAGAAGATTGAAATCCTTGTTAGCAATTTGGTTCCTGAAATGTGGTATGAAGTTAGGAAGATGGTTTTTTATTCCTTTGACGCCATGGTTGAAACTGCATGTAGGATTGAGGATGTTTTGAGAGAACAAGGAATTTTGACCGAACATGGAAAGAACAAAAATGGTCAAAATAACAACAAGGCTAACAAGGATAAAGGAAAGAACTAACATTAGAATAGGAATGAAAAAGTGGTCAATGATGGAGTTGTGGACTCCTCCAAACCCAAAGATCAAGTTGTTCTCCACATTTCTAGTGTTGTTCAAGCCATGAAACTCAATGCATCAAATCGACAAGAGAACAAGCCAATATACCAAGATAAGCCTAAGAAAGAGAGACATCAATTTTCAAAACTTGGTGATTCATATGAGGATGTCTTGAAAACACTCATTGCCAACAACCTTGTGCATCCTCAAGATCCCGCAAAGCATTATATACCTGATGTTAAGCCACATTGGTGGGATGAGAAAGCCTTTTATAAGTTTCACAATGGTATTGGACTTGACATTGAAAACTACTAGAAACTCAAACACATCATCCAAGATCTCATTGAGAATGTAAAACTTAAGGTAGATGGATTAAACACCAATGTCGATCATAAGGCATTCAAAGAACCTTTGCCCAAGTATGAGAAGGGGGAAACCTCTAAACCTAAGAATGGCAAGGTTGAGGTCAATTGTACTTACATAGTTGTAGAGAATGTTGTCAACATGCTTGAAGTTGTAGAATAGAATGTCAACATGATGAGGGATAAATATCCCGATGGTTATGATCTAGACATGGACTCTTCTCCTATCTTTGATGAAGAACCAATCCTAGTGCTAAGGGGTCCTAACTCTAGAGTGTCATCTCAAAGTCTCAATGCTTTCACATGAATTCAAGGTCCCCTTGTCATTAGAGGACCTAGTTCAAGTCAACCAAGTAAACCAAAGAAAGTGGCATCCAAGAATGTCACCTCAAAACCAGTAGTCAATCCTAGGTCGAGCTATAATCTTGGCGATCAGTTGCAAAGAACCCCAGCTCAAATGTTGATCTTTGAGATCTTAGAGTTGTCCCCAAGACACAAGAAAGTCCTTGAGGATTATTTGCATGTAGAGAATGTCTCAAACAACTTAGACGTTGATCAATTATAGAACATGGTTAACCATATTTCCAGCCCTCATTACCTTACCTTTTTAGAGAATGATGATAAATCTGAGCCACCCATACAATCTCACTCTTCATATTGAGGTCATGATCCACAAAACCCATGTTAGGCACATGTTAATAGATGGGGGTGCTGGGCTTAATATTTTTCCCTTGAGTCTTTTGAAGATGTCGGGTTATTCTAAACAAGTCATCGATACTAGAAAAAAGATCACTATAAAAGCTTATGATGAGGCAAAAAGAAGTTCCAAGGGGTTGGTCGTACTTCCTGTTAGGATTGGCCCTATTGAAAAAGATGTTTTATTTCAAATAGTTGACGTTGGCCCCCTTGTGTAAAATATCTTACTTAGTAGACCATGGATTCATGATATGAAAGAAGTTCCATCTACCTATCATCAATGTGTTAAGTTCCCTTACAATGGAATAGATATTTGTATACCTGGGGATAACGCTTTATCTATTAACTCATTTTTAGTAAGTGCTCATGTTCCCCTCAATAGAAAATTAGAAGACTTCAATGCAACCTTAGTTGAATGTAAAGACAAGTTCAAGTCAATAGACCTTGGCATGGAGGGGTATGAACTCAACTCCCTCATAGCACTACCAATTTCACCTAGGTCTTATGGCAAGCCTTCACAAGAAATGAGACCTTCCACTTCAGCTATGACTTTATTTGGAATGTTTGTAGGGTCCTTAGTTCCTATTCAAGATGAGAAAGGAGAGATGGAATTTAAAGACTATATTTATAGAGAAGAGAAATATGTGCACAATGACAACTTCTCTCCCTCTCCTAAGGCTTATGGAAGAGGGTATACTTTTTTCAAATAGATGGGCTATCCTAGACATAGCCCTCTTAGTCATAGATTGGATGCTAGAGATGAACCCCTTGATCATGATCTTTTTGGATGCAACTCTAAGAATATGGTTGGCCTACGATTTGTGAATCGCAACAAGAACACTACTCCTATCCTTGATGAGTCAGATAGTGAAGATGAACCAAAATACATACCTAATTTGATAAATCAACAAGATATGTGTGAAGATTGGGTCCCTTCCACTAATCTCATTTGGGGAGATGTAGATAGTCCAATCACTCATGAGACAATTGCAACCTTAGAACAAGATGAACTAGATGTAGAAGATCCTATCAGAGAACATCAATGAAAGAATCTTGTTTTTTTTATGGAAAGAGAAGGTGTTACCCTTGATGATATTAGAACTTCCACATCAAGACGTTGCAAACCTTCATGGTTTAAACATCCTAGTCAAAGTTGAGAGACAAGTTCATATGAGTATGAATGGGAAACCTTCTCAGAGCCTTCCACATTTGACATGGATGTTGATGTCATGCACACTTATAGTTATCAACCCAAGGTAGCCAATGGGTCATGTGTAGGATTAGAGGATTTGAACCCACATGTTACCTTAGTGGATGATTCTTCACTTGTTAGGACAAATCCCAATTTGGGTAGCTTAGAAGGATACTTGACAGACTTTGACTCTTCGATCACCAGAGATGATATCATTCACATTTACAACCTTGAACCAGTCATTGAATTACCTCTTGTTCATCCTAACCTCATTGATTGGTCCCAACACTATCAAGAACCTAATCTCTCAACATTTCAAAATGATTATGAGATGGCCTATTACTTGAATGCCATTGAACCTGTAGTCTTTTCCACCAATGAACCAGATACCAGCATGACATGCCAAAAATCAAGTAGCTTAGTCACAAAATAAAAAGAAAAGAAAATCAAAAGAATGGGAGTTTTGATGGTGAAAACCACTGTGTGGCAGTGTCAGAACCAAAAAAAAGTAAAAATAAATGATGTATCCAAGGGTGAAAACCTCTCTAAGGCACCTAAGGATGAAGTACTTGATCATCACCCTAGCTACTTTCAAGATAGATCTTCAGTGCTTATTGAACCAACACAAATAGTCAATTTGGGTATAGATGAGGCTCCATAGATAGTACACTAGGCTTAGTCCTTGTCACCACAAGAAAAATAAGCTTACACTAAGTTCTTATAGAAAAAGAAGATCAACTTTGCATGGACTTATTCATATATGCCGGGGTTGGACACTAATCTTATCATGCATCACTTGTCCATAGTTTCAGGTGTCAAACTGATTAAATAGAAATTGAGAAAGATGCATCCTCACATAACTCTCCTAGTCAAAGTAGAATTAGAGAAAATCCTTGGTGCAGGATTCCTAAGAGCTATTGACTATGCTAAATGGATATCAAACATTGTACCAATTTCCAAACATGAAAATACATTCGAATTTGCACAGATTTTAGAGATGTCAATAGAGCATGCCCAA
Source organism: Chamaecyparis obtusa (assembly GCA_027943335.1). NCBI lineage: Eukaryota > Viridiplantae > Streptophyta > Pinopsida > Cupressales > Cupressaceae > Chamaecyparis > Chamaecyparis obtusa. The sequence goes on along the minus strand of BSBK01012477.1, from coordinate 35,090 downwards.
AGGATGACTACAGGTTGTGAGATTTATTCCTTGATGGATGGTTTTTCTAGATACAATCAGATTAAGATAGCTCTTGAAGATCAAGAAAAGACTGCATTCACTTGTGCATGGGGTACCTATTGTTGGAACGTTATGCCTTTTGGATTAAAAAATGAAGGAGCCACCTATCAATGAGCTATGACAACCATTTTTCATGACATAATGCATAAAAATATGGAAGATTATGTGGATGAAACCTTGGCCAAGTCTAAGAAAAGAGACACACACTTAGATGATTTAGAAGTCATTCTAGATCGCATGGAATAATTTCAACTAAGGTTAAATCCTAAAAAGTGTGCATTTGGTGTCACCTCTGGAAAACTACTAGGATTCATCATTTCAGAAAAAGGAATAGAGGTAGACCCTAAAAAAGTCCAAGCAATCATAGATATGCCACCTCTTAGAAACATTAGTCAAATGAGGAGTCTTCAAGGATATCTTCAATCCATAAGGAGATTCATTTCACAGTTGGCAAATAGAGCTCAACCTTTCAACAAGAACTTACACAAAGGAGTCAAATGTTCTTGGAATGAGGATTGTCAAAAGAGCATAGATCAAATCAAGAAATACTTAGCAAATCCTCCCATTTTAATGCCTCCTATCCCAAGGAAACCACTTATTCTATACATTTCAATGACATAATCTTCCTTGGGGGCATTACTAGCCCAACTTGATGAACATGGGAAAGAAAGAGCAATATACTACATTAGCCACACTCTTATTTAATATGAGGTTAATTACACCAGCATTGAGAAATCTTTCCAAAAGTTGTGACATTACATGCTTCCACACACTATACACCTCATATAAAAAATAGATCCACTCAAATATTTACTAGGTAAGGCTTCCCTCATAGGTAGACTTACTAAATGGATGATGATCCTTTCAAAGTTTGACATAGAGTACATTGAGCGTAAAACAATCAAAGGACAAGCTATAGGAGATCAATTGGCTGATTTCCCAATACAAGATAATGCACCTATTCAAGTTGACTTCCCAGATGAACACCTCATGTATATAATTGAAAGAACATGGAAGATGTTCTTTGATGGATCCTTTATGAAAAATGGTTTGGGAGCTAGTGTGTTGTTTATTTCTCCTCATGGGTACATGATTCCTAAGTCTTACAAGTTATGGTTCCCATGTAAAAACAACATTATTGAGTATGAAGCTTTAACAAATGGAATTAAGATTTCCATAGAATGGAGAATCATAGAGTTACACATCTATGGGGATTCACAGTTGATAATCAACTAAGTCAATGATGCGTATCAAAAAAACAATGAGAAACTAGTACCTTACAAGAAAATGGTTGATTCCTTGAAATGATACTTCACATTTGTCATGTTTTAGCAAATCCCTAGAGTAGAAAACAAAGCAGCTGATGCTATGGCTACACTTGCTTCACTCCTTTGGATAGGGAAACATGAATCCAAATTTGAATTCCTAGTGGAAGAGCTATATCACCCTATCTATGACTCCCAAGAAATTTATGTCTTTTGTACCCTTGTTATGCATAAGTCATCCCGTTATGGTTCCATTTACTCATACCTTCATGATGACATTATACCTGAAACCTTTAACTGATTTGAATGCTGAAACCTTACCCAAAATGCCTCTTTCCATTCCCTTATCTTTGGTGATTCGTATAGGACGGGTCCAGATGGAAGACTCTTAGATGCTTAGAAAAGGAATAATCCAACCAAGTGTTAGTTGACATCCACAAGGGCATCTATGGGGGACATTCCATTAATGGTCTTTCTATGGCCCGAAGGTTACTTTAGATAGGGTACTAATAGCCATGATACAGATTGATGTAGAAGCTTTTGCAAAGTCATGTGAAAAGTGTCAAAAACATGGTAATCTGATACATGCTCTAGGCATGGAGCTCATTCCTTCTATATCTCATTGGCCATTTCAGCATTGGGCCTTTGATCTTGTCGGGAAGATTCATCCCAACTCATCAGGTGACACAAGTTTATTATCAGTGCTACTAATTACTTCACTAAATGGGTAGAAGCTTTCCCACTTTCTGTTGCCTTGGGCAAGACAGTCTCTCTATTCATTCTGAACCATATCATCTATTGATATGGAGTTCCTTCTGAGTTTATCACTGATAGTGGAGGCCAGTTCAAAAATAAAGACCTTAAACAACTCTGCAAGAAATTCAAGATTAAAAAACATTAGTCCTCCATTTACTTCCCACAAGGAAATGGTCAAGCAGAGGCATCAAACAAAACCATTCTTAAAATCCTACATAGAACAGTTTGTAAGAGGATAGAGATTGGCACTTACTGATAAATCCACCTTTGTGGGCCTATAGAATGAGTATTTGTACTCCTACTAGGGCTACTCCTTTTGCACTTACATATGGCATTGAAGCAGTGTTACCTTTAGAGGTTGAGATTCCTTCACTTAGAGTTTCCCTCAAAGGTCTAGTTACAAATGAAGACTATCATGCCATGAGACTTCAAGAGTTAGAGCTTCTAGATGAGAAATGTCAAGCATCATTTGACCATATGAGGGTTTATCAAAAGCCCATGTCCAAAGCCTTCAACAAAAAGGTTCACCCTCGAGAATCCCAAGTGGGAGATCTTGTCCCACATGAAAATCCTAAGAGTCAACAACATAGAGATCAAAAGGGAAAACTTGAACCTAATTGACTTGGACCTTACATCATTACAACAACTTTCAAGTTAGGTGCTTATTTATTGTCTATAGCAGTAGGAGAGTAGCTCCTTGATCCTATATATGTCTTGCACCTAAAGAAGTTCTATCCTTGATGCCCTTTTTGTCTAGGGGAATCCTTTGTACATACTTATTGATCCTAAAAAAATCCCCAAAAAATGATATATTGTCAATAATTCTAAAAATTAGAAAATGTCCTGAAAAATGATCATCTTAGTGAAAACCTAGCAATAGGAGCTTTGATGTATCTCCAAAAAAATTATATATTCCAAAAATACAAAAAAAAATTAAAAAATTGAAGAGAAAAAAAGTGCCTTCTTGAAAACTTGGAAACAGGTGCCTTGGTAGCAAAAATACGAATTTTGTTTTTTATAAAAGTCATGGAAAAAAAATAAAAATTGCAATATAATCCAAGTGGTGAAAACCTGGAAGCGGGCTCTACTTGAGGCCTTTGCACCCCTGTTTCTTAGCATATTTCCTCAACACTTAGCCTTTCTCCATCATGCCTTGTCCTTGTTGCCTTGGTTTGGAATTGGTCTTTGTCTTTGTCTATGGGGCATAACTATGTTATCTTTGGTCTCTTGGAAGCATTAGTCTTTAGGAGACCTCACAAATGGTGTTTTTCAACACCACCCTAACTGTGTTTTTCAACACAACCCTTGACATCGAGTGTTTTTCAATTCTTATAGATTTGGTCTTACCCAATTTTGTCATGTGATCTTACATACTTGCAAACATTCGATCCTTATCCTCAGAACTCAATGTCAGTTAACACACTTCAATTTTTAAACACAACACTTAATGCTTGAGCTATGTCATGATCTTTTCCTTGTGTGCTAACTGTTATTGATTTTCATTGAGTGTCCTTGTCTAATAAGTCTCTCTGGTATGCATAGCTAGATGACTAGAGTGTCTCTTGTTGTCCCCTTGAAACACTTAGGAGATTTGGGGCATCATCATTGAATTTTTTTTCACAACCATTCTTATAGTCATCCCGACATCTATGCCTTGATGCGAGTGTGGTTATGCTACATTAAATTGGGTAAGCTAACATCAAAGTCATCTTGATCTTTATGTCTTTGATGCTTATTTTAGAATCTTTCCACATTCTAATCCGATATAAATCACATTCATATCTTCATAGTTGTGCTTGTGACTAGTGATGATTGTGTGATTTTGTGATGTCCGTTAATAATGGACCAATGATGAAAATAAGTTCCTTAACATTCTGTAATGAAAGATGAACCAAAATCCTATGTTACAGTTTCTCTATTGCAAGTACACCTTTGCATTTTCATGTATCTTGCATTGTTAGACTTCATGTTAATTTGGATTTTTAGGCTGTATTATGAGTTTACAAGGGTTTTCCTTCATCTTTCCTTTGGACTTTTAATCAACTGTGGTCATGTTATGATCTTCATTTCCTTATCTTCTTTCGTGGTCTCAATCAAAATTCTCTATCTTAAACAATTGATTGATTTCAGGGCATTCTCTTTCTCAAGGAAAATTCTCTTTCTTCTCTTCATTTCTTTCCACCTCTTCCAAACTTCTATCTTCCATTCACTTTCACCCCACTTCTTTTCTTCTAATTCAACCTTGGGGCATAATACTTCATTCTTGATGATCTACCTTGGTTCTGTGATCCTTATATCTTTCATCTTACATCAAGAACCTTATCTTTAGTTCAATTTGATCAAATTTATCAATTTGTTGTTTCTCCTCTATCTAATTTTGATTTTGATCACTAGGGGGCAGTACCTATCAAACTTCAATCCTTGATTCAGCTTTATCAATCCTATCAATTGCTCCTCTTAGGGAAACCTTGCTTGAGATTCTTATCTTGGACATGTCAATTACCTATTTATAGGGGTGTTGACCTTGTCTTTTTCAATCATATTATCTTTGTCCTAATGTGTTCCTATACATCGATCACATGTCTGGGTTTTTTTGTGATCCCAAATTGATCTCACACTTCAACTACATTCTTTGACTACATGTGTTCCCATAAAGATCACACATTAGTCAAAGAGGGGCAAATGTATGCACCCTAAAATGGTTGCCTAGCCTATGGGCTCCCATTCTTCAATTTATCAAATGACAGAATCAATTTATCAATTTTCTAAATCAATGTGTTGCAATATTTTCAATTCAAATCAATTTCCTTAATCAAATTGTAATTAATTCAATTATTTCAATATTTCCTAAGGTTTGATCATTTTATCCTAAGTATTATTTAATTAAAATAAAAATTCCCTTTAAATTAAATAAAATAATCTTATTAAAAGAGAATCCCCCTTTTAATAAAATCCTCACTTCAATCTCTCTTTGTGATGAAAAAAGGAAATAAATCAAATAAAAATTATTTTTTTCTCTACACTTTGAATGCACATATTTCTAAGTGGTGGGATTTTTTTCCTGTTACTTTCCTTTTTAGGGATTTATCCCACATTTATCTTGAGGATGCATTCCTCTCCACACTTTCCTTTATAAGGATCCCTCTCCTTCTCATTTTGGCATCCAAATTTTATGTTATTGTTATGCTGCAGGTTTGGAGAGCGATTTTGTAGGAGAGTTTTGAGAACTTGAGCTTGAACATTGCAACTTCTCTTTTCTTGTCTTCTTCTCACATGCATCCATGGAAATCCATTTAGATTACTCTTGCACTTTCATGTTATATTAGATTCATATTTCATTTCATAGAATAATTGTGCATGCATATTTCTTTTCATAGATTAGTTTTCTTTCATGCATTGTTATCATATAGAATAGCTTCCATTTTAATTTGCATGCATATTTGATGATCATGGAGACTAGCACTCTTTCTTTTCCTCTTTGAATCTCTCATTTTATGGTGTACTTTCATGGGCATAAACTAGGTCTAAACTGAGGGCCTCCATTATAAACCCTTCTACTCCATGAATAGAGAGCTATGAGTCACCATTTGAGACCTCATTCTTGAGCAATCTTGGATATAATGACTCATAGAAGTGTGTCAACATTTTAGCACACACCATGTAGGAGAATAAAAAATGGACACATCTCTTTAGTAGAAAACTTAAAGGTAAGTCCATTCCCATAGTATCTTATTCAGTTGATCTGAAATTGGGAGCTTTCTCTATTTCTATCCTAAATACCTTGGTTGAGAAGATTATTTATGTGATTGAATTCTTTCTTATTATAGAAATTTTTGGTCCTCACCCTAATATTGATTATGTGAGAACTAGGTTTTTTTCAAAAATGGAAGAATAATGGTCAGATCGATGTTCTTGCTATGGCTAAAGGTTTTTTTCTCCTTCTCATTTACCTGTAAGGAGGATCTCCACTTAGTCTTGGTTGGAGGACCTTGGATGCTTGGAAGGGAATCATTTTCTCTAAAGAAAAAAGATCCATATTTCTCCCCACTACAATGGCTATGTGATTCTTCCCTGGTTTGGGCTAGACTTCCTAGGTTACCACTAGAATTCTAGGATGAATAAACTCTTTGTGGTATTGTTTCTTGCTTTGGTGAGATAATCTCTATTGACCCCATGAAACATGCTAGGAAAAGGTTGTTTAAGCTAGAATTTTCATTAACATTAAACAGTCCATTGACCTACCCTATGGAGTTTCTATTAATTCTAAATTGGGGATTTGGGAGGAAGCCCTGGAAATTGAATTGTCTCCTTTCTCTTTCTTTCATTGAGAAAAATCAGGCTACTGGGCAAAAATTTGGCCATCTAAAAAAACCCTTAATAAGTCTTCTAAGATAATGTGGAAGAAAAAATAAATCCCAAAGATTGTTGAGGGGAAAACCCAGGGGTTGGATTTGGGAATGTTGGGTGCTCAAGAGTTTGAGGGAAGTCAGAATGATGTGGAGCCTTTTCTTCAGGAAATTTTTCAAGGGGAAAAAACTAATCTAAGCTCAAATGGCTAAGAGGAGGAAAATTATCCAAATAAGTCTAGGTTTGAAATTGTTGATAATGTTTTGGATGCATTTAGTATTAACATCATGGTGAATCTGGTTAACAATCTAAGTAGAAATTAGTAAGTTTCTCATGAGGATGCGAGTGTACATGTTGAGATTCAGTCTCAATGTGGAGGTGAGAATCCATTCACTGATAAGGGGGAAAGGAATATTGATGATCTTTTTTCTCTCAAAACTCCAATGAATGGGATATTACCCCATTTACTATGGTCAAGTCATGGAATAGGAATAAAAATAACTCTCAGACCTCTATGGTTAATACTAGGAGACAATTGAATGTTGATTGTGGTAATACTACCATGGCAGTGGGTACACCAAGTTTCATTCAGGTCGAATTTAGGATAAGTAAATCATAAGTTGTGAGTGGATTGCTAATAATTCTACTTGAGATGGGCCTTTCTAGCTCTCCTTGATCTTCACATTGTCTACTAGAATATTAGGGGGCTAAATAAACCCCATAAGAATGATCTCTTTTCCAACCTAATTGAAGAGCATAAGCTTGATATTTGTCTTTCTCAAGAAACCAAAATGTTGGAAATTTTTTTTTTTGATTTAAGATTATCTTTCTTCAAAAATGTTGGAGTTCATTGCATTGATTTTGATGGTGCATCTAGTGGGATTACTAATTTTTGGAACACAAGGCTCATTAAAGGCACTCCCATTGTTTTTACCCCTAATCATATTTCTACTCATTTTGAGCATCTCTATGATGTTTTTTTCTTAGGCGGTGTCTAATATATATGCCCCTAATAATAAAGTTTCTCGAAGGACTCTTTCAAGGTCTTCAAAATCTTTTATGGATTCTATTGGGAATGATAGTCAGATAGTTATGGTAGGATTTAACACCCCTATTTGTAGTACTAATAAGAATGAAGGATCCCATTGACTTAGATAGTAGTCATGATTTTTTGGATTTCATTAATTCTCAAGGGCTAAGTTGGATATGAATCTTCATGGAGTGGCCTACACCTCTAGTCCAATAGAATGATGGGTATGGACCTTATTCAAGATTGATTAGATAGAGATTTAATTGCACCTAACTGGTTCAGTAAGTTTTATTCTCATTTGGCCTCTTTGTCACATCTTGGATCAGACCATTTTCCTATAACACTTTTGACTAAAAAGGAATGTACAAAAAATAACTTTTCTTTTAGATTTGAGAAAATGTAGACCCTCAACTTGGACTTGTTGAGAAAGAGTAAAGAATGGTAGGGAGTTGATGTTCAAAGAAATATGATGTACAAAGTGGTCAAGAAGCTAGTTATGGTTAAATCTAATATACATAAATGGAACATGTCATCTTTTGGCCATATATTTTCTAATAACAAAAAATTGAGCAAGGATCTTGATAGAGTTCAAGCTCAAATTGAATACTAGGGGGCACATGGAGATCTAATTAATCAAGAAACAAAATTTTTATCTAAGCTTCATCATATTATAGCCAAGGAGGAAGAATTGTGGAAATAAAGGTTGAGATCTATATGGTAGCAAAGTGGGGATCACAATACAAAAGTATTCCATACATCAACCATAAAACATAGAGAAACAAATACAATTTTCTTTGTTAAGTGGAATGGAAGTGATTGTCAAAATGATGAATATATTATACACCTTTCTCTTGAATTTTACTCGTCCCTTTTATTTAATGATAGAGTCTTGGATCCTTAGGGTAATTTGGATCTTCTTAGGGAGATTCACTCTATTTTTTCTCCTAAGATCAATCGTGCTCTTTCCAATATCCATTCAGAGTAGGAAGTCCATGATGTTGTCTTCTTCTTTGAAGGAAATAAGGCCTCATGCCTAGATGGGTTTCTCATGTTTTTCTTTCAAATATATTGGGATGTAATAAAAAAGGATCTTAATGTAGTTACTAAATATTTATTTTGATCTAAAAATATCTTCAAGGAGCTTAATGTTACTTTCATTTTTCTTATACAAAAAAATCCCATCATTTCAATACCTTTCAGGAATTTAGACCTATTAGTTTTTTTTAATTTACCTTACAAATTTTTGTCTAAAATTCTTGTCATTAGTTTGAAGGAGGTTCTTCCTTTGTTGGTTTCCAATAAAAAAAATGGATTTGTGGTTGGTAAGAAAATCCTTGATTCCATTATGATGGTGCACAAAAATACTCATTATCTCTCTGTCAATAATAAAGTTAGTTTTCTACTTAAGTTAGATCTCCTTAACACTTACGAAAAGGTTAATTAAGGAAACTCTAATTAGATGCTTTAATCAATTAGAGTTTCCACTTTCCTTAAGTAGATCTACTTAAGGAAACTCTAATTGATTAAAGCATCTATACAAAACCTCCTAGTCTATGCAATGAGTTTGTTTCAAGTTCCTAATATGTTCTTGTTGAAAATGGAGTAGATTCAAAGAAATTTCTTATGGACTGGAACTGAGAATAGGAACAAAATGCACCTTGTGGCTTAGGATCAAGTTTTCTTGACCAAGAAACTTGAAGGATTACCTATTAGAATCTTTAAGGAATTCAACAAAGCTCTTTTTGTCAAAAAAGTATGGAGAATCTTAAAAAATGATAATAAATAGAATAAGATAGTTAGAAGTAAATACCTAAAAGGTTATTCTAATATTAGGGATATACTATAGGATGGTAGACACATGTAGTCTTTCTCAATTCTATGGAGACACATATTGGGTACCAAAGATATCATTTCTAAGGGCATTAGATGGTCTCTTCACAATGAGAGGAAAATTATTTTTTGGGATGACTGGTGGATGGGTGAAGCTATGCTCTCTCCATTAGAAAAATGGAATACTGAGAGGGGGGCTGAATCAGTATTCTACAAACTTTTACTTTTTCCCAATTATGGATATAACAAATTATCTTAATGCATGCATAACATAGAAAACTAAACAACATGCATAGCAATAAAAAAAGAACTCACAACACATTATTTGCTCTCAAGGAAATCCTGGCCAAGGGAAAACCCCGGTGGGGATGGTATGCACAAAGATCCACTAATCAAAAGTATCATGTTAAGGATGTTGACCTTGTTAGGATCCTATTACATGAATATAGTGTTTTAGTCTTGATTAGGGACTATAGGCCTTGTTAGAAGCCTCAACCCTGCTAGGAGTTAGTAGTACAAAATATGATTACCAGATGAGCCCACTACCCAAACAAGTAATATACAATATTTATTGATCAAAAAATAGGTCAAGGTACATAACCTTGTACTACTTGCAACTTTGCATCAATGTCTCTTCACTTGCTTTTTTACTATTGCTATTCCAACTTCTTCTTCTTGTTACAATTATATCATTACATCTCTTTATACAAGTTATTAAGATTAATAACTCTTATAGTCGGCTTGTCATAAGAATTATACAAAATATATCTTTACCCAAGGGTTAAAATCTAGGATTTCATCCCTTTATATTGTTAAGACATTATTTTGATAAACAAAATAATCCCTTAACTCTTTACCAATTCTATCTTCATATTATGTCATGCCGGCTTAACACTGTCTTTAGTAAAACTGTCATAACTTCTTTCGTACATGTTGTACTGACTTGTACTCTCAGGTGAATCTTCTATTGTCACCATAGTATCTATTTTCAAGTGTGCAAGCATTGAACTGACTCCAATCAACATCGCTAATCAAAACTGTCTTCAGGTACACTGGCAAAAATATTATCTCGTACTTAGACAATTTTGCATTGTGCTCTGTCATACTTGCTCTCTATCCTATGAAATCTTCATGTAGGTCATATGTTTCCATAATGACAACATATATGTATCTAACTCATCCAAATTTCCAACAATCTCCCCCTTTGTCATTAGTGGCAACATATGAGAAAATTGGCTAAGTGAAAAACTTCAAAAATCTCAAAATTGTGGCCATAACAAAAATATGTATATATTGTCCTTATAAATCCATAAATCTTATCTATATACTATACTCCCCCTAGGATTACACATCCTTATCATATTTAACAATTACTTATAACAATTTTTTGCTATATATCTCTCCCCCTTTGACAACAATGACAAAAAAAAGGGTAAGCAGGGTAACAAAACTATGTTTAGACAAAAGTTATACCGTGATTCAATATTGCAAAGCCAATAGGCTTCCAACACAATCTGAAAATTTAATCTTCATGGCCTCTAACTCTTTCTCCCATGCCTTCTTAATCAAATCTGCAACACTCTACTTGAATTTCTTCTTCTTTGATCTTAATCTTTTTTCTTCTGCTATAAGGGTCTTAGATTTTGTACATTGAATGTACAAAGTTTTACCTCTATCTAGATTCCTTCTCAAATATTTTATATATATATATATCAAGACTTTTGATATCATTCTTGATATTCTAGCTTATGTCTAGAAGTATTTTTGCCTCATAGGCTACTTGTGCCTTCACCTTAGCTATATCAGATAAGTTGGTAAACTCATCATCAAATGTGTTCATCACTTTCTTTGCTCTTTCAAGTGGGTCTTCCTCTCCAATTTGTGTGGTCACAATACATTGTAACTTCTCAGTTAATTATTTTAGGCATCCTTCAAGGCTTTTCACTTTCTTGTTCGTCCCAATAATCTTATTCAAAGATGTGATCAATTCCATCTGATCATCATCATCTACTTCTTTACCAAAACTTTCAAATATAGATCCAATTTGATTTTTCTTACCAGTAAGACTAATTTATTCTTGACTAGGGGTTGCTTCTAGCTTTTCTATCTCTTTAGGCTCTCCAATCCTTGTGTCTCTCTATTCTTCTCCTCTAGTCTCTTCAAAAGATGAATTGTAAACAATGTTCTCAAGGTTCTTAAAAAGATTATCATCACTATCTAGAGTGATCTTGGTTCCTTCCACATTCATAGTTTCATCTTCAATGTTGATGGCTAGTGGAGAGAGAATATCTTGTTGTTCTACTTCCTTTACTTGCTCTATTGGTTCAGCTACATCTGATTGTTTCTCAACACTTTTTGTCATCACTTTAACTATTGCTAGTTCTATTTCCTTGTTGATTTCTTCATATTTACCTCCCATAATCTGAATTTTTCTTTTCTTGGTTCTCAAATGGGTGTTCAAATCCTTCATGATTTTTTTGAAGTGTTCTTCATCTCTCACATCACATAGCTTCCTAACATGATTTTCTCTAATTTTGATATCTTCATCTGATGCTCTTTTCTTCCTTTTTACTAAATTTTCATACAAATCATCAGGTATCTTACCCTGAATTGTATCAAAATTTTTGTTAGTCAATATCATGTGCTTTACCACTACATTTTCAAGGTTCAATATTTTTTCATAATCATAGAGGTCATAGTATTTGTTCAACTTTGAAAAGTCTCCATCTTGTATGATCTGTTCATTACCTTTTTCAATTCTAGGTTTCCAATATTTCTTCTTAACAAGGGTCTCTTCATCATCTTTAATTACTGCAATATTTCTTTGAACTGGTGGTACTAAAGTCTTATGCCTTTTACCCAGTCTAGTAGCAATCTCTTTGACTCTTTTACCAAGTGTAGAAGAGGATGATCTAGTGGACTTTCTAACTTCTTAATCTTTCTCTGTTTCTTCCACTTTCACTTGTATGTCTGCTTATTGTATTGCAACTGATGATAAAGGTGGAACATAAAAAACTTCCTTTTGTCCTATGTCTCTAATTACTACTGCTGTCTATTTAGCTATCAAAAATTCTTGTTCATACATTCTTGTGTCCTTTAATATCTTCTTGATTGTACTTTCTACTCTTTTCTTTTATTTTTTCTCTTCTAAGATAGTCTTTGTGGAGTTTAAGCTCTCCTTAAAGGTTCCAAACCCGTTGCTGTGAATGTCCATCTTGCATTTAAGCAATCTACTCACATATTCTTCTGTTTCAATCTCAAAGATTTCATAGCCAAGAGGGTCAATGAATTCTACTCTAGGTTCTACTGCTTCAATGTATGTAAAGTTAGTATCAACCATAAATCATATCTCATTCTTATACTTTTCTACTAAAGACTGAGGGATCCTTGATCTGCTTGACATCAAATTTTGAAATGTTTTAATCACCAACACTACACTCTCATTGACTTTGTCAATAAGATGCCTCCTATACACTTTGTTAATCCTTTCCATTATAGTTTGACCATCATTCCAATCATTACCAATGGTGTAAGTAAATCTTCTTAACAAATGGAAAAACATATAAGTGATCAATGATGAGAATATAAACTGAGAGTACTTAGTCTTCTTTATCTTTTCCAAATTCTCAAACAACTGAATTCTCAAAATATCACACATGTCAACTTGTACTTTATCAACACACATCAAATAGGCTACATGTATCATTCCTGCTGCCATGTCATCTTCTCTTGAGTTAGCACAAAACTTAGTTGTAAGGATCTTGCAAAAATATCTAACATCATCTTGTTGTATCTTGCTAATTAGTATTCCCCTACCATTGTAAGATGAATTTATGTTGTCTATAATTGTTTTTCTCATTCAAAAGAATGGCTCCAGTTTTAGATAGACTAGTTATCTCATGAATTAGGTCAGCTATGATATCTATCACTCTATCATCTAACCAAAACTTTCCATTGTGAATTCTACTTAAAATTATCTTGGTACATTCCTCATTGTCAAACTCATATTATAGAGAATACTTAATAATCTCATTATCTTTCAAATGTTCAAACTCTACTTTTAATGACATATCCTAATTGTAAATCTTTTCATATTCTTTAGTAAAATCATTGTCACTGAGAGTCTCAAGCTTGCATCCCAAATAGCTTCTAACATTTTCTAGGTGTAAAACTCCATCTGGTACGGATGATAAAGCTAACTTAGGGTCTTCCTCCAAGGGTTCTCCTGGTTCCCTTTTGACTTTAGGTCTATTCTTATCCCTTACATTATGAATCAATGAAACATCCATGAATTCTACAAATTCCTTAACCGATTTAGAGATTTGCCAAGTAAAATACATCGATTCCATGATTTAGGGCTTGTGTAGATTCGACACGACAATCCTTCACCAAATCCTTGAAAAATGCTTTCAATCACCACTCTTTGATCTCCTTAGCACTTGTATTCACTTTGATGATCAAATATTACTGATCATAACCTTTTATCATTTCAATCTCACATAGATCTCACATTGCATTCAATTCCTTTGCCGCTTCTTTCAAAAAAGTTGTTTCTTCTTACCTGTAAAACTTAAAACTTCTTGCGATCTTGCAAAACATAATATTTTTCTATGTGCTCTTAACCATAGCATTAATACATCATAGACTACCTTGCATTAACTATGCAAGACTCAATTCATAATATATCAACTTCTACACTAATCTAAGTTCCTATTCTACTGTAATTTTCATGAATTAGGTACTTTGAGATGGGTTAGGTAGAGATTCATTCTTACCACTTGATAATTCACCTTTTTGGTTAAATTCAGTGCTGAATGTATCTCCTTGATCTGTGCTTTTAACAAACTTCACTTCTTCTGAATTACTACAGCTTCCTTTCTGACTCTTACTTGCATCTTCATTTCTCCTTGCATGACTTCTAGGGTTAGGATTAGGATGAAAAGCTAAAACCTTTTTGTATGTCCAATCTTGTTAAATATCTGACAAACTATTCCATTGTTTCCATATCTTGGTCCAAGTTAATTGATCTATGATCTGCAGTGTCTAGCAATGTGTCTGACTTTGTTGCATCTATAACATACTACTCCATTTCTCCTGTTCATATCTTCAATAGGTCTCTTATCTACATGGTTAGTATTCTTAAACATTCTACTACTATTATTATTCTCAACAAATTTAGGTTTTCTACATTCAATAGCTCTATGTCCAAAGCCATGACAATTATAACAATAACCATTAAGATGTTTAAATTTCTTACCTATGCAATCTTTCTTCATATGACCAAAAGTATTAAAAGGAAAGCATTTACCTTTAAATTCTCTTTGCATACCTTTAGGTGACTCCTCTTGCTTAGGTGTTTCTTCTTCTTTAGGTGTATCTTCAGATTTGTCAATTTCATTAGATTTCTTTTCATCTATGCTTTCAGACATTTTTAGATCTGGTTCCTTGCTTTCTTCATTTTCTTTAGATGTGTTGAATCCAAGACTAGTTTTATCATAGAATAGTTTTTGATAAGACATTTGTCCATTAATCTTCTGACTAGTTGAATATAGTCTTTCAAGTTGTTGCTTAGATTGAGTCAGTTCACCTTTCACAATTGTATTGTATTTCTCAAGTTCGGCATACTACAAATTGACTTTCTCAAGTTCAGATGTTACTTTACCAAGTTTAGATTTTAGCCCTTCATTTTCAAGCTTTAGATTTTCATTCTCAGATTTCAATTTTTCTTCATTCTTGCCATTTCCATCTTTTAGACTTAGCTTCAAATCTGCTATCTTCAATTCATGTTTAAGGATCTCATTTTCCTTTTCTAGGTTGTCATCATAATCTTCAATTTGAATTTCAGATTCCTTTTCTGATTTCAAATCTTCCAACTTATTTTTTAGTTTCTATATGAGGTTCTTTGCATCAGCATATTCACTTTTCAGAGTGTCTCTTCTTCAATAAGCATATCAATCTGTTCAAGAGCTTCTTCAAGATTCTTCTATAGCTGATCCATATCCATAGAGATCTTACTCAAGCTGCTAGGCTTTCCTTGAATGATTCTTTTCCAAGTAACTAAGCTCTGATACCAATTGTTAGAAATAGGGAATACTAAGAGGGGGGGTGAATTAGTATTCTACAAACTTTTACTTTTTCCCAATTATGGATATAACAGATTATCTTAATCCATGCATAACATAGTAAACTAAACAACATGCATAGCAATAAAACAAATGAACTCATAACACATTATTTGTTCTCAAGGAAACCCTGGGCAAGGGAAAACCCCGGTGAGGATGGTACCTGTTACCCTAATTTTCATATCCATGAAAATTTGGCCAAAATCTACTCCAAGGTCTCTATTTTACCCTTGCTGACCATCCCTAAAAATTTCACGGCCTCATGTTATGTTTCCTGGCCTCTACAAATTGTTTAAGTTCCTAGTCTGCAAGTTAAAATATTTGAAAATCTAGCCGTTATATGCCAAAAAACCTTGAAAACCCTAAGCCTTTGTTCTAATTTGTAGTTACTTTAGCTCAGCAACTTAAGACTCCAATATGCATGTGCGCTTTAGTTTCATTAGCTAGTCACAGTTTCTCTTATTCTTTCTGGCAGTTTTCTTTTCTTCCCGCGACTTGGCGAATGCAGTAAACTCTTAGTCGCGAAGTGAAATGGCAGTGCCCTAATTTATTCAGTGACTTTGTGAACTATCCTCAGTCAGGCATTCACTTAATAAAACTCTGGGTCAGCTTTTGGTTTGGCAATTTAGCGAACCCCTTTGTTCGTGTATTCATTTGACTTAACCATGGTACATCCAAGTGTTTCACGAATAGAAGAAAATATTTAGTCGCTAAATCACCCGGTCAAAGTGGGGTTAGTTCTACAGGCGATGGTTAGATTATGCATCGGGTAGTTGTCTGATAATCGGAAGGAATATTCCAAGGGCATGAGGAGTTAAGATTGGCCATTGATTTGGTATTAGGGTAAGTCTTCAGTTGGTAGTTATCTTTTCATTCAGTGATTCTATGAATGCCTTGTTCGCATAATGACCTAAATTTTGGTGGTTAAGTCCTTAACAGTCAGCGATTCAGCGGGGGGTCTAATTTTTTTTAGTCATGTAATCGCTAAGTCTTTTTGGTGGTCTCAGATAACCAAGGGTCCAAGTGATGAAGATTGACGACCGGTGTATCTTCGCAAGGAGTTGTGTCAAAGCTTGAGATCTTAAGACAACCATTGATTCTTCCAAGTTTGTAGCACTTGAAGGCCTTAGTGGGTCCATTGCCATGTATTCTAATGTGGAGGCTCTTAATTGGTCAAAGAGATAATGACTTGTTAAATTTGTTAGAGCAGGCCTGGCAAACTTCCCAGCTGAAGATCTAATGGATGGCGCATGATCTGAAAGAATATTCCTACCCCATGAGATCATGCACCTGTCATTGATTTTATTCCATTTTCCAGAGCTCTGCAGGTGGGTCCTTGAATGATGATGTGCTTGTTTCTCATTGGTCCACATAGCTATGACTTGGATGCTGCAATGGGGCCATGTTAGAAGGTCTGCAAAAGTGTCAGAAGGATGAAGATTGATGGCTAGCATATCTTCGCAAAGGTTTTTGTCAGAGCATGAGATCTTGCACCAGCCGTTAGATTTGCCAAGTGTTTAGACTTGTTAGTGGGTCAAGTGCCAGGTCAGGGTGAGTTGCTGAGTTCTTATTGGTCAGAATAAAGAGATATGTTAGGTGGTCCTAGTGCCATGTATTGCTGACATGCATACTTTTGATTGGCCACCGAATGATGATGAGGATTTCCAGGAGGTTTGATGTGTCAATGGGGTCCCGGCTTAGAAAGGATCTACGACTAGTGTAAAAGTGAAAAGAATATTTTGTAGCTACGAGAGCTTATGCCAACCATTAGATCAAAATCTTTTTTGAGTGGATCTATGTTAGAGAGACTTGCCGAAGTGTATGCCCACGAAGTGGCCAGAGTGAATAAAAGATTGCCAAGTGGCAGGTCCGGGCCCAGGTTAGATAGAATATTTGGCGGTCCTGATAAAGTTTCACATACTCACCCATTCGCAGAATGATTTAGTCATGCTCCAAATGACTAAGCGATTCAGTGAATGCTTTGTTTACTGAATCTCTAAATAAATTGGCAAAGGTAAGAAATATTTCACGAATAAGGAAAGTCTTTAGTCATGTAGTCGCTGAATGACTTAAAAGGAAGAAGGGTCCAGGTGGGTCCAAACATGACAGATATGCTGACATGCTGAGTGTTCATTGGTCCAAGCATGCTGAGGTGGATTTTTGACTTTTTAGAAGGGTTTTCCGACCATTTCAAGATTGATCTAAGCCGTCAATTTATCAGGAAGGAAAAGATATCGATGGATGCATTTTAAAATGACCGGCTAGTCATTAAATATTCAAATTCAAATAGTTTCCAGGAAGGTTTTCTACCAATGATTGATTCAACAGGATACAACGGTGAGGTAGCTCAGGAAATTTGTGTCTCTAGGACATCTGCAATTAAAGGAGGATGATGAAGAGGTCTGGGTGGCCATCTTGGGTCAATTCCTATCCCTAAAAGGTACCATTTTTGAGTATTCATGGTGAGACTTTGTGCAATTGGGTTGGTGAGTCCAGGGTGCTTGTCTGCAGGTTGGTTTTAGTACAAGGATGAGCATGCAAGTAAAATATCTAGTTGATTGAGATATTTGCAGGGGTTACACTTATGATCAAACTGGAGAGCTAGGGCTTGACTATTGTATTGTAGAATTATGTAACCCTAGTTAGGTTTTTTAACTCCTACCTGCGTGTAGTTGAGTATGTATATATTGTATTTTTGGAGCTTTTGAGCTCAGAGTTGGACAATTATAGAAGAAATTCATCCTTTCTTAAGGGTCATCTGTGGTATCATTTCTACCCTCTATCTTATATAGTTTATTTCTCCCATTGATGATTAAGATATTGCAGAGGTATTTTGTGACAATCCTTCATGTCCCTATGCTTCCTTGTCTAAATTATCTCTTATTGAATCAAAGTATATGATGCTTTTAGTGATATCTTAGGGTTCTTGATCCCTTTTTCTTTCTATAATTGTGTGTTATTGTGTTTGATCTGATTTGGATGTTTTGTGGGTATACTTCAGCCCCCTAATAGTCTTGTCTCATTTCTACACCGAATTGTAGAAGTGAATGTCTATTTGTAGGTCATAGGTTGTGTCTTATGTTCAAGCCCTCCTATGAAACACTTATGCAAGCCTATTTAGTAAGTTGTGACCTACTAGACCTGATCTTTTCATTGATTCTATTCCTCTATACTAAGATCCAAACCCTAATTTCAGTGTATCACCTAGTAGGTAGTTTGCTTTTAGTCATTTCCCTTTCCAAGCATTCCTTCTATCCCTTTCCCTCAAAAGTTTTACTTTCATGTCTAGAAGCAAATTAAGGTGATTATCCAAGAGGAACCAGCCTAGAACCTGGAGGTCTCATCTTAGTTAGCATAGGTCCTACAACTTGGAGATGATTCCCAAGTTATACTAGGTTGTCAAGACTACGAGAGATTGAGACAAGGGTGCAAAATTAGTGTATAACATATCTAGCATGCCCGGTGGGACTATACAAGAAGTTTGTTCAAATTCAAGTTATGCTATCTTTGATATGTAGATTGCATAAAATAGGCTTTTAGAAGCCATTCTATCAAGTATATCTAATGACTCCATTGATTTCAAGGATCAAACCTAACCTTGTTCAAGGTTTATGAGAAAGATTGAGACTAGAAGCTCAAGGCCACTAAATTTTTAGAGTTGCCCTCAAGAAGAAGTCACAAAGGTAGGTCAACTCAAAGAACATCCCTTGTAAGGAGAGTTCAATCAACACCATCGAATACCTAAAAAAGGAGACCTTTTCCCTTTCATTCTAGAAGAAGAGGTAGATCTCTAACCAGAGATCTAGAGGAGGATTCAAGTCAGGCAGTAAATACAGCTCACCTAGTTGTTAATCTTTAGATCCCAACTCCTACAATGGCCAGGCCATTTGTCTTTGCACCTTTCAACCAAGGAAGTCCATTAAATTTTTCTCAACATCATGATGTGCCTTTGGTGGTAGTTAAGAGTATACATGATTTCACTGGTGAAGGGTAGACAACTAATTTTGAGCACATAAGAGATGTGACCACCATCTGCAGCATACATAATATTACACAAGAAGATGTGGCCACAAAGTTATTAGCAACCTCTCTAAAAGGTAAGGCTCTTGAATGGTTTAGAACTCTAACTATTGGTTATTTTACTTCATGAGATGAGATAGGGGATGCATTAAGTAAACATTTTGAGGATAAATCAGATAACTTGTCTCTAGTTAAACAGTTAACAACTATTAAGAGAGACCCTCAAGAGAAAATGATAGATTACAATAGTAGATTCCTCAAAACATGGAATAGAATTCTAGTATCAGTAAGACCATCAGCTGACCATGCCTTTCTATACTATTTGCAAAGCCTGAATGGTCAAATTTTTGTCATGATCCAGTCTATGGGCGGTACTTCTTTACTCCAGGCCTTTGACATAGTTGTCAGGGCTAAAAATTATTTAATTCAAGTAGGCATGATTGCTAGAAGGCCTCCAATGCCTATTTTTCCTAGCCTTCAACCAATCACACCTACACAAGTACCCCCATTTACCCCTATTCCCACCATACTAGTACCTCAGGCCAGTACTAGTGATCAAGAGCTAACAACTAGTTTCTCTCAAGAGTTACAAGAGATAAAGAATAGCCAACAAAGCAGTCAGCAAGAAATGACAAACTTGTTGCAAACCTTGATTAAAGAGGTCACAAATCTAAAGAAACAAGGTCAAGGAATTAGACCACCATTTCAGTCACAAGGCCAAGGTCCTAATCAACAATATCAAAATCAAGGATAGCCTTATCAAAAAAATAGGCCTAGCATACCAAGGAAGCTATCAAGGACAAAGACAAAGTTTTAATCAAAGACCATTCCAACCATATAACCCTGCACCTCTAAATTCTGCAAATCCAGTGAGGGATATGGTTCCTAGTCAAAATAATGTGGCTATGGATAATGAATGGTGTTTTCCTTATAATCAGCCTCACAATCAGGCTACATGTTGAAATGGATGGATGAACCAAGCTCTAATGGTTCAAAATGCCTCCCAAGCCCAATCAGAGGCTTCATCTAGTGGGTCAGTTCCTCAATAAGAATCACAAGAGAAAGAGACTAATCTCTTTAATTGGGAGCAACTAGACTTCAATGGAGTCAATGATGAAGTTTCTTTTGTTGCCTATACCAGAGAAAAAAGAAGAGCTCAAGAAATGGAGAGAGTAGATTCCAATGCCAAGGCCACTACATCTGCAGAGCCATTGCAGCAAGCTACTCCCATCACACCTAAGGAGGCCCCTGTCATTACAAGTAAAGAAGACCAGCATTTCAAAGAAGTGGAGCCCATAATAGTAAAAGCACAACAAAGAGTAAACATTGTGACACCTTATAATATTATAGACAACATGAAGAAGGTGAATGTCACCATGTCCATGTGGGACTCCTTAGCTCTTCTTGGATAGCCTAAAATTTTGAAGAAGGCCATGATAGAAGTAGCAACTCCTCAACCTGCAAAAGAAGCTGCAAAGCCAGTGTTGGTTAACACTGATCAAGAAAAGGAGGCTCCAAGTAGCAGTCCCAAAGGTAATACCATGCAAGGTAGGAACTCAAAGCCACCTCCCTTTTATGTATCTCTAATTATTGAAAAATCTTTAGTACATAATTGTATGGTAGATAGTGGAGCTACTAGCACTGTAATGCCTAAGAAAGTAGCTGACTAGTTAGGACTAAAATATGAGCCCTTCCAAAAGAAGGTTACCCAACTTGATGGATCCTTAGTCAATACTATAGGTGTGGCTAAGGATACTAGTCTGATCCTTCATGCTAGTCCTAATTTCTCCATCCTCCTTGATATATATATCATAGATCTCCCTGCATTATTTGCTATATGTCTTTCAAGGGAGTTTACAGCCAAGATAGGAGGCTACCTATCTTTAGACTGGTCTCACATGCTATTTCATACAAGATATGGAACCAAGGTCACCATTAAGTCAAAACCATTAGCCGCACACCATATAGAGCCATATGTATCCAATGCCATCAATGTAAATTGCCCTATATTTGATAACAGTGACTTCCAAACTATTAGTGAAGCAAGCACAAAGATAGAAAGTATCCTTGATATTTTTCTAGATGAAAGAGCTTCAGAGGCCCAAGAAAATATTGTTTGGGATTTTGGTTTGGGAAGTTATTTAATACAAGAAAGTGGGGTCATAGAGCCAAACCTCCTCAAAGAAGATACTGATTCAGAGGATCAGAACAATCAGGTTTGGGAACTATTTTTTGATGGAGCTAGAAGTAGACATGGTTCTAGTGGTGGTGCTATGCTAGTGTCCCCAAAAGGAGAAAGGTATTATACTGCCTTTAGATTTAGTTTCTCCTGCACTAGCAATACTGTAGAATATGAAAGTCTAGTCAATGGACTAGAGTGGGCTAGAAAAAGAGGGCCCAAAGCCTGAAAAGTTTATAGTGATAGTGAGTTAGTTGTCAGCTAAGAGGGACAAGTGCAACCAAAAATGACACTTTGAAAGCATACAAACATAGAGTTTGGGATATAATTGAATATTTTTTGTGCTTTCAATATTGTTGCTATCCCTAGGAAGCTAAATCAAAATTTAGATAGACTGGCTGCTATTGGATCTCAGTATGATATCCCCAATAGCATTTCAAAAGAGATGGATCAACAACACATCAAGGTTATTTTCAGACCCTCTGTTCCTCATAATGATGTCAATTGGCAGGTGTTTGACAATGATGAACAAATTCTGCAATTCCTGTTTGAAGAAGATGTTTTTTCAGAGTGCAATCAAGATAGGCTATCACAAAACTATGGTGATTAAGTGATACAACTAAAGTCCAATAAGATGCCTAGGGGTCTTGTTACATTAGACGTTGTCTTCAACAAGGATGATGAAACCAAGAAAAACAAAGCTGGCCTGGTAGTCCAACAAGAACATTGTGTTGAACTAGAGTTGGAAACAGGTAAGAGCTTACAATTTGGAAAAGTAAACACTAAATAAGAAAAACAAGCTTATACCCAATTATTCAAATTATCATATTTAGGCAAAGGTTCCTTAAACACTTTGTGATCTGCATTGGTTTTCAACCATCAATCTCAAGCTTTCCATTTTCAATAAGATCTTGAATGAGATGTTTAAGTTTCTAGCAGTGTTCTATGTCATGTCCAATGCCATTATGAAATATGCAGTAAGCTTTTCCATTCCACCAATATGGCTTGATGTTAGGTATGTGAAATTTTGCTAGATCTTGTGGTTGTGCAAGATTGTTATCAATAAGTGTTTTGAAAACATCCTCATAAGAGTCCCCAAGCTTAGAAAATTGTCGCTTCTCCTTTTTAGGTCTTTCTGGATATCTTTTTTTATGCTCTTGTTGGTTAGAGGATGCATTAAGCTTCATAGTTTGAACCACACTAGATAGATGAAGGATGCCCTGGTGCTTTGGTTGAGAAGAGTCAACAACTTTGTCATTGACTACTTGTTTATTTTTATTCTAGTGTGAGTTCTTGCTTTTGTCCTTATGTGAGTTGTTATTATTTTGACTATTGTTGTTATTATTTTGTTTAGTCAAAATACCTTGCTCTTTTAAGACATCCTCTATTCTGCATGTGGTTTCAACCATGGTGTCGAATGAATCAAAGACCATCTTTTGAACCTCATATCACATCTCAGGTACTAAATTGCTCACAATGATATCAATTCTCTCATGTTCTGGAATTGTTCGAGAATACCGAGAGCACAATCATCTCCACCTTTGTAAGAATGTAACAAAGGATTCCCCTTGATTTTTCTTTAAATTGCACAAATCGAGCATGGTGACTAATCTTGATAAGCTGTAGGAAAAATGTTGCACAAATTTGTGGACCAATTCTTTAAAAGTTTTGACTGGAGGGGTTATGTTGGTAAACCACTCCATAGCTTGACCTTTTCGACACCTTGGGAATAATCTCATCAGATAGGAATCTTCATGGTGAAATTTAAAAATCATGGTATAAAACTGATGCACATGATCATGTGGGTCACCATTACCATCATATTTTTCATATTGGGGAAATTCAATTTTCCTAGGAAAATCCTTCATGCTCACACTCCTATCAAAAAGATTAGGACAAATAGAGTCAAGGTTGAAGGAACTCTTGGGAGCCGTCATTTTCTCCATCATTTTCTTGATTTTCTTAATTTCTTCTTCTTGTGAGGGGCTATGTTTCTTGATTCTCCTATCCACATCAAAATTATAAGGAACCCTCTCACCTATGTTAATCAAGTTTTCTAGGAACTTATCCTTATTTTGATCAAGGTACTTTTCCACATATTGTTGGAATAGTGGTTCTTGTTGCATTCTCATAAAATCTTCATCATCAAAACTTGTACTACTTCCTCCATGTTGAGAGCCATGATAATCTCATTGGGAGGGTTGTCTTGAGTTCTTAGGAGGTGTTCTTCTCCTATGTTGTGAAATTCTTCTTCCTCTAGGACTAGGAGGTCTTGAAGGAGTCCTCGACTGCCTTCTACTTCTTGGGGTTCTTGAGGGAGTAGAGGATGGAGAGTTGTTTCCACTATTGGTACCCCTATTTTTGAATTGGGCATTAAGTTGTTGAGCTAGGAGCCTATCTTGTTCTTCTTGTGCAACCCTTCTCTCTATGTCCAACAAGGCTCATTGTTCCTCCTCTAGGAGCCTAAATTTTTCTTCTTTTGGAGCTTGTTCATTCAAGAAAGCTTATTTTTCTCGCTCAATTCTTCTTAGCCTCTCACTTGTATATATTGAGGTTTTTTTTAGTGGAGAGCTTGGCCTTGAATGATTGAACAAGTTAGCTACATTCACATGAGCATCATAAGATTGGTTATTTTGGTCTTCATGTTGTGACCATGAATTTTGGTGAGCTTGTGCATAGTGTCTTTCAGCTTGTTGATGAGCATCTAGATATCTTGAGGTAATAGGTGGTGATTCAGGTTGGTTGTCATCATCAAATGACATGTTACCCCTATGTCTCTAGAAAATGTCATCAAGAGTTTGATCCATTGCTTCTCTTTGTCTCCTAGTCAAAGTGTAGCTCATGTCCATATTTGATTGAGAGGATGGTAAAGAAGTTCTCAACTAACTAAGGCTGCTCTTAGGCTCAAACCAAACTTTTGAAGCACTCCTAGGAGATTGATCGAACATAGGTTCCTTCCCCTTTCACTTTTGATGAGCTTGGACTAAAGGTAATTGCTCAAAAACTACTTGAGGTTGTTTTCCTTGACCCACTTGGTATCTTGTTTTAACCGGCATGAAAGAAAAGACCCTTAATGAGAAGATAACCTTATGAATCACTAATTGTTAAACTAGGATAGTGAAAATATTCAATCATCCAAAAGAGAGATGATGAAATAAAAAGTTGACAAAAGGTATAAATCAACACTCCCACAATGGTTCATAACAAAAGGATTCCAATATCCTATCACATATGGATTAGGAGGATGATTTAACCAAAATGTATTGAAATTGAATTTATATGAAAATGGATTTTGGACAAAAGAGTACTCAAACTCTCCAAGTGTGCAATCAAAGAATCTAAAGGTGAATCTTGTCAACAAGAATGGTTCCTAACTTACAAAGGACAAGAAATTTTTTTTTAGTGAAGTCAAAAGATTGCTAACTCAAGATGTCTATAACCAAGAACCTGAGGTACAAACAAGCTTTCAGTTGCAAGGTATGAAACTTGCTAAAATCTAGTCAACTAAGAGAAGACTGAAAATTGCATGAATTAGGTAGACAACAAAAAGATTCTGGGTGATAGTTTCTAGGCTAACAGGGTGATAGTTTCAGACCAGGTGATATTTTGCGTTAAGCAGGGTGATAGTTTCTAATAAGCCTAGGTGATATTTTTTAGGCAAGTGAGGCAATAGTCCTACAGGAATGAACTATTGTGCGATATTTGTTAATATAGTGAGCGATAACTATTCAGTGTTGTATGACTCTTCGACCAGTGAATGTCAAAATGTCAATTTTTAAGGTAATTTAATCAAAATTTTAGGCTGAAGGTTGGTTTGTTCGATTTCAATCACAGTTACAATAGTAAATTAATAGGTTTGCAAATAGTAGGTGATCAAACATGTCTTCAAACACTTGAAACAAGGGCAAACGCAACCTTGCCAAGACAATCAATTGTGATATCAAAATTGAAAAATCCTATGAACACTACCGTGATGTTGAATATGCAAGAACATTTACATGGGTATATCACAATGAGAACACTTCAAGCACTTGCTACCTAGAAAGACAAAGGCTCAATACTTAACAACTTGGCCCACACTTGATGCTCCATTGCCTCACACAAAGTGGTTTCCCACAATAGATATTGGCTTTGTTGTGGAAGTGCCAAAGACACAACCAGAGGAAGACAGATGGTGAGTAATCTTGGGGTGATCCAGGTTATTCCACTTGGATCAATCCTTGTACCAAAAAGATAAGCGAAAAAATAAGGTGGCCTTTATCTATGGTTCTTAGTAAGGGCTTCCATTCGTAATACCGCTCTTGCTCCCCAAAGGGACTCCTTACCTTGTGGCAAGTAATGGACCTTACAGCCACAAGAGTACCTTAAGCATTCTTGCTCAACATTTTTCTCATGATCACAATCCCACAAGTACTCACATCAAGAAAAGACAAGTACTATGTTTGCCAAAGTTTTGTGTCTTTGATAGCCTTGAGTTTATAGTGGGTTGGAATAGCCAAAAAAAGGCTTGTACCCACTTGGGTCGTTCCTCTTGATTGCTCAAGAGTAGGCCCGCTAAAAGATTATAAGAACTAAACAAAAAGTGCATCAACTTATGAGGTTCAAGGTTTTTGTTTCACCACAAGGGTGAAAAGCATACTCCCCTATCTCAAATTTTTTCTCAAACACACCAAAAAGAGTTCAATTACCCTCTTGCTTTCAAAATTCAAAGATGGGTCAAGATTTTCTAGTTCACCACAAGGGTGAAGAGCATACTTCTCCTACCACCCAAGAATTCTTACAATAAGATATTATGTTCCTATGAAATGAAACAACTAGTAATTGCCACACTTGAAATGAAATAAATAACAAGCACTTTTTTTTGTTTTTATGCTTTCAGAAAGCCCTACAAAAACCGTTAGTAGCCATTTAGCATTTGAAGCTTTGACATGCATTCTTTTGGCAAAATATTTAAGCAAGAGGCACCTACAACCACAACTTGTTAGCGCCACAAGGTTAGCCAAAGAAAAATCCAAATTAAATCTGCAAATTAAATCTGACTAACCATAGAAAACTAAACTAGCAAGATAATTAAATCAAAAATTGGCAAGAAAGGACCAAGAAACAACTCACTATCGGGTATAGGTGATAGTATAGTCACCAGAAATATCGCGCGATACTTTATAGTATACTTGGGTGATAATATATTTTTGGGCGATACTTTACTGTACCTATAGGCAATAGAATGTTCCAAATAGTGTGACATAATATTTCAAATAGAGTGATACTTTAACTGGTAAAGTATCGCACCACCATACAGAAACTATCACATGATAGTGGAAAACTATCGCGCGATAATCTGAGACTGAAAAACTAGACAGCCAAAAATGAAGCTAAAAATTGATGAAAAATTAATGAAAATGCAGCAAATTAAGGACAAAACAATAATGCTCTTCCCCATCGTGGGTGCCAAAAATGTACAAATTCAAATGGTGCACTTCTCTAAGTCATTATATCCAAGGGAATCCATAAATAGGAAACCTTAGAAGGTGACCTAGAGCTCTCTATGTATGAAGTTGCAAGATTATTTAAAATTTGCTCTCAGTTAGAGTTATTAAGCTAATGACCTTGCTAGTCAACCACATAATGAGAGATTCAAATGAAGACAAGGGCAAGAATGCCAATATCCCCAAGAATCACTATGAAATGCAAATGCAAACTACATTAAGATGAATATGCAAGCTAGAAATGAGAGGTGCAAGCTAAGCTATGGAAATGAAAGTACAAACTAAACTATGAAAGGAAAGATGCAAGTGTTACAAATCCTTCCTAATTAGACTAGATGAAATAATCTAAAGCATAAAGGAAATCTATACTATGAATGCCATGATAATGGAACTAGAATGCAAGAGGTAAACTATGAAAGCATGTAAAATGTAAGCTAAGAATGCTCCAAATTTTCAAAATCTCCAAAGTGACCTAGAAAACCTGCAACATAACATTAGTATTCAAAATGCATATGAAAATGAGGAAGAGAGCTCTTCTTTTATAGGAAATGAGAAACAATGGACGATAAAGATTAAGAGGCAAAAGTCTTAATCAAGGGTGGAGCATAAAAGAGGAGCAATCCATGTGCACAAATATCCTCCAATGAGAAAATAAAAGTTGACTTTTGTGTCCATATGAGACAAAAAGTATTTTTCTTCTTTTTATAAAATAAGAATAGTACTTTATTTGTGCAACTTAAGATAAGAGGAAAGGTGGGGGCTTTTTATTTATTAAAAGGGGAAAAAAATATTTTTAATTAAATAAAGACTTAGGATAAAATGGTTAGCCCAAGGCAAATAATCAAAAAATGATAAAATAGGATTTGATCAAGAAAATTGATATAATTGATAAAATGCTGATTTTTGAAAATATTGATTCAAGGATTTGATAAATTGTTGAATGTGAGCCCAAAGCCTAGGCGACCATTTTAGGGTGCATACAGTGTTTAACATGTCATTTGGTCTTTTTGTAGTGGTGACTACTTCCTTTGGGGCTACTGTTATTTTTTTCTATGTCCATGGTAGAATGCCTTCCCTTGTTTCCTTTAGGAGTGGAGCTTTTTAGGTTCTCTTAGCTAGGTCTACTTGTGTGAGATTCTATTACCTTGGTGAAGTGTCTTCTAACAAGAGACTTATTAAGGTGATCAAGGATACCTTGTCTATACCTGGATTCCTTTTTGTATGCATTTGGACTTCTTTTTAGTCTCTTCCTTTTCTACAAAATTATCTGTTCATAGTGGTTTTATTTTTAATTTGGGTGGCCAAGGGTTCTTTGGTTCCTAGCTTTGCATCGTTCAAGGAATTAGATCTTGTTGGTTAACTTTGTCTCTTAATCTTCTATTTTTTCTATATCCTTCTTACTTTCTAATACCTTGCATTACGAATCATCTACTTACATTTTCTCTCCACCTCCATCTTCCACACTCTCCTATACATCCTAAGAAACATGTCTTTCTCTTCAAGGAACTCTCCTTCCTCTAGCACCAAGGGAGATGTATTAACCACCTAATAGGGAGTATTCTCACATCTAGGAGAAAGAGACTAATACTTGTGGGCCTCTAGAAATAAATGTGAACAAATTTTCAATATGGAGCCTTTTCTAGACTTGACCATATCTTTCCTAAGTCTAGCCCTTTTCTCAATGAAATCCCTTAAGCCACCAAAATAGCTCTCTTGGAGCCATTGCTAGCTTTTCTACGTGCCTTCAAGGCTTTCCCCGAGGTCTTGTCATTAGGCTTGGAAGGATTGTTCCCACTTTCACTACAATTAGAGATGCCATTTCTTCTGCAATCCCTTGCCTTGTGTCTAATCGTTCCACACTTAATATATCATATAGGCAAATATTCATTAACCACTTTTTGCATCCACAATCCTAAGGCCAAGGTGAGCCAAACTGACAGTTAAATTATCTCATTGAGATCTACCCAAGCATAAAATCCAATTCCTATAATTACTTAAAATTCCATTTAGTTTCTTTACAAATATAAATTATATGCAAAATAATAATAAACTTATTTTTCATATTATGATATTGCTATCAAGATTCAACTATGCAATTTTTGAGTCAAATTCATTTACTCATGTCTCATGAGTAGAGGTTCACAAGAACACATCTCTCATGAGAATGAATGGTACACATTGCACCCATTGCATCTAGGTGGTGATTATAAAGGTGAAGCATTGGGCCTTCTAGGGAGGTCACCCATCCTAGTTTACTCCAACTCTAGCAAGCTTAACCACGGAGTTTACTCTAGATTTAAATCTTTTTATATTTTAAATTTACCATGCATTGAATATTCATAATAGTATTTACACATGTAAAAAAAAAAGACGAATCAATTAATTATTTTCCAACCTTGATAACAAAACTATTGATTTTCTATCCTCATTTAAAAATAGTTGTCACAACATAATTTAATATAGATCTTTATAATTCCAAGACAAGATTTACTCTACATCTTTATATTTCTAAGATAAAAATTTAGAATTGAAAGGCCCGACGACCACCATTAATGAGCCAATGGCCATACACGCTTTTCCTCTTGGCTCTTGTGCCAAAAAAAAATATTAGAACCCTTTAAGCCCTTCCATTTCACAACAGTTACTTAACACGTGCATAAAGCACAGTGGTTTTCTAGGATAATTAAAATATCGATTTCCAATAACACACAGCAATTAAAGAAGAAACCAGATTGGTGTCTCGTAACATCAGAGCGCAATTTATAAAAACTCAAGCCCGCCGCCATTAATCGGCCAATGCCCAATCATTCTTCTCCTCTTTGCTCTCACCGCCAATTTCTCTATAAAAACCCTTAAAACCCTTCCATTTCACAACACTTTCTGGATTTGTTGCAGAAGCTCTAAGGATCAGTACTGTATCAAGGTTAAAGATGTGTCTTTTATTGGCATGCTTTAGTCTGAGGAGGAGCGGTGGAGAGACGAAGGTTCGAAACCTGACAGTAGTGCAATGTATAGAGATCATGCACAATGTACTCAAAATCACAAGGCCAAATTCTTCATCGTAGAGGAATGTGGAGAACTCTTTTTGATAATTAGCACCATATTATTCTACAAATTCTCACTACAATTATTTAGAGACCAAAAAGTTTTGAAAACAACATCACCTCTATTCTAATATCATCTCAGTTCAAAGCATCTAATCTCCAATGTTATGTTACATCCAACACCAAGAGAGAGGAAATCAATGTTTGTTTTTTTAATGTCATGCAATGTTATCTCCTTTCATATTAGATACTCCTCTCATGGAATGTTTGCAATGTTATTTTCTTTCATTACATGCAATGTTCTCTCCTTCCATATCTACTTCTATTTTCATGCAATGCAATGTTTTCTCCTTCCATATCATTAGCCCTTATACTAACATATATTTGGTACAACACTAACCAATATCAAAGATAACACAATAGACAATAATGTCCCCTATCAATTGCATATAGCCATATTCATCATTAATGACCCCAACACATATTGTCATATATTGGGTTGACATCAATGACAAAAGATAATACCAACAAGAAGGATTACAAGGTTTAAGCATAATCAAATGTTGTTTACAATCCTAGAGGTGATCACAAAGAATAATATTCTAGATTGAGTTAGAAATTGTCCATCAGATAGATGTGGAGTACGAACCTGAAGAGGAAAGGGATTCTACTGAGAACATAAATGGTGGTAATTATGCTACTAAGGTCGAAGAACTTGTGGAAGAGAAGAAAGAAAATTTGATGGAGGTTATTGTGAACTTGAATGAGTTGGAGGATACAGTGACTATGGTTTGTAACTCTCCCACCCATACTAGTAATAAACCCTTAGATAAGATAAGATAAGATAAGATGAGTTTATTAATGTCCAACAAGAGACCAACAAGGGTCTAATCAACCCTTAGAGAATATTTTGTATTCCCCTATTCAGGATGAGAAAAATACTCCCTCTAGAATCCAAACTCATATTGGTGACTTGTAGAACAAAATTACTACTCTTTAAGGTTCTGTTATGTTGTCTATGAATTGAAAAAATAAATTCAATAAAGCCATTCTTTCTCTCTGTAAGGTGGTTGATAGGATTATAAAGAAGGCCCTATTCGGTGCACGGTCACTAGTAAGAGCAGGTTGAAGAAAGTTGTGAAGAAGTGGAAAGAGGAACAAATCAACAAGGAACAAAAACACGAGGAGGATAATGAAGACTAGTGGTGCTCTCTTGATAGTATGTCAAAAGACTAGGATAGAATTGCTAGGTTTAATTATATCTAGGTCTGTTGGTTTTGTTGCTTTATATTATGTTTCCTTGCTTTGGTTTAATGACTTGTTCAAAATTAAGTTGGGTCTTTTGGTTATCACATCATGCTTATTGTTTCATTAACATTGCAAACCCTATGATGATGCACTCTTTTAGTTTATGTAGTAGTGCTAGAATTATAAACTCTTTAATTTTTATGGTGATGATAAACTATGAGAGTGTTAAAGTTAGTAGTGATAGGAGCTCTCTTTTGATTACTATTGTAGTTTTTGATTAATTTGTGGGTGGGGGATTTATGGCTTTCTCTTGGTTTTAATTGACCTGATTAAGGATTCTAGTGTTATTTCTTAGTGCTTATTCTATTGCTATGGGATCAGGGCCCTTTCCCTGCTAACTTAATAGTAATAAAAAAAATCACACATGGCATATGCATCTTACCTTGGTATAAAAATGGCTAAAAACCGATGTATGAAGAAAGTCTGGGTTGAAAGTGACTCCCAAAACATAATTAATTGTTTAAAGGGAAATACCCCCTAGTCATGGATGGTAAGAAAACTTATAGAATATTGCAAAGAAATACTAAATAGATTTCAAGCCCATGAAATTACACATGTTTACCGAGAAGGTAATTATGTGGAAGACTAGCTGGCCAATTCGGGAGTAGTGTCTAATCGCATGGTTTTTTTGGATAGTAAGGATAATATCCCAATAGAGATCTAGATGTTATTGTGTAATGATGCTGAGAAGTTTTTGTATCTTCCCTTACTTAGTAATGATGGCAATGTATGTGTGAATAGATATCTAGATTAAGAGCTTGTTTAATGCAGAATTGGTCCTTATTTGTGGTGTTTCTTAGCTTGAATTTTCATTTTTCTTCTTTGTTTCTCAGAGAGGTAGGTTTCCTAATGTAGATGGTATGTGGGGTGATCGAACTAGGTTAGAACCATTGGTTTAAAATAAGTGGTATAAGTTAGAAGTGGTTTGGTCAAATCTTTTTGCTAGTGGTATGACCCCTTACATGGAGAAGCTTCATGGAGCAGAAATGTAAGTAACAGAGGATTTCATTGAGGGATGGGATGAATGGATAATAAAATTTTATGTGTTGGAATTAGACATTAATGGGGAGTTGATTGTGAAGCCTTTGAACAATCTAATTGAAGGAATGAAATTCTATAGGGGGATAAGAAGAGTGTGAGAGAAGCTTTAGATGTTTTTTTTCTGGCCTGGTGGAAGAGATAAGTTTTTCAAAAATTAGGATGGGGGACATGATAGGGATTCTCTCTAGACTCCATGGGAGGATGTAGTAGCTCTGGTAAAACTAAGATACCTAACTCTTGATGGAAAATTCAATAGCCTTTTTAATTATCATTTTTTTATTTCAACCATTTCTGCCACAACAAATGTATTTCAATCCCCGACTATCTTTTGGCTTCCATGAATCATAGCTTGTGTGCCCATGTTAAAAACCATCCTCCCATTTTTCATGAAGGGATTATCCTCCTTATTATGGATTATGCTCTAGATTTATATATTGAGGAGGAAGCCACCACCCAAAATGGGTATAACATTTTAAAAGAATGTTAGGGTTCATTATAGAAAGGAAGGCTCCTTTGACCAAGAAGAATTTGACTCACACGGAGATAGGATTTTCCATCTAAATATAAGAAAATGACCCACTGCTACCTCATTAGCCCATAAAAGGGTGATTATTTTAGATGAAGGGTTGGATTATATACCCTCTAATGAAATAGTGTCATATTCCTATAGACCCTAGCTCCCACAAGAAGGTAAAGGAAAAATTAGGGCTTCAATTTTTGGAGAATATAAGCACAAAAGTGGCCCTTTTGGGTCCCTCCCTACTGAGGAAAACAAAAGTCTTCTCATGCCAAAAAGTCTAAATAGTTGTCTGATTCAGCCTCATTTTCCCTTGTTCACCCCCCACATGATAGGAAGAAGGAGGTGGATTTGGGTTTACATGTTGAGATTCTAATTGAAATGGGGCAAGACACCCTGTTTGAGAAAGGCTCCTCTATTATTGAAAGCCCTAACATTGGCATACTTATAAAGAATTTTATGTATAGTCAAAAATGTTGTTTCTACTTGGATTATGAAAAAAGGTTTATGATTTAAATGATAAACCCTCCCCAGCTAGCCCCAACTTAGAAATATCATGACCAACACTCAAACCCTTGCTTAGAGTATGAGTGACCTTAAGACTGACCATGAGAAATGTATAAATAGATTGAAGGGAACATTAAATAGTTTGCAAGACAAAGTAAGTGCTATTGTTGTTGTCAATGAAAGGCTATTGGTTCAACTCTAGACATGACCACTGATGCTCCTAAGATGGGAAAACATACTCTTCTAGGGCCTATGACTAGACTTAGAAGCAAGGACAAGGTCATCACTCTTGTATACAATATTGTTAACAAGGTCACGAGTATAAATGAAGGTGTCATTCAAAAAAACACACTGAATTAGTTAAGTCTTTGTAGGTTTTTCAGGGGCTTAGCTCTCCTTTTTTTGTCTCTTTTTTTCTAACATTTGGTTAGCATTTTTTTTTTTTGGTTTCAGTCTGTCTCTTTTTTCTTCTATGTTTCTTTTTAACTTGGGTTTTTGGTCCCTGTAAATCTAGTTTACCTTTAATCAAAAATAAAAAAGCCACACACTTAGAGATATATTTAAATATAGCCTTTCAAATAGGGTAGTAGGTATTAGTGATCCATTTGTGGAAATCTAAAATATTCATCCACAACCCATTGAATCAATTAATCAAATCAATAATAGACAAACTATTAGTACACTATATGAGCTAGTTGTCAACAAGAAAGTACAAGCCTTCAAGCCTAAGATCAATTTTTTCTCATCTTAGAAGGATTTAACTATATTAAAAGGAAGGGAGTATTGCAAACCAAGTTTATTTCCATGTGCTAACCCACACCAATGTCTATATTTCATCTATGGATGAGCCTCAAAAACTTGTATCACAATAGTATTCATGCAAGCTCGAACTCTAAAAATTTTATTATAATGTAATTAAAGAAAAATATTTATTTTAAGTGATTACCACTCTCCTTTACTCTGTTTTGACATTAAATATCAATCAAATATTTTTTTTTATTCATTAAAAAAGTAATATTACATTTAATTTATTTTTATCTTTATATGTTCAAAATTAATTTAATTAACTTGAATTTTTTTTAGATGATTGTAATTTATAATGAAGATATATATATATATATATATATATATATATATATATATATATATATATATATATATATATATATATATATATATATATATATATATTATATATATACATATACATATACATAACTATACATATACATATAACATATACATATACATATACATATACATATACATATACATATACATATACATATACATATACATATACATATACTAACATATACATATACATATACATATATATCTATATGTATATTATATATGTATATGTATATATGTATATGTATATATATATATTATATGTATATATGTATATATATGTATATGTATATTGTATATATATATATATATGTTATATATATATATATGTATAGTATATGTATATATGTATATGTATATGTATATATGTAATATATAGTATTGATATATAGTATATGTATATGTATATGCTATAATATATATGTATATGTATATGTATATGTA
>BSBK01012476.1:7500-164910 GCA_027943335.1 Chamaecyparis obtusa | reverse complement strand
TCCTATGATGTGGTATTGTTGATCCTTGTTGAAGATCATCTTCTTGTTGTATTTTGTAATGTTGTTTGTATGCCTTTTGGCTATTGTGAAGTTGTAAGAGATTAGTAATGAAGATGAGTTTTGTTATTCCATCTTGAACTCTCATTGAGTATCTACACCAGTTTGGGATTAATTAGTTGTAAATGTGAATACTTCTTTATCACAAAGAATATGTATTTTAGTTGAGGAGATGACTATATTGAAAATGATGAATCATTTCTTCCATATCCAATGTATTCTACTTCTTGAGATAAGGAAGTCATTCCTTCTTGTGAAATGAGTTCTCAATATTGATAGAATAGATATTGTATCAATTTCAATAAGATTTCATATTTTGGTTGAAGTAGGAATATTGCAGATTCATATATGATGATTTAAATGTCATGATCATTGAAAATAATCTCCATTTGATTCATATCACTCTTTTAGACCTATCAATTGTAATGAAACATCTATGAAAGAATGAACAAATTAATTTATATGTTGATATCTCAATTGATTTGCAATCAAACTATATTTAACCCTTATTGATACTCTATCAATCTTAAGACAATATACTTCCTTATGCATTAAGGAGACTAATTAAATGATTACGATATACTACTCATAGTTTGCAAGAAGATGTAAAAATAGTGTAAGCAAAATAACACTCTCCAGATTTTAAGAGAGCAAAATGCTCTCTGGATTTTGTATGGGATAAAAATCCCATACAAAATCCATACCACAGTCAATTAAAAATAATAAACCTTGCCACCTCACCTTATAAATCAATTAAAATATATACTAAAACATCACTTTATTGCATTTACCTTCTGTCATGGAAAATGGCGCATGTTTATGGTAGAGCAGTCTTGTTCATTTAATTAATGCATTGGTTGGGGCGCAAGTCACATAAAGGTCAGACCCAAACTTTATGATGTCCCCTTCTTAGTCCTAATAGGCGCTGCTTTTTGACTTTATCAACTTGCTTTGGTTTGAATTTGTAGTGGGACCCAGGTGATACTTATTGCAGCCCTTTTCATCTCCCTTGAAGTGCGCCCCATACTTCATTATAATCTTTCCCTTATCTAGGCGCATGTGGAGGGATGTCTAACCTTTGTTTTAAATGCAAACCTTTGGATTGGTCAAGAAAGTGTCCTTGGGTGACACATCATCAAGCTTTTTCTTCATGACATTACCTTTTTTGACTTCATAAACTCACGCAGGTCTTTGGCATGTCCATGCTTGCATTAAACTTAAAATTTGTTTGGGCACTTTCCCATGTTATGGAAAAGGAGTGGGACCCACATCTCACTTCCTTTTCATGACTCCCACTTCCCCATGTGCAAGTTGGGCGCAGGTCTTGGGGATGGGCATTAAAACTTGAATTAAATTTCCTTCCCTCTCTTAAATTGCACACCCCTCCATTGTCCTTTGTGATTTGATAGGGTGCTAAGAGTAGGGAGATAGGCTAGTTGACTTGGTAAGATGATTAGTTTAGTGAGTAGGTTAGTATTTTAGATAAGTTAGTTTAGGTTGTTAGTTAATTATTATTTTATGGGATTGAAGTCTTGTTAATGATTGTAGTTGGTTAGTATTTTTTTTAGAAATGTTTTTAATTAATGTAATGTTAATATCTATAAATGGTTATTATTTGACAATGTTTTAATAAGTTATTTTTGTTATGGTTTAAGGTACCATGTGCTAATGGTATAGCATGTTTATAATATTAATTGATATATTATAGTATATTAACTATTTAATAAATATATTAATTAATTAATATATTATAATTATTAATTAATTTCTTATATGTTATTTAATTATAATTTTTGAATATATATCATTAATTAATGTTTTTCTTTAAATTTATTGAATAGTTAACAAGTTTATTAATCAATTGTTATGTTGTAATTATTAATTGAATTGGTATATATTCATTTTGCAACGAATATTGGTGTAAACGATTATTAAATTTAATATTCAATATTTTCATTAACTGACAATCTAATTATAATAATCAAAATTGGACTTGTTTTATATATATGGGAAATTGGTTAATCTATATGTATAATAATGTTATTAAATAAATCTTCTTTTACTCTTGGATAATCTATAAGATTAATAGATTGACGATCGACAAAATTGATCGTTAAGATGATTTACAAATTCTTCTTATATTGTAATTTCAGCTAGCATCCTATGGGAAAACAACATTGTTGAGGTTGATCACCTGAATCTTTTGTGACCTCATCATTGACTCCTCTTACCCGCATCTTTAACGTGGAACTTTTAACCTTTTAAAAAAAAAATTTGTTGGTTGTGTTTTGTCCCGAACTTTTGGGCATTACATTTTGGTATCAGAGCACTAGGTTCAACCCTAGGAACCTTTGTGCCATTACGCTTTGCAAAGAAAGTAGTCGTGTACGCATAATAACCCTTTGAGTTATGTATGTGAGGAGCATGTGTGAGTACATTATGGAATGGTCATACCAACATCATCGTGTGTGGGTGCCCTAGGATGGCTATGGGAATACCTCGAAGAAGCCGAACCCTTATAACACCGGATATTTGGTAGGGGAACTTCCTAAATTGCATAGAACCTCTGGATGGACACCCCTTCAAACCATGATCATGGAATTAAGAGCATATATTGAAAAGAGACTAGCAACTTGTGACCCATGTGAGGGCGATACGGTTGGCAGTCTTTCCATCGTGGTAAAAATGTTGCTTGTTTGAGCTCAGTAAAATCAACTTAGGAATTGTCTCCTAGTAGACAGTGTCATTAAAAAGGTCTTTGAGTGACCTACCTCCTTGACGATTACATGAGGCTGGTACTGCTAGTCAGTGACGGTGCATGTCTAAAAAGGGACTTTTAACCCTATTATCTGTTAGAGTACGGTGTATCATTTGTGCTACGTAATCTCTGGATATAGTGCAGTTGAAGAAATTGGGGTATGCTTGGGAACCCTCGAATCATGCATCAGTGAGGGGGATCCCACTTATGGTTCATGGGATTCGTGCTCTTTAATAATAGGATTTGCAGGAAACATTCAATGGATGGAAGAGCAATTGTTCTTATAAATAAGATATTTGCCTAATGATTGTTGTCCCTAGAAGTCATGACGACATACATTCCACAAAGGGACGTAACGAAGTTGGGATGAATGGTATCTTAACATAATAACATTAATGAGGCCTCCCAGACATCCAATATCCCACACATTTAGTTTGGATAATGAGGTAGAAACTGGGTAGAATGGCCTAAACCATTCTAATATGGGGTGGAAAATTGTTCTATACCCTTGCAGGATGTGCATTATTAAGTTATAGTAGGGCCAATGCCATGATGTAAATATATATATACTTTCATATATGATGGAAACACTCCAGGATCATCGACAATTTCTCCTTGTATAGACTAGAACCTTCTCAGAGCATTGGAAACTTATGATACAACTTGGGGAGGCTAATTAGTCATAGGAGATGGATGATGGTAACTTATGTTATGAAAATCATTGAAGTACCGGAGTAAGGTAAAGGAGACTCATTTATTTATTGCTTCAGACAACGAAAGTATGGTGCTCTAGTCGAGGTATAGATTGAATCACCTATGGATATGTAAGTTATAGGCTGAAATTCCTCAGTATTCGGTGGTGGGTACTTCTTTTGGATTTGATGTCAGTTGTTTCATTTTTCTTATGGTCTTCTTGAGTTGTTTATCTTTTTGGTGGAACTTTCCACGTATTGGACTGGAACCTTTTTGTTTTTTTCTTTAGTTGGGTTTTGTCACCAACTGTATAGTTCTTATCTTGGCAGTTGCCACCGTTGATTTTGTTGATTGAAATGAGCTCACTTTTTATTTTTGTATTCGAAGTTGAAGGAGACAAATTTCCTTTTTTGAGAATTACTTGTATCTATTTTGGGTGACTATTATGAGCATTCTCTTTTGCTACCAGTCCTATGTCATTTGAACCCATTTTATTTTAAAGAGTCCCACCAATCGTGTGTATATGAGGTAACACCTAGAAAGAGATATTATTCCATGTCGGAAGGTACTATAGGATCGATAAGATTAGATCCATGCTCTACTATGATGAACAACAGAAATGATTGGCTTCCTTGTAGTTGGGGTAGGTGAAAGTTGGTGATTTGGAAAACCATGGTGGTGTAAATTATTTTATAAGACATACAGTTTTGTAAGTGGCCTTGCACGGGTGTTAGTATTATGAAGTTCATCCTTTGGGTAATCAGGTACCCTAATAGGAAGGATCTATGATGTCATGATTGATCTTAAGAGATCGATGATTATTGAATGTTCTAAACTACCCTAGTAGGGGAATTGATTAGGACGGATAAGAAAGGGCTAGTTGGAGTGAAATGCATTAGTGTTATATTTAGAAAGGGACAAGTGTAGGAATCATGTAATACTCATATGATGCATTTCAAAAAGGATTCGTATTTGCCCCATAAGTTAGTTTGTGACAGAAAGTTCCTCCTTTCTGTAGCCTTGTTGAGAGTGAAAAGTCGAAAACAATTGGGTGGCTCATTAGTTGGAGACTCCATGTTGCAGATCTTAATGATCTAGTGAAAATGTGATGACGGCACCTCTTCGAAATATTATTGTGATGAAATTTGGGAGAAGATATTTCTCGACAAGACCCTAGGTCATGAAGATTGAGGGTTCAGAAGGATAGGATAAAAGAGTAAAACTTGCCTAAAGAACTATGGAACAAAAATCATAGAGTATGTACCACCCATAGGGGGTGTTGCTGCAAGAAGAGTATGTTCCTTATATGTTCATGAACACCCTCAAAAAGAAGACTGTAGCCTATTCGGTACGTGACCCTAAAAAAAACTAGGAATGGTCGCACTCTTGACACCTATGTTCCTAACCCTCTTACGATCGAAAATACAATGATGCTTTTATTAAACTATCAATAAGGGAGAAGTACTTTTGTACCCTATTTTAATATGTACTCTGGAGAGAGAGGACTCATGTGTGTGGTATCTCCATACACTTATATCAAAAGAGAGTTTCCTTATGAATGAAAAGTTTCGAAGAAAGAGCCCCATACCCTTTAATGGGAATTGTGTTCTAGTAATGGTCCTATTTAATGAATAGATGCAACGGTAAAATGTGGTAGTAACCCATTAAGATTGGAGTGAATTTTTGTTGAAATAGGAACTGGTAACTCCAAGTGTCTTATAGAAAGGACTTAGAGGTTTTCTTCATCATTTGATGCCTCATGGTAAATAGAAGGTTTACATTATGCCTATGGTAGTAGAAACTCTTATGGATTATGTTGTAACCGCACTAGATCCTCGAAGACCCTAAGATACATTATAAATTTTTGGTGTTGTCGTAACCATCCTAAATGAGAGAAGACTCCTTCAACCCCTATCTAGTTGGGGGGGGGAATGGAATTATATACCTGAGAATTATCTAGATAAGGAGACCCTATAGGTATACTTGATTTGGTATACATAGTTTTCTTTCTTAAGCTTGCTACCTATTGATAGACGTGTAGGCTTCCGGGAGTAAGCCTATTCCTTGGGGGGGATGATGTAAGGTCCACCCCGTTTCCACCTTTTCCTTGACAGTTTGATGTTGGAGGATTAAGGAGTGTCGTAGTATCTGGATGATTGGTAAATCCCTAACGGAATTGTACCTCGGAATAGACCTATATATTGTACCTTCATATCAGGACCTATCAACTAAGTGTCGCAATGACAGAGGTGATATCTCTAGGTTATTAATTGTGAAAGTGAATCTTGGATGCAGTATGTTACCCTGCAAATCATAGATCCAGCTAGACTATTAAGGCTCCTTTGAGTACTTTTGTCGAAAGGATTAGTTTCAAGAAGTCGAGATGTAAATGCCAAATTAGTATGTGTTAAGTCTTAAGTTTATCTTGGATTAAATTAATAAGTTGATGTGATGATTCTAGTAACTCCTACGAGGAGGATGAGTAATGTTTTGATGATGTATTATATGGTTATACCATAGTGACATTTTGGTGATATTCTTAGAACCCTGAACAAGGATTTGTTAGATCCTAGACTAATAGGATTATTCTGCATTTTGTTTTCCTAGATTAGGAAATTTAATCATACTTGTGATAAGAATTTTATAGGACCTAATTGTTATGGTTACCCCCTTACCGATGTTGAACCATCGATTTATCTTAAATATCATGCTAAGGAAAATTGAGAATCTTTGAGATTAGGAGTACTATGAAGTTATGCAATCAAATTATGTAGATTGAATTGAATTGAAATAATGAATGTATTCTATATGTTTGCAAGCTTGAATTTGGATTATAATCTATATGTGGGCATTGTACTTTATGTGACTTTGAGTACGTAGTAGAAATTATAACTTATGCATATAAAATTATATGCAATTAAATTATGCACTATATGAAAGTGATTAGATGTATGCATTGAATCATGAATTATGAGAAAGCGATTGTAAGAATGCAATCGAATTCTATGTTGCAAATGAATATCATGTTAGACATCTTCGCTGCATTGATGTTATGAGTAATTGATGATTACCTTGTGATGATGTTAGATTATTGATGATCATGATTTCAATTGAATTACAAGATTAGTAGGCATTAGAGATGCAATTGAATTATGAAATTGAACTAAGCAATTAAATTTTGGTTAAATTGAAGATGTTATATCTTATATGTTTATTCGTATTGGTTTTTTCTTCCTTAAATTATTGATGCTGCATTGAGGAGTGTGCAGGTAAGAGAACCATGGAATTAATCAGAGAACCAAGGTTAAACATATGTGAATTGAGTAAGCCAAAGCTTAATCCGATATGGGATTAAAAGCCTCGTTGTAATGTGAACCCCTTGTAAATGTGGATTTTTGCATGTGTGTTATTAGTTAAATTCTTGTTGTCATCCAGGACATGACCTTGGGTATGTAATGTGTAATCGTTAGTGTCATTTGACACTTGTTATGTGCTTGTTTTAATTCATCCTTGTTCTAGTCGCTTCTAGAGGCCAATAAGGGGTTCTAAGGGTCATTTTTGGCATAATTTAAGTATCTAATGGATAGGGTTATGGGTTAGGAAGGTTTTGAGCATGTCTATAATTCCCTAGTGATCTTGGTAACCTATTTTATGACCCATTTACCCTTGACTTCGAAATTTGATAAGTCATGATCTTTACCCAACTTCACCCTTTCTTTCAATCATGCATTTATCATGGGGGGACAAGGAAAGACAACAAGGTCATAGAGTCAAGTTTGCATTAATGGATGGTGGGTGGGTAGAGATTTGGAGGCCTTTTTAGAGGCCCTTAGGAGATTTAGTGGGTGTTCACCCACTCTCCACATTTGGAGACATTAGGGTTTGGATTGAGGAAGGATAGTGAATAAGCTCTTCTCAAATTTCCATTTCCATCACACTTGTGGAGGTTGGTTACTCTTCTCATGGAAGCCTTTCTACTTGCTCTTTAGATTAACTTATATTTTGCTTTCTCATGCATATGAATCTTGGTTCTTGTTGTGACAATGTGTTGTAATGGAGGGATTTTGGGTTTTGATTTCATGGTTTGATCTTGTTCTTTTTGCTTGATTGAGGGAGTTCTTGTTTATGGGTGTGAGGCATTACTCACCCTTTTGGAAGGGAAGAAGTGGCCTATGGGTGGAGGGGTTAGTTGGGCTCTCCATGAGGTGAGAGTCTCTTCTCTTGGAGAAGAGGGATAAGTCCATGGTGTATGGGCACCATGGAAGCCATTGCATTCTTGTATTTTGAAGAGGATGTTAAGCAAAGTATGTGTATGAAGAGGCATTTGGATATGTAGCCTTGAAGAGGCATTTGAATACTCATGGTGAGAAAATTTGTATGTAATGGCATTCTCCCCTTGGAAAAGCCCACCTCCACCCTCTCAATGAGCTTGTGAGACTCATTTGTGTAACCTTGGAAGGGAGTAATTTGTTGTATGTGCATTTG
Source organism: Chamaecyparis obtusa (assembly GCA_027943335.1). Classification (NCBI taxonomy): domain Eukaryota; kingdom Viridiplantae; phylum Streptophyta; class Pinopsida; order Cupressales; family Cupressaceae; genus Chamaecyparis; species Chamaecyparis obtusa. The sequence continues at coordinate 156,917 of BSBK01012476.1, read as the reverse complement.
CGTGAATTGTTTGTGAGCATCTTGTTGATCTTGTTGCATACCCGTTTGGCCTTGGTTCTCCAAGCTCGGGGGTGGTCTCATAAGAGACCTAGGTTGGGTGGTGAGCACCCATGGTTCTCCATTTTTTTTTATTTGCAGGTTTGGATGTCAAGACTCATGTGGATGATGCTTGAAAAAGTCCACTCTCTTGGTGTAGAATTATCCTATGATGTGGTATTGTTGATCCTTGTTGAAGATCATCTTCTTGTTGTATTTTGTAATGTTGTTTGTATGCCTTTTGGCTATTGTGAAGTTGTAAGAGATTAGTAATGAAGATGAGTTTTGTTATTCCATCTTGAACTCTCATTGAGTATCTACACCAGTTTGGGATTAATTAGTTGTAAATGTGAATACTTCTTTATCACAAAGAATATGTATTTTAGTTGAGGAGATGACTATATTGAAAATGATGAATCATTTCTTCCATATCCAATGTATTCTACTTCTTGAGATAAGGAAGTCATTCCTTCTTGTGAAATGAGTTCTCAATATTGATAGAATAGATATTGTATCAATTTCAATAAGATTTCATATTTTGGTTGAAGTAGGAATATTGCAGATTCATATATGATGATTTAAATGTCATGATCATTGAAAATAATCTCCATTTGATTCATATCACTCTTTTAGACCTATCAATTGTAATGAAACATCTATGAAAGAATGAACAAATTAATTTATATGTTGATATCTCAATTGATTTGCAATCAAACTATATTTAACCCTTATTGATACTCTATCAATCTTAAGACAATATACTTCCTTATGCATTAAGGAGACTAATTAAATGATTACGATATACTACTCATAGTTTGCAAGAAGATGTAAAAATAGTGTAAGCAAAATAACACTCTCCAGATTTTAAGAGAGCAAAATGCTCTCTGGATTTTGTATGGGATAAAAATCCCATACAAAATCCATACCACAGTCAATTAAAAATAATAAACCTTGCCACCTCACCTTATAAATCAATTAAAATATATACTAAAACATCACTTTATTGCATTTACCTTCTGTCATGGAAAATGGCGCATGTTTATGGTAGAGCAGTCTTGTTCATTTAATTAATGCATTGGTTGGGGCGCAAGTCACATAAAGGTCAGACCCAAACTTTATGATGTCCCCTTCTTAGTCCTAATAGGCGCTGCTTTTTGACTTTATCAACTTGCTTTGGTTTGAATTTGTAGTGGGACCCAGGTGATACTTATTGCAGCCCTTTTCATCTCCCTTGAAGTGCGCCCCATACTTCATTATAATCTTTCCCTTATCTAGGCGCATGTGGAGGGATGTCTAACCTTTGTTTTAAATGCAAACCTTTGGATTGGTCAAGAAAGTGTCCTTGGGTGACACATCATCAAGCTTTTTCTTCATGACATTACCTTTTTTGACTTCATAAACTCACGCAGGTCTTTGGCATGTCCATGCTTGCATTAAACTTAAAATTTGTTTGGGCACTTTCCCATGTTATGGAAAAGGAGTGGGACCCACATCTCACTTCCTTTTCATGACTCCCACTTCCCCATGTGCAAGTTGGGCGCAGGTCTTGGGGATGGGCATTAAAACTTGAATTAAATTTCCTTCCCTCTCTTAAATTGCACACCCCTCCATTGTCCTTTGTGATTTGATAGGGTGCTAAGAGTAGGGAGATAGGCTAGTTGACTTGGTAAGATGATTAGTTTAGTGAGTAGGTTAGTATTTTAGATAAGTTAGTTTAGGTTGTTAGTTAATTATTATTTTATGGGATTGAAGTCTTGTTAATGATTGTAGTTGGTTAGTATTTTTTTTAGAAATGTTTTTAATTAATGTAATGTTAATATCTATAAATGGTTATTATTTGACAATGTTTTAATAAGTTATTTTTGTTATGGTTTAAGGTACCATGTGCTAATGGTATAGCATGTTTATAATATTAATTGATATATTATAGTATATTAACTATTTAATAAATATATTAATTAATTAATATATTATAATTATTAATTAATTTCTTATATGTTATTTAATTATAATTTTTGAATATATATCATTAATTAATGTTTTTCTTTAAATTTATTGAATAGTTAACAAGTTTATTAATCAATTGTTATGTTGTAATTATTAATTGAATTGGTATATATTCATTTTGCAACGAATATTGGTGTAAACGATTATTAAATTTAATATTCAATATTTTCATTAACTGACAATCTAATTATAATAATCAAAATTGGACTTGTTTTATATATATGGGAAATTGGTTAATCTATATGTATAATAATGTTATTAAATAAATCTTCTTTTACTCTTGGATAATCTATAAGATTAATAGATTGACGATCGACAAAATTGATCGTTAAGATGATTTACAAATTCTTCTTATATTGTAATTTCAGCTAGCATCCTATGGGAAAACAACATTGTTGAGGTTGATCACCTGAATCTTTTGTGACCTCATCATTGACTCCTCTTACCCGCATCTTTAACGTGGAACTTTTAACCTTTTAAAAAAAAAATTTGTTGGTTGTGTTTTGTCCCGAACTTTTGGGCATTACATTTTGGTATCAGAGCACTAGGTTCAACCCTAGGAACCTTTGTGCCATTACGCTTTGCAAAGAAAGTAGTCGTGTACGCATAATAACCCTTTGAGTTATGTATGTGAGGAGCATGTGTGAGTACATTATGGAATGGTCATACCAACATCATCGTGTGTGGGTGCCCTAGGATGGCTATGGGAATACCTCGAAGAAGCCGAACCCTTATAACACCGGATATTTGGTAGGGGAACTTCCTAAATTGCATAGAACCTCTGGATGGACACCCCTTCAAACCATGATCATGGAATTAAGAGCATATATTGAAAAGAGACTAGCAACTTGTGACCCATGTGAGGGCGATACGGTTGGCAGTCTTTCCATCGTGGTAAAAATGTTGCTTGTTTGAGCTCAGTAAAATCAACTTAGGAATTGTCTCCTAGTAGACAGTGTCATTAAAAAGGTCTTTGAGTGACCTACCTCCTTGACGATTACATGAGGCTGGTACTGCTAGTCAGTGACGGTGCATGTCTAAAAAGGGACTTTTAACCCTATTATCTGTTAGAGTACGGTGTATCATTTGTGCTACGTAATCTCTGGATATAGTGCAGTTGAAGAAATTGGGGTATGCTTGGGAACCCTCGAATCATGCATCAGTGAGGGGGATCCCACTTATGGTTCATGGGATTCGTGCTCTTTAATAATAGGATTTGCAGGAAACATTCAATGGATGGAAGAGCAATTGTTCTTATAAATAAGATATTTGCCTAATGATTGTTGTCCCTAGAAGTCATGACGACATACATTCCACAAAGGGACGTAACGAAGTTGGGATGAATGGTATCTTAACATAATAACATTAATGAGGCCTCCCAGACATCCAATATCCCACACATTTAGTTTGGATAATGAGGTAGAAACTGGGTAGAATGGCCTAAACCATTCTAATATGGGGTGGAAAATTGTTCTATACCCTTGCAGGATGTGCATTATTAAGTTATAGTAGGGCCAATGCCATGATGTAAATATATATATACTTTCATATATGATGGAAACACTCCAGGATCATCGACAATTTCTCCTTGTATAGACTAGAACCTTCTCAGAGCATTGGAAACTTATGATACAACTTGGGGAGGCTAATTAGTCATAGGAGATGGATGATGGTAACTTATGTTATGAAAATCATTGAAGTACCGGAGTAAGGTAAAGGAGACTCATTTATTTATTGCTTCAGACAACGAAAGTATGGTGCTCTAGTCGAGGTATAGATTGAATCACCTATGGATATGTAAGTTATAGGCTGAAATTCCTCAGTATTCGGTGGTGGGTACTTCTTTTGGATTTGATGTCAGTTGTTTCATTTTTCTTATGGTCTTCTTGAGTTGTTTATCTTTTTGGTGGAACTTTCCACGTATTGGACTGGAACCTTTTTGTTTTTTTCTTTAGTTGGGTTTTGTCACCAACTGTATAGTTCTTATCTTGGCAGTTGCCACCGTTGATTTTGTTGATTGAAATGAGCTCACTTTTTATTTTTGTATTCGAAGTTGAAGGAGACAAATTTCCTTTTTTGAGAATTACTTGTATCTATTTTGGGTGACTATTATGAGCATTCTCTTTTGCTACCAGTCCTATGTCATTTGAACCCATTTTATTTTAAAGAGTCCCACCAATCGTGTGTATATGAGGTAACACCTAGAAAGAGATATTATTCCATGTCGGAAGGTACTATAGGATCGATAAGATTAGATCCATGCTCTACTATGATGAACAACAGAAATGATTGGCTTCCTTGTAGTTGGGGTAGGTGAAAGTTGGTGATTTGGAAAACCATGGTGGTGTAAATTATTTTATAAGACATACAGTTTTGTAAGTGGCCTTGCACGGGTGTTAGTATTATGAAGTTCATCCTTTGGGTAATCAGGTACCCTAATAGGAAGGATCTATGATGTCATGATTGATCTTAAGAGATCGATGATTATTGAATGTTCTAAACTACCCTAGTAGGGGAATTGATTAGGACGGATAAGAAAGGGCTAGTTGGAGTGAAATGCATTAGTGTTATATTTAGAAAGGGACAAGTGTAGGAATCATGTAATACTCATATGATGCATTTCAAAAAGGATTCGTATTTGCCCCATAAGTTAGTTTGTGACAGAAAGTTCCTCCTTTCTGTAGCCTTGTTGAGAGTGAAAAGTCGAAAACAATTGGGTGGCTCATTAGTTGGAGACTCCATGTTGCAGATCTTAATGATCTAGTGAAAATGTGATGACGGCACCTCTTCGAAATATTATTGTGATGAAATTTGGGAGAAGATATTTCTCGACAAGACCCTAGGTCATGAAGATTGAGGGTTCAGAAGGATAGGATAAAAGAGTAAAACTTGCCTAAAGAACTATGGAACAAAAATCATAGAGTATGTACCACCCATAGGGGGTGTTGCTGCAAGAAGAGTATGTTCCTTATATGTTCATGAACACCCTCAAAAAGAAGACTGTAGCCTATTCGGTACGTGACCCTAAAAAAAACTAGGAATGGTCGCACTCTTGACACCTATGTTCCTAACCCTCTTACGATCGAAAATACAATGATGCTTTTATTAAACTATCAATAAGGGAGAAGTACTTTTGTACCCTATTTTAATATGTACTCTGGAGAGAGAGGACTCATGTGTGTGGTATCTCCATACACTTATATCAAAAGAGAGTTTCCTTATGAATGAAAAGTTTCGAAGAAAGAGCCCCATACCCTTTAATGGGAATTGTGTTCTAGTAATGGTCCTATTTAATGAATAGATGCAACGGTAAAATGTGGTAGTAACCCATTAAGATTGGAGTGAATTTTTGTTGAAATAGGAACTGGTAACTCCAAGTGTCTTATAGAAAGGACTTAGAGGTTTTCTTCATCATTTGATGCCTCATGGTAAATAGAAGGTTTACATTATGCCTATGGTAGTAGAAACTCTTATGGATTATGTTGTAACCGCACTAGATCCTCGAAGACCCTAAGATACATTATAAATTTTTGGTGTTGTCGTAACCATCCTAAATGAGAGAAGACTCCTTCAACCCCTATCTAGTTGGGGGGGGGAATGGAATTATATACCTGAGAATTATCTAGATAAGGAGACCCTATAGGTATACTTGATTTGGTATACATAGTTTTCTTTCTTAAGCTTGCTACCTATTGATAGACGTGTAGGCTTCCGGGAGTAAGCCTATTCCTTGGGGGGGATGATGTAAGGTCCACCCCGTTTCCACCTTTTCCTTGACAGTTTGATGTTGGAGGATTAAGGAGTGTCGTAGTATCTGGATGATTGGTAAATCCCTAACGGAATTGTACCTCGGAATAGACCTATATATTGTACCTTCATATCAGGACCTATCAACTAAGTGTCGCAATGACAGAGGTGATATCTCTAGGTTATTAATTGTGAAAGTGAATCTTGGATGCAGTATGTTACCCTGCAAATCATAGATCCAGCTAGACTATTAAGGCTCCTTTGAGTACTTTTGTCGAAAGGATTAGTTTCAAGAAGTCGAGATGTAAATGCCAAATTAGTATGTGTTAAGTCTTAAGTTTATCTTGGATTAAATTAATAAGTTGATGTGATGATTCTAGTAACTCCTACGAGGAGGATGAGTAATGTTTTGATGATGTATTATATGGTTATACCATAGTGACATTTTGGTGATATTCTTAGAACCCTGAACAAGGATTTGTTAGATCCTAGACTAATAGGATTATTCTGCATTTTGTTTTCCTAGATTAGGAAATTTAATCATACTTGTGATAAGAATTTTATAGGACCTAATTGTTATGGTTACCCCCTTACCGATGTTGAACCATCGATTTATCTTAAATATCATGCTAAGGAAAATTGAGAATCTTTGAGATTAGGAGTACTATGAAGTTATGCAATCAAATTATGTAGATTGAATTGAATTGAAATAATGAATGTATTCTATATGTTTGCAAGCTTGAATTTGGATTATAATCTATATGTGGGCATTGTACTTTATGTGACTTTGAGTACGTAGTAGAAATTATAACTTATGCATATAAAATTATATGCAATTAAATTATGCACTATATGAAAGTGATTAGATGTATGCATTGAATCATGAATTATGAGAAAGCGATTGTAAGAATGCAATCGAATTCTATGTTGCAAATGAATATCATGTTAGACATCTTCGCTGCATTGATGTTATGAGTAATTGATGATTACCTTGTGATGATGTTAGATTATTGATGATCATGATTTCAATTGAATTACAAGATTAGTAGGCATTAGAGATGCAATTGAATTATGAAATTGAACTAAGCAATTAAATTTTGGTTAAATTGAAGATGTTATATCTTATATGTTTATTCGTATTGGTTTTTTCTTCCTTAAATTATTGATGCTGCATTGAGGAGTGTGCAGGTAAGAGAACCATGGAATTAATCAGAGAACCAAGGTTAAACATATGTGAATTGAGTAAGCCAAAGCTTAATCCGATATGGGATTAAAAGCCTCGTTGTAATGTGAACCCCTTGTAAATGTGGATTTTTGCATGTGTGTTATTAGTTAAATTCTTGTTGTCATCCAGGACATGACCTTGGGTATGTAATGTGTAATCGTTAGTGTCATTTGACACTTGTTATGTGCTTGTTTTAATTCATCCTTGTTCTAGTCGCTTCTAGAGGCCAATAAGGGGTTCTAAGGGTCATTTTTGGCATAATTTAAGTATCTAATGGATAGGGTTATGGGTTAGGAAGGTTTTGAGCATGTCTATAATTCCCTAGTGATCTTGGTAACCTATTTTATGACCCATTTACCCTTGACTTCGAAATTTGATAAGTCATGATCTTTACCCAACTTCACCCTTTCTTTCAATCATGCATTTATCATGGGGGGACAAGGAAAGACAACAAGGTCATAGAGTCAAGTTTGCATTAATGGATGGTGGGTGGGTAGAGATTTGGAGGCCTTTTTAGAGGCCCTTAGGAGATTTAGTGGGTGTTCACCCACTCTCCACATTTGGAGACATTAGGGTTTGGATTGAGGAAGGATAGTGAATAAGCTCTTCTCAAATTTCCATTTCCATCACACTTGTGGAGGTTGGTTACTCTTCTCATGGAAGCCTTTCTACTTGCTCTTTAGATTAACTTATATTTTGCTTTCTCATGCATATGAATCTTGGTTCTTGTTGTGACAATGTGTTGTAATGGAGGGATTTTGGGTTTTGATTTCATGGTTTGATCTTGTTCTTTTTGCTTGATTGAGGGAGTTCTTGTTTATGGGTGTGAGGCATTACTCACCCTTTTGGAAGGGAAGAAGTGGCCTATGGGTGGAGGGGTTAGTTGGGCTCTCCATGAGGTGAGAGTCTCTTCTCTTGGAGAAGAGGGATAAGTCCATGGTGTATGGGCACCATGGAAGCCATTGCATTCTTGTATTTTGAAGAGGATGTTAAGCAAAGTATGTGTATGAAGAGGCATTTGGATATGCATGGATATGTAGCCTTGAAGAGGCATTTGGATATGTAGCCTTGAAGAGGCATTTGAATACTCATGGTGAGAAAATTTGTATGTAATGGCATTCTCCCCTTGGAAAAGCCCACCTCCACCCTCTCAATGAGCTTGTGAGACTCATTTGTGTAACCTTGGAAGGGAGTAATTTGTTGTATGTGCATTTGCGTGAATTGTTTGTGAGCATCTTGTTGATCTTGTTGCATACCCGTTTGGCCTTGGTTCTCCAAGCTCGGGGGTGGTCTCATAAGAGACCTAGGTTGGGTGGTGAGCACCCATGGTTCTCCATTTTTTTTTATTTGCAGGTTTGGATGTCAAGACTCATGTGGATGATGCTTGAAAAAGTCCACTCTCTTGGTGTAGAATTATCCTATGATGTGGTATTGTTGATCCTTGTTGAAGATCATCTTCTTGTTGTATTTTGTAATGTTGTTTGTATGCCTTTTGGCTATTGTGAAGTTGTAAGAGATTAGTAATGAAGATGAGTTTTGTTATTCCATCTTGAACTCTCATTGAGTATCTACACCAGTTTGGGATTAATTAGTTGTAAATGTGAATACTTCTTTATCACAAAGAATATGTATTTTAGTTGAGGAGATGACTATATTGAAAATGATGAATCATTTCTTCCATATCCAATGTATTCTACTTCTTGAGATAAGGAAGTCATTCCTTCTTGTGAAATGAGTTCTCAATATTGATAGAATAGATATTGTATCAATTTCAATAAGATTTCATATTTTGGTTGAAGTAGGAATATTGCAGATTCATATATGATGATTTAAATGTCATGATCATTGAAAATAATCTCCATTTGATTCATATCACTCTTTTAGACCTATCAATTGTAATGAAACATCTATGAAAGAATGAACAAATTAATTTATATGTTGATATCTCAATTGATTTGCAATCAAACTATATTTAACCCTTATTGATACTCTATCAATCTTAAGACAATATACTTCCTTATGCATTAAGGAGACTAATTAAATGATTACGATATACTACTCATAGTTTGCAAGAAGATGTAAAAATAGTGTAAGCAAAATAACACTCTCCAGATTTTAAGAGAGCAAAATGCTCTCTGGATTTTGTATGGGATAAAAATCCCATACAAAATCCATACCACAGTCAATTAAAAATAATAAACCTTGCCACCTCACCTTATAAATCAATTAAAATATATACTAAAACATCACTTTATTGCATTTACCTTCTGTCATGGAAAATGGCGCATGTTTATGGTAGAGCAGTCTTGTTCATTTAATTAATGCATTGGTTGGGGCGCAAGTCACATAAAGGTCAGACCCAAACTTTATGATGTCCCCTTCTTAGTCCTAATAGGCGCTGCTTTTTGACTTTATCAACTTGCTTTGGTTTGAATTTGTAGTGGGACCCAGGTGATACTTATTGCAGCCCTTTTCATCTCCCTTGAAGTGCGCCCCATACTTCATTATAATCTTTCCCTTATCTAGGCGCATGTGGAGGGATGTCTAACCTTTGTTTTAAATGCAAACCTTTGGATTGGTCAAGAAAGTGTCCTTGGGTGACACATCATCAAGCTTTTTCTTCATGACATTACCTTTTTTGACTTCATAAACTCACGCAGGTCTTTGGCATGTCCATGCTTGCATTAAACTTAAAATTTGTTTGGGCACTTTCCCATGTTATGGAAAAGGAGTGGGACCCACATCTCACTTCCTTTTCATGACTCCCACTTCCCCATGTGCAAGTTGGGCGCAGGTCTTGGGGATGGGCATTAAAACTTGAATTAAATTTCCTTCCCTCTCTTAAATTGCACACCCCTCCATTGTCCTTTGTGATTTGATAGGGTGCTAAGAGTAGGGAGATAGGCTAGTTGACTTGGTAAGATGATTAGTTTAGTGAGTAGGTTAGTATTTTAGATAAGTTAGTTTAGGTTGTTAGTTAATTATTATTTTATGGGATTGAAGTCTTGTTAATGATTGTAGTTGGTTAGTATTTTTTTTAGAAATGTTTTTAATTAATGTAATGTTAATATCTATAAATGGTTATTATTTGACAATGTTTTAATAAGTTATTTTTGTTATGGTTTAAGGTACCATGTGCTAATGGTATAGCATGTTTATAATATTAATTGATATATTATAGTATATTAACTATTTAATAAATATATTAATTAATTAATATATTATAATTATTAATTAATTTCTTATATGTTATTTAATTATAATTTTTGAATATATATCATTAATTAATGTTTTTCTTTAAATTTATTGAATAGTTAACAAGTTTATTAATCAATTGTTATGTTGTAATTATTAATTGAATTGGTATATATTCATTTTGCAACGAATATTGGTGTAAACGATTATTAAATTTAATATTCAATATTTTCATTAACTGACAATCTAATTATAATAATCAAAATTGGACTTGTTTTATATATATGGGAAATTGGTTAATCTATATGTATAATAATGTTATTAAATAAATCTTCTTTTACTCTTGGATAATCTATAAGATTAATAGATTGACGATCGACAAAATTGATCGTTAAGATGATTTACAAATTCTTCTTATATTGTAATTTCAGCTAGCATCCTATGGGAAAACAACATTGTTGAGGTTGATCACCTGAATCTTTTGTGACCTCATCATTGACTCCTCTTACCCGCATCTTTAACGTGGAACTTTTAACCTTTTAAAAAAAAAATTTGTTGGTTGTGTTTTGTCCCGAACTTTTGGGCATTACATTTTGGTATCAGAGCACTAGGTTCAACCCTAGGAACCTTTGTGCCATTACGCTTTGCAAAGAAAGTAGTCGTGTACGCATAATAACCCTTTGAGTTATGTATGTGAGGAGCATGTGTGAGTACATTATGGAATGGTCATACCAACATCATCGTGTGTGGGTGCCCTAGGATGGCTATGGGAATACCTCGAAGAAGCCGAACCCTTATAACACCGGATATTTGGTAGGGGAACTTCCTAAATTGCATAGAACCTCTGGATGGACACCCCTTCAAACCATGATCATGGAATTAAGAGCATATATTGAAAAGAGACTAGCAACTTGTGACCCATGTGAGGGCGATACGGTTGGCAGTCTTTCCATCGTGGTAAAAATGTTGCTTGTTTGAGCTCAGTAAAATCAACTTAGGAATTGTCTCCTAGTAGACAGTGTCATTAAAAAGGTCTTTGAGTGACCTACCTCCTTGACGATTACATGAGGCTGGTACTGCTAGTCAGTGACGGTGCATGTCTAAAAAGGGACTTTTAACCCTATTATCTGTTAGAGTACGGTGTATCATTTGTGCTACGTAATCTCTGGATATAGTGCAGTTGAAGAAATTGGGGTATGCTTGGGAACCCTCGAATCATGCATCAGTGAGGGGGATCCCACTTATGGTTCATGGGATTCGTGCTCTTTAATAATAGGATTTGCAGGAAACATTCAATGGATGGAAGAGCAATTGTTCTTATAAATAAGATATTTGCCTAATGATTGTTGTCCCTAGAAGTCATGACGACATACATTCCACAAAGGGACGTAACGAAGTTGGGATGAATGGTATCTTAACATAATAACATTAATGAGGCCTCCCAGACATCCAATATCCCACACATTTAGTTTGGATAATGAGGTAGAAACTGGGTAGAATGGCCTAAACCATTCTAATATGGGGTGGAAAATTGTTCTATACCCTTGCAGGATGTGCATTATTAAGTTATAGTAGGGCCAATGCCATGATGTAAATATATATATACTTTCATATATGATGGAAACACTCCAGGATCATCGACAATTTCTCCTTGTATAGACTAGAACCTTCTCAGAGCATTGGAAACTTATGATACAACTTGGGGAGGCTAATTAGTCATAGGAGATGGATGATGGTAACTTATGTTATGAAAATCATTGAAGTACCGGAGTAAGGTAAAGGAGACTCATTTATTTATTGCTTCAGACAACGAAAGTATGGTGCTCTAGTCGAGGTATAGATTGAATCACCTATGGATATGTAAGTTATAGGCTGAAATTCCTCAGTATTCGGTGGTGGGTACTTCTTTTGGATTTGATGTCAGTTGTTTCATTTTTCTTATGGTCTTCTTGAGTTGTTTATCTTTTTGGTGGAACTTTCCACGTATTGGACTGGAACCTTTTTGTTTTTTTCTTTAGTTGGGTTTTGTCACCAACTGTATAGTTCTTATCTTGGCAGTTGCCACCGTTGATTTTGTTGATTGAAATGAGCTCACTTTTTATTTTTGTATTCGAAGTTGAAGGAGACAAATTTCCTTTTTTGAGAATTACTTGTATCTATTTTGGGTGACTATTATGAGCATTCTCTTTTGCTACCAGTCCTATGTCATTTGAACCCATTTTATTTTAAAGAGTCCCACCAATCGTGTGTATATGAGGTAACACCTAGAAAGAGATATTATTCCATGTCGGAAGGTACTATAGGATCGATAAGATTAGATCCATGCTCTACTATGATGAACAACAGAAATGATTGGCTTCCTTGTAGTTGGGGTAGGTGAAAGTTGGTGATTTGGAAAACCATGGTGGTGTAAATTATTTTATAAGACATACAGTTTTGTAAGTGGCCTTGCACGGGTGTTAGTATTATGAAGTTCATCCTTTGGGTAATCAGGTACCCTAATAGGAAGGATCTATGATGTCATGATTGATCTTAAGAGATCGATGATTATTGAATGTTCTAAACTACCCTAGTAGGGGAATTGATTAGGACGGATAAGAAAGGGCTAGTTGGAGTGAAATGCATTAGTGTTATATTTAGAAAGGGACAAGTGTAGGAATCATGTAATACTCATATGATGCATTTCAAAAAGGATTCGTATTTGCCCCATAAGTTAGTTTGTGACAGAAAGTTCCTCCTTTCTGTAGCCTTGTTGAGAGTGAAAAGTCGAAAACAATTGGGTGGCTCATTAGTTGGAGACTCCATGTTGCAGATCTTAATGATCTAGTGAAAATGTGATGACGGCACCTCTTCGAAATATTATTGTGATGAAATTTGGGAGAAGATATTTCTCGACAAGACCCTAGGTCATGAAGATTGAGGGTTCAGAAGGATAGGATAAAAGAGTAAAACTTGCCTAAAGAACTATGGAACAAAAATCATAGAGTATGTACCACCCATAGGGGGTGTTGCTGCAAGAAGAGTATGTTCCTTATATGTTCATGAACACCCTCAAAAAGAAGACTGTAGCCTATTCGGTACGTGACCCTAAAAAAAACTAGGAATGGTCGCACTCTTGACACCTATGTTCCTAACCCTCTTACGATCGAAAATACAATGATGCTTTTATTAAACTATCAATAAGGGAGAAGTACTTTTGTACCCTATTTTAATATGTACTCTGGAGAGAGAGGACTCATGTGTGTGGTATCTCCATACACTTATATCAAAAGAGAGTTTCCTTATGAATGAAAAGTTTCGAAGAAAGAGCCCCATACCCTTTAATGGGAATTGTGTTCTAGTAATGGTCCTATTTAATGAATAGATGCAACGGTAAAATGTGGTAGTAACCCATTAAGATTGGAGTGAATTTTTGTTGAAATAGGAACTGGTAACTCCAAGTGTCTTATAGAAAGGACTTAGAGGTTTTCTTCATCATTTGATGCCTCATGGTAAATAGAAGGTTTACATTATGCCTATGGTAGTAGAAACTCTTATGGATTATGTTGTAACCGCACTAGATCCTCGAAGACCCTAAGATACATTATAAATTTTTGGTGTTGTCGTAACCATCCTAAATGAGAGAAGACTCCTTCAACCCCTATCTAGTTGGGGGGGGGAATGGAATTATATACCTGAGAATTATCTAGATAAGGAGACCCTATAGGTATACTTGATTTGGTATACATAGTTTTCTTTCTTAAGCTTGCTACCTATTGATAGACGTGTAGGCTTCCGGGAGTAAGCCTATTCCTTGGGGGGGATGATGTAAGGTCCACCCCGTTTCCACCTTTTCCTTGACAGTTTGATGTTGGAGGATTAAGGAGTGTCGTAGTATCTGGATGATTGGTAAATCCCTAACGGAATTGTACCTCGGAATAGACCTATATATTGTACCTTCATATCAGGACCTATCAACTAAGTGTCGCAATGACAGAGGTGATATCTCTAGGTTATTAATTGTGAAAGTGAATCTTGGATGCAGTATGTTACCCTGCAAATCATAGATCCAGCTAGACTATTAAGGCTCCTTTGAGTACTTTTGTCGAAAGGATTAGTTTCAAGAAGTCGAGATGTAAATGCCAAATTAGTATGTGTTAAGTCTTAAGTTTATCTTGGATTAAATTAATAAGTTGATGTGATGATTCTAGTAACTCCTACGAGGAGGATGAGTAATGTTTTGATGATGTATTATATGGTTATACCATAGTGACATTTTGGTGATATTCTTAGAACCCTGAACAAGGATTTGTTAGATCCTAGACTAATAGGATTATTCTGCATTTTGTTTTCCTAGATTAGGAAATTTAATCATACTTGTGATAAGAATTTTATAGGACCTAATTGTTATGGTTACCCCCTTACCGATGTTGAACCATCGATTTATCTTAAATATCATGCTAAGGAAAATTGAGAATCTTTGAGATTAGGAGTACTATGAAGTTATGCAATCAAATTATGTAGATTGAATTGAATTGAAATAATGAATGTATTCTATATGTTTGCAAGCTTGAATTTGGATTATAATCTATATGTGGGCATTGTACTTTATGTGACTTTGAGTACGTAGTAGAAATTATAACTTATGCATATAAAATTATATGCAATTAAATTATGCACTATATGAAAGTGATTAGATGTATGCATTGAATCATGAATTATGAGAAAGCGATTGTAAGAATGCAATCGAATTCTATGTTGCAAATGAATATCATGTTAGACATCTTCGCTGCATTGATGTTATGAGTAATTGATGATTACCTTGTGATGATGTTAGATTATTGATGATCATGATTTCAATTGAATTACAAGATTAGTAGGCATTAGAGATGCAATTGAATTATGAAATTGAACTAAGCAATTAAATTTTGGTTAAATTGAAGATGTTATATCTTATATGTTTATTCGTATTGGTTTTTTCTTCCTTAAATTATTGATGCTGCATTGAGGAGTGTGCAGGTAAGAGAACCATGGAATTAATCAGAGAACCAAGGTTAAACATATGTGAATTGAGTAAGCCAAAGCTTAATCCGATATGGGATTAAAAGCCTCGTTGTAATGTGAACCCCTTGTAAATGTGGATTTTTGCATGTGTGTTATTAGTTAAATTCTTGTTGTCATCCAGGACATGACCTTGGGTATGTAATGTGTAATCGTTAGTGTCATTTGACACTTGTTATGTGCTTGTTTTAATTCATCCTTGTTCTAGTCGCTTCTAGAGGCCAATAAGGGGTTCTAAGGGTCATTTTTGGCATAATTTAAGTATCTAATGGATAGGGTTATGGGTTAGGAAGGTTTTGAGCATGTCTATAATTCCCTAGTGATCTTGGTAACCTATTTTATGACCCATTTACCCTTGACTTCGAAATTTGATAAGTCATGATCTTTACCCAACTTCACCCTTTCTTTCAATCATGCATTTATCATGGGGGGACAAGGAAAGACAACAAGGTCATAGAGTCAAGTTTGCATTAATGGATGGTGGGTGGGTAGAGATTTGGAGGCCTTTTTAGAGGCCCTTAGGAGATTTAGTGGGTGTTCACCCACTCTCCACATTTGGAGACATTAGGGTTTGGATTGAGGAAGGATAGTGAATAAGCTCTTCTCAAATTTCCATTTCCATCACACTTGTGGAGGTTGGTTACTCTTCTCATGGAAGCCTTTCTACTTGCTCTTTAGATTAACTTATATTTTGCTTTCTCATGCATATGAATCTTGGTTCTTGTTGTGACAATGTGTTGTAATGGAGGGATTTTGGGTTTTGATTTCATGGTTTGATCTTGTTCTTTTTGCTTGATTGAGGGAGTTCTTGTTTATGGGTGTGAGGCATTACTCACCCTTTTGGAAGGGAAGAAGTGGCCTATGGGTGGAGGGGTTAGTTGGGCTCTCCATGAGGTGAGAGTCTCTTCTCTTGGAGAAGAGGGATAAGTCCATGGTGTATGGGCACCATGGAAGCCATTGCATTCTTGTATTTTGAAGAGGATGTTAAGCAAAGTATGTGTATGAAGAGGCATTTGGATATGTAGCCTTGAAGAGGCATTTGAATACTCATGGTGAGAAAATTTGTATGTAATGGCATTCTCCCCTTGGAAAAGCCCACCTCCACCCTCTCAATGAGCTTGTGAGACTCATTTGTGTAACCTTGGAAGGGAGTAATTTGTTGTATGTGCATTTGCGTGAATTGTTTGTGAGCATCTTGTTGATCTTGTTGCATACCCGTTTGGCCTTGGTTCTCCAAGCTCGGGGGTGGTCTCATAAGAGACCTAGGTTGGGTGGTGAGCACCCATGGTTCTCCATTTTTTTTTATTTGCAGGTTTGGATGTCAAGACTCATGTGGATGATGCTTGAAAAAGTCCACTCTCTTGGTGTAGAATTATCCTATGATGTGGTATTGTTGATCCTTGTTGAAGATCATCTTCTTGTTGTATTTTGTAATGTTGTTTGTATGCCTTTTGGCTATTGTGAAGTTGTAAGAGATTAGTAATGAAGATGAGTTTTGTTATTCCATCTTGAACTCTCATTGAGTATCTACACCAGTTTGGGATTAATTAGTTGTAAATGTGAATACTTCTTTATCACAAAGAATATGTATTTTAGTTGAGGAGATGACTATATTGAAAATGATGAATCATTTCTTCCATATCCAATGTATTCTACTTCTTGAGATAAGGAAGTCATTCCTTCTTGTGAAATGAGTTCTCAATATTGATAGAATAGATATTGTATCAATTTCAATAAGATTTCATATTTTGGTTGAAGTAGGAATATTGCAGATTCATATATGATGATTTAAATGTCATGATCATTGAAAATAATCTCCATTTGATTCATATCACTCTTTTAGACCTATCAATTGTAATGAAACATCTATGAAAGAATGAACAAATTAATTTATATGTTGATATCTCAATTGATTTGCAATCAAACTATATTTAACCCTTATTGATACTCTATCAATCTTAAGACAATATACTTCCTTATGCATTAAGGAGACTAATTAAATGATTACGATATACTACTCATAGTTTGCAAGAAGATGTAAAAATAGTGTAAGCAAAATAACACTCTCCAGATTTTAAGAGAGCAAAATGCTCTCTGGATTTTGTATGGGATAAAAATCCCATACAAAATCCATACCACAGTCAATTAAAAATAATAAACCTTGCCACCTCACCTTATAAATCAATTAAAATATATACTAAAACATCACTTTATTGCATTTACCTTCTGTCATGGAAAATGGCGCATGTTTATGGTAGAGCAGTCTTGTTCATTTAATTAATGCATTGGTTGGGGCGCAAGTCACATAAAGGTCAGACCCAAACTTTATGATGTCCCCTTCTTAGTCCTAATAGGCGCTGCTTTTTGACTTTATCAACTTGCTTTGGTTTGAATTTGTAGTGGGACCCAGGTGATACTTATTGCAGCCCTTTTCATCTCCCTTGAAGTGCGCCCCATACTTCATTATAATCTTTCCCTTATCTAGGCGCATGTGGAGGGATGTCTAACCTTTGTTTTAAATGCAAACCTTTGGATTGGTCAAGAAAGTGTCCTTGGGTGACACATCATCAAGCTTTTTCTTCATGACATTACCTTTTTTGACTTCATAAACTCACGCAGGTCTTTGGCATGTCCATGCTTGCATTAAACTTAAAATTTGTTTGGGCACTTTCCCATGTTATGGAAAAGGAGTGGGACCCACATCTCACTTCCTTTTCATGACTCCCACTTCCCCATGTGCAAGTTGGGCGCAGGTCTTGGGGATGGGCATTAAAACTTGAATTAAATTTCCTTCCCTCTCTTAAATTGCACACCCCTCCATTGTCCTTTGTGATTTGATAGGGTGCTAAGAGTAGGGAGATAGGCTAGTTGACTTGGTAAGATGATTAGTTTAGTGAGTAGGTTAGTATTTTAGATAAGTTAGTTTAGGTTGTTAGTTAATTATTATTTTATGGGATTGAAGTCTTGTTAATGATTGTAGTTGGTTAGTATTTTTTTTAGAAATGTTTTTAATTAATGTAATGTTAATATCTATAAATGGTTATTATTTGACAATGTTTTAATAAGTTATTTTTGTTATGGTTTAAGGTACCATGTGCTAATGGTATAGCATGTTTATAATATTAATTGATATATTATAGTATATTAACTATTTAATAAATATATTAATTAATTAATATATTATAATTATTAATTAATTTCTTATATGTTATTTAATTATAATTTTTGAATATATATCATTAATTAATGTTTTTCTTTAAATTTATTGAATAGTTAACAAGTTTATTAATCAATTGTTATGTTGTAATTATTAATTGAATTGGTATATATTCATTTTGCAACGAATATTGGTGTAAACGATTATTAAATTTAATATTCAATATTTTCATTAACTGACAATCTAATTATAATAATCAAAATTGGACTTGTTTTATATATATGGGAAATTGGTTAATCTATATGTATAATAATGTTATTAAATAAATCTTCTTTTACTCTTGGATAATCTATAAGATTAATAGATTGACGATCGACAAAATTGATCGTTAAGATGATTTACAAATTCTTCTTATATTGTAATTTCAGCTAGCATCCTATGGGAAAACAACATTGTTGAGGTTGATCACCTGAATCTTTTGTGACCTCATCATTGACTCCTCTTACCCGCATCTTTAACGTGGAACTTTTAACCTTTTAAAAAAAAAATTTGTTGGTTGTGTTTTGTCCCGAACTTTTGGGCATTACATTTTGGTATCAGAGCACTAGGTTCAACCCTAGGAACCTTTGTGCCATTACGCTTTGCAAAGAAAGTAGTCGTGTACGCATAATAACCCTTTGAGTTATGTATGTGAGGAGCATGTGTGAGTACATTATGGAATGGTCATACCAACATCATCGTGTGTGGGTGCCCTAGGATGGCTATGGGAATACCTCGAAGAAGCCGAACCCTTATAACACCGGATATTTGGTAGGGGAACTTCCTAAATTGCATAGAACCTCTGGATGGACACCCCTTCAAACCATGATCATGGAATTAAGAGCATATATTGAAAAGAGACTAGCAACTTGTGACCCATGTGAGGGCGATACGGTTGGCAGTCTTTCCATCGTGGTAAAAATGTTGCTTGTTTGAGCTCAGTAAAATCAACTTAGGAATTGTCTCCTAGTAGACAGTGTCATTAAAAAGGTCTTTGAGTGACCTACCTCCTTGACGATTACATGAGGCTGGTACTGCTAGTCAGTGACGGTGCATGTCTAAAAAGGGACTTTTAACCCTATTATCTGTTAGAGTACGGTGTATCATTTGTGCTACGTAATCTCTGGATATAGTGCAGTTGAAGAAATTGGGGTATGCTTGGGAACCCTCGAATCATGCATCAGTGAGGGGGATCCCACTTATGGTTCATGGGATTCGTGCTCTTTAATAATAGGATTTGCAGGAAACATTCAATGGATGGAAGAGCAATTGTTCTTATAAATAAGATATTTGCCTAATGATTGTTGTCCCTAGAAGTCATGACGACATACATTCCACAAAGGGACGTAACGAAGTTGGGATGAATGGTATCTTAACATAATAACATTAATGAGGCCTCCCAGACATCCAATATCCCACACATTTAGTTTGGATAATGAGGTAGAAACTGGGTAGAATGGCCTAAACCATTCTAATATGGGGTGGAAAATTGTTCTATACCCTTGCAGGATGTGCATTATTAAGTTATAGTAGGGCCAATGCCATGATGTAAATATATATATACTTTCATATATGATGGAAACACTCCAGGATCATCGACAATTTCTCCTTGTATAGACTAGAACCTTCTCAGAGCATTGGAAACTTATGATACAACTTGGGGAGGCTAATTAGTCATAGGAGATGGATGATGGTAACTTATGTTATGAAAATCATTGAAGTACCGGAGTAAGGTAAAGGAGACTCATTTATTTATTGCTTCAGACAACGAAAGTATGGTGCTCTAGTCGAGGTATAGATTGAATCACCTATGGATATGTAAGTTATAGGCTGAAATTCCTCAGTATTCGGTGGTGGGTACTTCTTTTGGATTTGATGTCAGTTGTTTCATTTTTCTTATGGTCTTCTTGAGTTGTTTATCTTTTTGGTGGAACTTTCCACGTATTGGACTGGAACCTTTTTGTTTTTTTCTTTAGTTGGGTTTTGTCACCAACTGTATAGTTCTTATCTTGGCAGTTGCCACCGTTGATTTTGTTGATTGAAATGAGCTCACTTTTTATTTTTGTATTCGAAGTTGAAGGAGACAAATTTCCTTTTTTGAGAATTACTTGTATCTATTTTGGGTGACTATTATGAGCATTCTCTTTTGCTACCAGTCCTATGTCATTTGAACCCATTTTATTTTAAAGAGTCCCACCAATCGTGTGTATATGAGGTAACACCTAGAAAGAGATATTATTCCATGTCGGAAGGTACTATAGGATCGATAAGATTAGATCCATGCTCTACTATGATGAACAACAGAAATGATTGGCTTCCTTGTAGTTGGGGTAGGTGAAAGTTGGTGATTTGGAAAACCATGGTGGTGTAAATTATTTTATAAGACATACAGTTTTGTAAGTGGCCTTGCACGGGTGTTAGTATTATGAAGTTCATCCTTTGGGTAATCAGGTACCCTAATAGGAAGGATCTATGATGTCATGATTGATCTTAAGAGATCGATGATTATTGAATGTTCTAAACTACCCTAGTAGGGGAATTGATTAGGACGGATAAGAAAGGGCTAGTTGGAGTGAAATGCATTAGTGTTATATTTAGAAAGGGACAAGTGTAGGAATCATGTAATACTCATATGATGCATTTCAAAAAGGATTCGTATTTGCCCCATAAGTTAGTTTGTGACAGAAAGTTCCTCCTTTCTGTAGCCTTGTTGAGAGTGAAAAGTCGAAAACAATTGGGTGGCTCATTAGTTGGAGACTCCATGTTGCAGATCTTAATGATCTAGTGAAAATGTGATGACGGCACCTCTTCGAAATATTATTGTGATGAAATTTGGGAGAAGATATTTCTCGACAAGACCCTAGGTCATGAAGATTGAGGGTTCAGAAGGATAGGATAAAAGAGTAAAACTTGCCTAAAGAACTATGGAACAAAAATCATAGAGTATGTACCACCCATAGGGGGTGTTGCTGCAAGAAGAGTATGTTCCTTATATGTTCATGAACACCCTCAAAAAGAAGACTGTAGCCTATTCGGTACGTGACCCTAAAAAAAACTAGGAATGGTCGCACTCTTGACACCTATGTTCCTAACCCTCTTACGATCGAAAATACAATGATGCTTTTATTAAACTATCAATAAGGGAGAAGTACTTTTGTACCCTATTTTAATATGTACTCTGGAGAGAGAGGACTCATGTGTGTGGTATCTCCATACACTTATATCAAAAGAGAGTTTCCTTATGAATGAAAAGTTTCGAAGAAAGAGCCCCATACCCTTTAATGGGAATTGTGTTCTAGTAATGGTCCTATTTAATGAATAGATGCAACGGTAAAATGTGGTAGTAACCCATTAAGATTGGAGTGAATTTTTGTTGAAATAGGAACTGGTAACTCCAAGTGTCTTATAGAAAGGACTTAGAGGTTTTCTTCATCATTTGATGCCTCATGGTAAATAGAAGGTTTACATTATGCCTATGGTAGTAGAAACTCTTATGGATTATGTTGTAACCGCACTAGATCCTCGAAGACCCTAAGATACATTATAAATTTTTGGTGTTGTCGTAACCATCCTAAATGAGAGAAGACTCCTTCAACCCCTATCTAGTTGGGGGGGGGAATGGAATTATATACCTGAGAATTATCTAGATAAGGAGACCCTATAGGTATACTTGATTTGGTATACATAGTTTTCTTTCTTAAGCTTGCTACCTATTGATAGACGTGTAGGCTTCCGGGAGTAAGCCTATTCCTTGGGGGGGATGATGTAAGGTCCACCCCGTTTCCACCTTTTCCTTGACAGTTTGATGTTGGAGGATTAAGGAGTGTCGTAGTATCTGGATGATTGGTAAATCCCTAACGGAATTGTACCTCGGAATAGACCTATATATTGTACCTTCATATCAGGACCTATCAACTAAGTGTCGCAATGACAGAGGTGATATCTCTAGGTTATTAATTGTGAAAGTGAATCTTGGATGCAGTATGTTACCCTGCAAATCATAGATCCAGCTAGACTATTAAGGCTCCTTTGAGTACTTTTGTCGAAAGGATTAGTTTCAAGAAGTCGAGATGTAAATGCCAAATTAGTATGTGTTAAGTCTTAAGTTTATCTTGGATTAAATTAATAAGTTGATGTGATGATTCTAGTAACTCCTACGAGGAGGATGAGTAATGTTTTGATGATGTATTATATGGTTATACCATAGTGACATTTTGGTGATATTCTTAGAACCCTGAACAAGGATTTGTTAGATCCTAGACTAATAGGATTATTCTGCATTTTGTTTTCCTAGATTAGGAAATTTAATCATACTTGTGATAAGAATTTTATAGGACCTAATTGTTATGGTTACCCCCTTACCGATGTTGAACCATCGATTTATCTTAAATATCATGCTAAGGAAAATTGAGAATCTTTGAGATTAGGAGTACTATGAAGTTATGCAATCAAATTATGTAGATTGAATTGAATTGAAATAATGAATGTATTC
Source organism: Chamaecyparis obtusa (assembly GCA_027943335.1). NCBI lineage: Eukaryota > Viridiplantae > Streptophyta > Pinopsida > Cupressales > Cupressaceae > Chamaecyparis > Chamaecyparis obtusa. The sequence goes on along the minus strand of BSBK01012476.1, from coordinate 133,979 downwards.
TATATGTTTGCAAGCTTGAATTTGGATTATAATCTATATGTGGGCATTGTACTTTATGTGACTTTGAGTACGTAGTAGAAATTATAACTTATGCATATAAAATTATATGCAATTAAATTATGCACTATATGAAAGTGATTAGATGTATGCATTGAATCATGAATTATGAGAAAGCGATTGTAAGAATGCAATCGAATTCTATGTTGCAAATGAATATCATGTTAGACATCTTCGCTGCATTGATGTTATGAGTAATTGATGATTACCTTGTGATGATGTTAGATTATTGATGATCATGATTTCAATTGAATTACAAGATTAGTAGGCATTAGAGATGCAATTGAATTATGAAATTGAACTAAGCAATTAAATTTTGGTTAAATTGAAGATGTTATATCTTATATGTTTATTCGTATTGGTTTTTTCTTCCTTAAATTATTGATGCTGCATTGAGGAGTGTGCAGGTAAGAGAACCATGGAATTAATCAGAGAACCAAGGTTAAACATATGTGAATTGAGTAAGCCAAAGCTTAATCCGATATGGGATTAAAAGCCTCGTTGTAATGTGAACCCCTTGTAAATGTGGATTTTTGCATGTGTGTTATTAGTTAAATTCTTGTTGTCATCCAGGACATGACCTTGGGTATGTAATGTGTAATCGTTAGTGTCATTTGACACTTGTTATGTGCTTGTTTTAATTCATCCTTGTTCTAGTCGCTTCTAGAGGCCAATAAGGGGTTCTAAGGGTCATTTTTGGCATAATTTAAGTATCTAATGGATAGGGTTATGGGTTAGGAAGGTTTTGAGCATGTCTATAATTCCCTAGTGATCTTGGTAACCTATTTTATGACCCATTTACCCTTGACTTCGAAATTTGATAAGTCATGATCTTTACCCAACTTCACCCTTTCTTTCAATCATGCATTTATCATGGGGGGACAAGGAAAGACAACAAGGTCATAGAGTCAAGTTTGCATTAATGGATGGTGGGTGGGTAGAGATTTGGAGGCCTTTTTAGAGGCCCTTAGGAGATTTAGTGGGTGTTCACCCACTCTCCACATTTGGAGACATTAGGGTTTGGATTGAGGAAGGATAGTGAATAAGCTCTTCTCAAATTTCCATTTCCATCACACTTGTGGAGGTTGGTTACTCTTCTCATGGAAGCCTTTCTACTTGCTCTTTAGATTAACTTATATTTTGCTTTCTCATGCATATGAATCTTGGTTCTTGTTGTGACAATGTGTTGTAATGGAGGGATTTTGGGTTTTGATTTCATGGTTTGATCTTGTTCTTTTTGCTTGATTGAGGGAGTTCTTGTTTATGGGTGTGAGGCATTACTCACCCTTTTGGAAGGGAAGAAGTGGCCTATGGGTGGAGGGGTTAGTTGGGCTCTCCATGAGGTGAGAGTCTCTTCTCTTGGAGAAGAGGGATAAGTCCATGGTGTATGGGCACCATGGAAGCCATTGCATTCTTGTATTTTGAAGAGGATGTTAAGCAAAGTATGTGTATGAAGAGGCATTTGGATATGCATGGATATGTAGCCTTGAAGAGGCATTTGGATATGTAGCCTTGAAGAGGCATTTGAATACTCATGGTGAGAAAATTTGTATGTAATGGCATTCTCCCCTTGGAAAAGCCCACCTCCACCCTCTCAATGAGCTTGTGAGACTCATTTGTGTAACCTTGGAAGGGAGTAATTTGTTGTATGTGCATTTGCGTGAATTGTTTGTGAGCATCTTGTTGATCTTGTTGCATACCCGTTTGGCCTTGGTTCTCCAAGCTCGGGGGTGGTCTCATAAGAGACCTAGGTTGGGTGGTGAGCACCCATGGTTCTCCATTTTTTTTTATTTGCAGGTTTGGATGTCAAGACTCATGTGGATGATGCTTGAAAAAGTCCACTCTCTTGGTGTAGAATTATCCTATGATGTGGTATTGTTGATCCTTGTTGAAGATCATCTTCTTGTTGTATTTTGTAATGTTGTTTGTATGCCTTTTGGCTATTGTGAAGTTGTAAGAGATTAGTAATGAAGATGAGTTTTGTTATTCCATCTTGAACTCTCATTGAGTATCTACACCAGTTTGGGATTAATTAGTTGTAAATGTGAATACTTCTTTATCACAAAGAATATGTATTTTAGTTGAGGAGATGACTATATTGAAAATGATGAATCATTTCTTCCATATCCAATGTATTCTACTTCTTGAGATAAGGAAGTCATTCCTTCTTGTGAAATGAGTTCTCAATATTGATAGAATAGATATTGTATCAATTTCAATAAGATTTCATATTTTGGTTGAAGTAGGAATATTGCAGATTCATATATGATGATTTAAATGTCATGATCATTGAAAATAATCTCCATTTGATTCATATCACTCTTTTAGACCTATCAATTGTAATGAAACATCTATGAAAGAATGAACAAATTAATTTATATGTTGATATCTCAATTGATTTGCAATCAAACTATATTTAACCCTTATTGATACTCTATCAATCTTAAGACAATATACTTCCTTATGCATTAAGGAGACTAATTAAATGATTACGATATACTACTCATAGTTTGCAAGAAGATGTAAAAATAGTGTAAGCAAAATAACACTCTCCAGATTTTAAGAGAGCAAAATGCTCTCTGGATTTTGTATGGGATAAAAATCCCATACAAAATCCATACCACAGTCAATTAAAAATAATAAACCTTGCCACCTCACCTTATAAATCAATTAAAATATATACTAAAACATCACTTTATTGCATTTACCTTCTGTCATGGAAAATGGCGCATGTTTATGGTAGAGCAGTCTTGTTCATTTAATTAATGCATTGGTTGGGGCGCAAGTCACATAAAGGTCAGACCCAAACTTTATGATGTCCCCTTCTTAGTCCTAATAGGCGCTGCTTTTTGACTTTATCAACTTGCTTTGGTTTGAATTTGTAGTGGGACCCAGGTGATACTTATTGCAGCCCTTTTCATCTCCCTTGAAGTGCGCCCCATACTTCATTATAATCTTTCCCTTATCTAGGCGCATGTGGAGGGATGTCTAACCTTTGTTTTAAATGCAAACCTTTGGATTGGTCAAGAAAGTGTCCTTGGGTGACACATCATCAAGCTTTTTCTTCATGACATTACCTTTTTTGACTTCATAAACTCACGCAGGTCTTTGGCATGTCCATGCTTGCATTAAACTTAAAATTTGTTTGGGCACTTTCCCATGTTATGGAAAAGGAGTGGGACCCACATCTCACTTCCTTTTCATGACTCCCACTTCCCCATGTGCAAGTTGGGCGCAGGTCTTGGGGATGGGCATTAAAACTTGAATTAAATTTCCTTCCCTCTCTTAAATTGCACACCCCTCCATTGTCCTTTGTGATTTGATAGGGTGCTAAGAGTAGGGAGATAGGCTAGTTGACTTGGTAAGATGATTAGTTTAGTGAGTAGGTTAGTATTTTAGATAAGTTAGTTTAGGTTGTTAGTTAATTATTATTTTATGGGATTGAAGTCTTGTTAATGATTGTAGTTGGTTAGTATTTTTTTTAGAAATGTTTTTAATTAATGTAATGTTAATATCTATAAATGGTTATTATTTGACAATGTTTTAATAAGTTATTTTTGTTATGGTTTAAGGTACCATGTGCTAATGGTATAGCATGTTTATAATATTAATTGATATATTATAGTATATTAACTATTTAATAAATATATTAATTAATTAATATATTATAATTATTAATTAATTTCTTATATGTTATTTAATTATAATTTTTGAATATATATCATTAATTAATGTTTTTCTTTAAATTTATTGAATAGTTAACAAGTTTATTAATCAATTGTTATGTTGTAATTATTAATTGAATTGGTATATATTCATTTTGCAACGAATATTGGTGTAAACGATTATTAAATTTAATATTCAATATTTTCATTAACTGACAATCTAATTATAATAATCAAAATTGGACTTGTTTTATATATATGGGAAATTGGTTAATCTATATGTATAATAATGTTATTAAATAAATCTTCTTTTACTCTTGGATAATCTATAAGATTAATAGATTGACGATCGACAAAATTGATCGTTAAGATGATTTACAAATTCTTCTTATATTGTAATTTCAGCTAGCATCCTATGGGAAAACAACATTGTTGAGGTTGATCACCTGAATCTTTTGTGACCTCATCATTGACTCCTCTTACCCGCATCTTTAACGTGGAACTTTTAACCTTTTAAAAAAAAAATTTGTTGGTTGTGTTTTGTCCCGAACTTTTGGGCATTACATTTTGGTATCAGAGCACTAGGTTCAACCCTAGGAACCTTTGTGCCATTACGCTTTGCAAAGAAAGTAGTCGTGTACGCATAATAACCCTTTGAGTTATGTATGTGAGGAGCATGTGTGAGTACATTATGGAATGGTCATACCAACATCATCGTGTGTGGGTGCCCTAGGATGGCTATGGGAATACCTCGAAGAAGCCGAACCCTTATAACACCGGATATTTGGTAGGGGAACTTCCTAAATTGCATAGAACCTCTGGATGGACACCCCTTCAAACCATGATCATGGAATTAAGAGCATATATTGAAAAGAGACTAGCAACTTGTGACCCATGTGAGGGCGATACGGTTGGCAGTCTTTCCATCGTGGTAAAAATGTTGCTTGTTTGAGCTCAGTAAAATCAACTTAGGAATTGTCTCCTAGTAGACAGTGTCATTAAAAAGGTCTTTGAGTGACCTACCTCCTTGACGATTACATGAGGCTGGTACTGCTAGTCAGTGACGGTGCATGTCTAAAAAGGGACTTTTAACCCTATTATCTGTTAGAGTACGGTGTATCATTTGTGCTACGTAATCTCTGGATATAGTGCAGTTGAAGAAATTGGGGTATGCTTGGGAACCCTCGAATCATGCATCAGTGAGGGGGATCCCACTTATGGTTCATGGGATTCGTGCTCTTTAATAATAGGATTTGCAGGAAACATTCAATGGATGGAAGAGCAATTGTTCTTATAAATAAGATATTTGCCTAATGATTGTTGTCCCTAGAAGTCATGACGACATACATTCCACAAAGGGACGTAACGAAGTTGGGATGAATGGTATCTTAACATAATAACATTAATGAGGCCTCCCAGACATCCAATATCCCACACATTTAGTTTGGATAATGAGGTAGAAACTGGGTAGAATGGCCTAAACCATTCTAATATGGGGTGGAAAATTGTTCTATACCCTTGCAGGATGTGCATTATTAAGTTATAGTAGGGCCAATGCCATGATGTAAATATATATATACTTTCATATATGATGGAAACACTCCAGGATCATCGACAATTTCTCCTTGTATAGACTAGAACCTTCTCAGAGCATTGGAAACTTATGATACAACTTGGGGAGGCTAATTAGTCATAGGAGATGGATGATGGTAACTTATGTTATGAAAATCATTGAAGTACCGGAGTAAGGTAAAGGAGACTCATTTATTTATTGCTTCAGACAACGAAAGTATGGTGCTCTAGTCGAGGTATAGATTGAATCACCTATGGATATGTAAGTTATAGGCTGAAATTCCTCAGTATTCGGTGGTGGGTACTTCTTTTGGATTTGATGTCAGTTGTTTCATTTTTCTTATGGTCTTCTTGAGTTGTTTATCTTTTTGGTGGAACTTTCCACGTATTGGACTGGAACCTTTTTGTTTTTTTCTTTAGTTGGGTTTTGTCACCAACTGTATAGTTCTTATCTTGGCAGTTGCCACCGTTGATTTTGTTGATTGAAATGAGCTCACTTTTTATTTTTGTATTCGAAGTTGAAGGAGACAAATTTCCTTTTTTGAGAATTACTTGTATCTATTTTGGGTGACTATTATGAGCATTCTCTTTTGCTACCAGTCCTATGTCATTTGAACCCATTTTATTTTAAAGAGTCCCACCAATCGTGTGTATATGAGGTAACACCTAGAAAGAGATATTATTCCATGTCGGAAGGTACTATAGGATCGATAAGATTAGATCCATGCTCTACTATGATGAACAACAGAAATGATTGGCTTCCTTGTAGTTGGGGTAGGTGAAAGTTGGTGATTTGGAAAACCATGGTGGTGTAAATTATTTTATAAGACATACAGTTTTGTAAGTGGCCTTGCACGGGTGTTAGTATTATGAAGTTCATCCTTTGGGTAATCAGGTACCCTAATAGGAAGGATCTATGATGTCATGATTGATCTTAAGAGATCGATGATTATTGAATGTTCTAAACTACCCTAGTAGGGGAATTGATTAGGACGGATAAGAAAGGGCTAGTTGGAGTGAAATGCATTAGTGTTATATTTAGAAAGGGACAAGTGTAGGAATCATGTAATACTCATATGATGCATTTCAAAAAGGATTCGTATTTGCCCCATAAGTTAGTTTGTGACAGAAAGTTCCTCCTTTCTGTAGCCTTGTTGAGAGTGAAAAGTCGAAAACAATTGGGTGGCTCATTAGTTGGAGACTCCATGTTGCAGATCTTAATGATCTAGTGAAAATGTGATGACGGCACCTCTTCGAAATATTATTGTGATGAAATTTGGGAGAAGATATTTCTCGACAAGACCCTAGGTCATGAAGATTGAGGGTTCAGAAGGATAGGATAAAAGAGTAAAACTTGCCTAAAGAACTATGGAACAAAAATCATAGAGTATGTACCACCCATAGGGGGTGTTGCTGCAAGAAGAGTATGTTCCTTATATGTTCATGAACACCCTCAAAAAGAAGACTGTAGCCTATTCGGTACGTGACCCTAAAAAAAACTAGGAATGGTCGCACTCTTGACACCTATGTTCCTAACCCTCTTACGATCGAAAATACAATGATGCTTTTATTAAACTATCAATAAGGGAGAAGTACTTTTGTACCCTATTTTAATATGTACTCTGGAGAGAGAGGACTCATGTGTGTGGTATCTCCATACACTTATATCAAAAGAGAGTTTCCTTATGAATGAAAAGTTTCGAAGAAAGAGCCCCATACCCTTTAATGGGAATTGTGTTCTAGTAATGGTCCTATTTAATGAATAGATGCAACGGTAAAATGTGGTAGTAACCCATTAAGATTGGAGTGAATTTTTGTTGAAATAGGAACTGGTAACTCCAAGTGTCTTATAGAAAGGACTTAGAGGTTTTCTTCATCATTTGATGCCTCATGGTAAATAGAAGGTTTACATTATGCCTATGGTAGTAGAAACTCTTATGGATTATGTTGTAACCGCACTAGATCCTCGAAGACCCTAAGATACATTATAAATTTTTGGTGTTGTCGTAACCATCCTAAATGAGAGAAGACTCCTTCAACCCCTATCTAGTTGGGGGGGGGAATGGAATTATATACCTGAGAATTATCTAGATAAGGAGACCCTATAGGTATACTTGATTTGGTATACATAGTTTTCTTTCTTAAGCTTGCTACCTATTGATAGACGTGTAGGCTTCCGGGAGTAAGCCTATTCCTTGGGGGGGATGATGTAAGGTCCACCCCGTTTCCACCTTTTCCTTGACAGTTTGATGTTGGAGGATTAAGGAGTGTCGTAGTATCTGGATGATTGGTAAATCCCTAACGGAATTGTACCTCGGAATAGACCTATATATTGTACCTTCATATCAGGACCTATCAACTAAGTGTCGCAATGACAGAGGTGATATCTCTAGGTTATTAATTGTGAAAGTGAATCTTGGATGCAGTATGTTACCCTGCAAATCATAGATCCAGCTAGACTATTAAGGCTCCTTTGAGTACTTTTGTCGAAAGGATTAGTTTCAAGAAGTCGAGATGTAAATGCCAAATTAGTATGTGTTAAGTCTTAAGTTTATCTTGGATTAAATTAATAAGTTGATGTGATGATTCTAGTAACTCCTACGAGGAGGATGAGTAATGTTTTGATGATGTATTATATGGTTATACCATAGTGACATTTTGGTGATATTCTTAGAACCCTGAACAAGGATTTGTTAGATCCTAGACTAATAGGATTATTCTGCATTTTGTTTTCCTAGATTAGGAAATTTAATCATACTTGTGATAAGAATTTTATAGGACCTAATTGTTATGGTTACCCCCTTACCGATGTTGAACCATCGATTTATCTTAAATATCATGCTAAGGAAAATTGAGAATCTTTGAGATTAGGAGTACTATGAAGTTATGCAATCAAATTATGTAGATTGAATTGAATTGAAATAATGAATGTATTCTATATGTTTGCAAGCTTGAATTTGGATTATAATCTATATGTGGGCATTGTACTTTATGTGACTTTGAGTACGTAGTAGAAATTATAACTTATGCATATAAAATTATATGCAATTAAATTATGCACTATATGAAAGTGATTAGATGTATGCATTGAATCATGAATTATGAGAAAGCGATTGTAAGAATGCAATCGAATTCTATGTTGCAAATGAATATCATGTTAGACATCTTCGCTGCATTGATGTTATGAGTAATTGATGATTACCTTGTGATGATGTTAGATTATTGATGATCATGATTTCAATTGAATTACAAGATTAGTAGGCATTAGAGATGCAATTGAATTATGAAATTGAACTAAGCAATTAAATTTTGGTTAAATTGAAGATGTTATATCTTATATGTTTATTCGTATTGGTTTTTTCTTCCTTAAATTATTGATGCTGCATTGAGGAGTGTGCAGGTAAGAGAACCATGGAATTAATCAGAGAACCAAGGTTAAACATATGTGAATTGAGTAAGCCAAAGCTTAATCCGATATGGGATTAAAAGCCTCGTTGTAATGTGAACCCCTTGTAAATGTGGATTTTTGCATGTGTGTTATTAGTTAAATTCTTGTTGTCATCCAGGACATGACCTTGGGTATGTAATGTGTAATCGTTAGTGTCATTTGACACTTGTTATGTGCTTGTTTTAATTCATCCTTGTTCTAGTCGCTTCTAGAGGCCAATAAGGGGTTCTAAGGGTCATTTTTGGCATAATTTAAGTATCTAATGGATAGGGTTATGGGTTAGGAAGGTTTTGAGCATGTCTATAATTCCCTAGTGATCTTGGTAACCTATTTTATGACCCATTTACCCTTGACTTCGAAATTTGATAAGTCATGATCTTTACCCAACTTCACCCTTTCTTTCAATCATGCATTTATCATGGGGGGACAAGGAAAGACAACAAGGTCATAGAGTCAAGTTTGCATTAATGGATGGTGGGTGGGTAGAGATTTGGAGGCCTTTTTAGAGGCCCTTAGGAGATTTAGTGGGTGTTCACCCACTCTCCACATTTGGAGACATTAGGGTTTGGATTGAGGAAGGATAGTGAATAAGCTCTTCTCAAATTTCCATTTCCATCACACTTGTGGAGGTTGGTTACTCTTCTCATGGAAGCCTTTCTACTTGCTCTTTAGATTAACTTATATTTTGCTTTCTCATGCATATGAATCTTGGTTCTTGTTGTGACAATGTGTTGTAATGGAGGGATTTTGGGTTTTGATTTCATGGTTTGATCTTGTTCTTTTTGCTTGATTGAGGGAGTTCTTGTTTATGGGTGTGAGGCATTACTCACCCTTTTGGAAGGGAAGAAGTGGCCTATGGGTGGAGGGGTTAGTTGGGCTCTCCATGAGGTGAGAGTCTCTTCTCTTGGAGAAGAGGGATAAGTCCATGGTGTATGGGCACCATGGAAGCCATTGCATTCTTGTATTTTGAAGAGGATGTTAAGCAAAGTATGTGTATGAAGAGGCATTTGGATATGCATGGATATGTAGCCTTGAAGAGGCATTTGGATATGTAGCCTTGAAGAGGCATTTGAATACTCATGGTGAGAAAATTTGTATGTAATGGCATTCTCCCCTTGGAAAAGCCCACCTCCACCCTCTCAATGAGCTTGTGAGACTCATTTGTGTAACCTTGGAAGGGAGTAATTTGTTGTATGTGCATTTGCGTGAATTGTTTGTGAGCATCTTGTTGATCTTGTTGCATACCCGTTTGGCCTTGGTTCTCCAAGCTCGGGGGTGGTCTCATAAGAGACCTAGGTTGGGTGGTGAGCACCCATGGTTCTCCATTTTTTTTTATTTGCAGGTTTGGATGTCAAGACTCATGTGGATGATGCTTGAAAAAGTCCACTCTCTTGGTGTAGAATTATCCTATGATGTGGTATTGTTGATCCTTGTTGAAGATCATCTTCTTGTTGTATTTTGTAATGTTGTTTGTATGCCTTTTGGCTATTGTGAAGTTGTAAGAGATTAGTAATGAAGATGAGTTTTGTTATTCCATCTTGAACTCTCATTGAGTATCTACACCAGTTTGGGATTAATTAGTTGTAAATGTGAATACTTCTTTATCACAAAGAATATGTATTTTAGTTGAGGAGATGACTATATTGAAAATGATGAATCATTTCTTCCATATCCAATGTATTCTACTTCTTGAGATAAGGAAGTCATTCCTTCTTGTGAAATGAGTTCTCAATATTGATAGAATAGATATTGTATCAATTTCAATAAGATTTCATATTTTGGTTGAAGTAGGAATATTGCAGATTCATATATGATGATTTAAATGTCATGATCATTGAAAATAATCTCCATTTGATTCATATCACTCTTTTAGACCTATCAATTGTAATGAAACATCTATGAAAGAATGAACAAATTAATTTATATGTTGATATCTCAATTGATTTGCAATCAAACTATATTTAACCCTTATTGATACTCTATCAATCTTAAGACAATATACTTCCTTATGCATTAAGGAGACTAATTAAATGATTACGATATACTACTCATAGTTTGCAAGAAGATGTAAAAATAGTGTAAGCAAAATAACACTCTCCAGATTTTAAGAGAGCAAAATGCTCTCTGGATTTTGTATGGGATAAAAATCCCATACAAAATCCATACCACAGTCAATTAAAAATAATAAACCTTGCCACCTCACCTTATAAATCAATTAAAATATATACTAAAACATCACTTTATTGCATTTACCTTCTGTCATGGAAAATGGCGCATGTTTATGGTAGAGCAGTCTTGTTCATTTAATTAATGCATTGGTTGGGGCGCAAGTCACATAAAGGTCAGACCCAAACTTTATGATGTCCCCTTCTTAGTCCTAATAGGCGCTGCTTTTTGACTTTATCAACTTGCTTTGGTTTGAATTTGTAGTGGGACCCAGGTGATACTTATTGCAGCCCTTTTCATCTCCCTTGAAGTGCGCCCCATACTTCATTATAATCTTTCCCTTATCTAGGCGCATGTGGAGGGATGTCTAACCTTTGTTTTAAATGCAAACCTTTGGATTGGTCAAGAAAGTGTCCTTGGGTGACACATCATCAAGCTTTTTCTTCATGACATTACCTTTTTTGACTTCATAAACTCACGCAGGTCTTTGGCATGTCCATGCTTGCATTAAACTTAAAATTTGTTTGGGCACTTTCCCATGTTATGGAAAAGGAGTGGGACCCACATCTCACTTCCTTTTCATGACTCCCACTTCCCCATGTGCAAGTTGGGCGCAGGTCTTGGGGATGGGCATTAAAACTTGAATTAAATTTCCTTCCCTCTCTTAAATTGCACACCCCTCCATTGTCCTTTGTGATTTGATAGGGTGCTAAGAGTAGGGAGATAGGCTAGTTGACTTGGTAAGATGATTAGTTTAGTGAGTAGGTTAGTATTTTAGATAAGTTAGTTTAGGTTGTTAGTTAATTATTATTTTATGGGATTGAAGTCTTGTTAATGATTGTAGTTGGTTAGTATTTTTTTTAGAAATGTTTTTAATTAATGTAATGTTAATATCTATAAATGGTTATTATTTGACAATGTTTTAATAAGTTATTTTTGTTATGGTTTAAGGTACCATGTGCTAATGGTATAGCATGTTTATAATATTAATTGATATATTATAGTATATTAACTATTTAATAAATATATTAATTAATTAATATATTATAATTATTAATTAATTTCTTATATGTTATTTAATTATAATTTTTGAATATATATCATTAATTAATGTTTTTCTTTAAATTTATTGAATAGTTAACAAGTTTATTAATCAATTGTTATGTTGTAATTATTAATTGAATTGGTATATATTCATTTTGCAACGAATATTGGTGTAAACGATTATTAAATTTAATATTCAATATTTTCATTAACTGACAATCTAATTATAATAATCAAAATTGGACTTGTTTTATATATATGGGAAATTGGTTAATCTATATGTATAATAATGTTATTAAATAAATCTTCTTTTACTCTTGGATAATCTATAAGATTAATAGATTGACGATCGACAAAATTGATCGTTAAGATGATTTACAAATTCTTCTTATATTGTAATTTCAGCTAGCATCCTATGGGAAAACAACATTGTTGAGGTTGATCACCTGAATCTTTTGTGACCTCATCATTGACTCCTCTTACCCGCATCTTTAACGTGGAACTTTTAACCTTTTAAAAAAAAAATTTGTTGGTTGTGTTTTGTCCCGAACTTTTGGGCATTACATAAACAACTTAAAGAACAAAAAGTTACTAAAAACTAAATGACTAGCTTAAAAGAAAGTTACTTACTTGAGCATTAAACTAAATATTACAATATTTTCTTTTTTCTAGGTTCAATTGTGTAACAATTTTTTAACATCAACATTTCGGATCACACTACATGATCCATCATCAAGATGCAAGAGAGCAAAGAAAAAAGAAAATATATTGATATGAATTGTGAAAATCTGATAGCATTGATATTACAATATTACTTTAATACCTGTTGTGAGGTTTTCACACCATTGCCAATTACAAATGGGGACCCCCTCTTTTCACTTAGTTATCCTAGGTAGTCTTAGTTCAATGGCAATTCAGGTCTCTAAGCCTAAAAGACGAGTTTGAGCAACTTTGGCTCACTAGGGTGTCAAGTCAATAAGGGATATGAATGAGAATTGGGCCAAGCTAGTCAAGGATGTGGAAACGAAGTCAAGAAATTTCTTGGAAAATCTTTGTTCCGGTATCAAATTTATCTTAGAAAGTCAGGAAAAGTTACAAAAAAGAACATTGATGGAAGTGTGTTAATTATTGAAATTTGGTAAAGGCTAAAAAGTTTTAGGATCTCCCAATATCTAGAATCTCCATTATAACTCTTAGAGATCTAAAACCACTCTCACACATCCTGACACTATATACATAAAATATAACTTAAAGTATAAGAGTTTTTTCTTATAGATAAATGTCATATTTTATGTTCCACCCTGCCACTTGACCCTCTAATTTCTGCCTTGACACATAGCCCCTTCAATTCCAATATGCCCCATGGGTCCATAGGTCTCTCAATGCCGACTTGCCCCATGAGGTGTTGAATTCTGATCTTCAACCTGTCACATAGAGCTCTAAAATCCAATCTTCAACCTGCCACATAGAGCTTTGAAATTTGATCTTCACCTTGTGACATGAAGCTTCAAATCCCAACCTGATTTGACACATAAACGCATTGGCTTTGAAGAGACCTTAACGCATGAGCATGAGGAATCCGATGACCCAAGTGGCAATTGCCACATGAAACATTCATTTCAAGTTTGTCTTGCCAAATCAAATGACATATGAAATTAGTTTGCCACATGAAGGATGGGAATCCGATCTGACATGAGGCAAGCCTTGCCACATTATACCTTGAATTCCGATATGTGGGAGAAGGTTTAAAAACTCGAAGAAGGTGGCTAGGAAGCCAACATTTAATGCAGATCGACCCTAAATGGAGGTAAACCATTAAATTGAAAATTGAAAATATTTATCAAGGGCCATCGAATAAGGATAAGGATCAAATTTTTTGTCATTAAATAGGGCCATGGTATTAATGAAGGGTCACTAATTTAATGTGAAAAGCTACAAATGGAATTAATTTAAATTAATTGGCTTATTAGGAGGTCAGCCAGCATCTGAAGAACCACGAATTGAAATGGTTTTGTATTAATTTATTAACCATCAAGCAAGTTGACCTAGCAAGGGACATACCCCTTCACCCTTCAAAGCCCATACAAAGGTACTCTTGCAAATCATTTCCAACACCTAAACAGCCTAAATCGACTATTTGCAGAGCAGATCGAGTTTATAAGACCACAGATTACATCCTTGTAAGTTGAATTTGGAGACTAAGTGCAAGATTTGAGGGATGAATTTGAGATTCTCCAGGGATGGAGACAATTGGGGGTGTCAAATACAGACTTCGTGAAGAAGTCAGACCTTTTTGAAAATCGAATTACTTGCAGGGCTCAGTTTTTCAATTCAGAATTTGATCATCGTCAGCAAGGCTTGAGAAATTTAAGGGTAATCCTTAGGTAGAATAGGGCTCTAGGTGCATTTCAAATGAAGAATTTGAACTTGATGATTGAACTATGTAAATCTGGTCTTCATTTGATGTGAATGTAATCAGGTCTCAGAGGATAAAAGCTTCGTTTTTATTGGTTATCTTCACAAGACGTGATTTATTGGTACTAACCCCTCAACTTAATGTTGAAAATGTGAAGTTCAAAATCTATTGAATGATGTTGCTTTGTAAGTTGCTGGAGGAGATACAAATCAAGATGAAGGATATTTGAAGGATATGGCAACATTGAGGGCAAGCAAGGATGATTTTTCAGTAGCATGAGGATGATTCCAATATCAAGGTCCACATCAAGCAGTCACAACTTGCAAGAGGAAGGCATCCTTGATACAATGATCAATTTTATACATCCAAAATTGTTGGAAACCTCAACCAAAGATGAAATCAAGATTTCAAGTACAAGTGCAAAGCCTACAAGTCAGATTAAAAAACGCATACAAACTTGAATTCCTCCAGAAATCCAAGTTCAATTGGATGGTCCAACTACATGCCACACACCACTTCTACAAGTGCTACATCAAGGTCAAAAGATCAAGATGACATCAAGAATTCAAGAACAAGCAAATTCAAGTAATGTCAATGACGGGATTTCAAGGTGAAGGATATAGAAGAATGCATGAAAATGAAACGATTTGAGAATATGAGCCATTACAATCGAATTGTCCATAATGTTGAGTATCAAGAGATATTTTCTCATTATCAAGAGGTATCTATCAAGTCTATAAGATAAAGCATGCTGAGGTGGCACCCACTCATCTTCAACCAATTACAAAACTCTAGTTGCATGTGTCCAAACACATTCAATCAAATCATGCCAAGTGTATATATGGAGTTCACATATATTCTCTTATTAGTCAGTCAAGGCAATGTAATTTTCTTATTGGCCCACTAATTGGTGCCTTCTTCTATGAGCTTCTACCTAACCTCTTTTCCAATTGGCTCATAAAAGCAATGTAATTTTTTGATTGGCCCATTAATTGGTGCCTTCTTCTAAAAGCTTCTACCTAGCCAATTTTCTAATTGGCCCATAAAGGCATTGCAATTTTCTTATTGGCCCAAAAGGTGGTGTTTTGTTGTAATTGGACAAGCATATAATGCTTGTAGCTATTAGTTGGATTAGGGCTTTGTTGGATAAATCTTGGCCCTTTATCTTGAATCACTCTCGGCCATCCATTGTATTTGAACTACTATAAAAGGCCAAGGCCTTGTCATTTGTAAAGAGAGGAGAGATTTGGAGAGATTGTTGCCAAAATGCTATCAAAGTAATTGCTAATTCATTGTTGGTCTTCATGGTGGATTACATGTGTTGCTTTGGAGTATTACAAGGTTTCTACATATCCTCACTTAGATAAAGATTTCATTTCATGTTCATTAGAAGTAGTGTTTAGTTGAATGGAAGATATTTTGGATGTATCTTTGGTGAACTTGCTTAGACCGAACCACTAGCTGCTTGTTGATTGTAAGTTTGCCTTACGTAGTCGAATGGCATATTTATGAGCTTTTACTTCGATTATTGCTTGACATTGATATGCATCAATGGATGGTGTTGATGGAATGGTGATAGTTTGAACATCTTACATTTACCTTAGAAGATCGCACTACTTTGGTTGATGTCAATGGCTAAACTAAGTCTAGTAAAGTCAAAAAGGCATTCATCATCTCTTACATTCTAAGGAGTAGAATAGCTTTATGAACCCTTTCCCTTTACAGTTTGTTTGGTTGGAAATAGTTGAAGAAGTTGATAGCCATTGAATAAACAACGTAAGTCCCTTTGTGATACCTAGCATATCACATCATTATAACTCAGTGAAAGTCCACAATAAGGAACCTTGGGGTTGTCTTATTTGATTATACAATCCAGAAACATTATTTAGCATATGAGCATCCTTATTCACGAGATAGTTGGAAATTTGGTATTTCATTTGGAATACTAAGTGTTTGATTTTACATGTTGTAGTGGCATAAAACTCACGCCAACAATAGCCTCCCTTAATGGTCATTTTACTAACTACCCTACCAAAGACTTGACATAATCTGCAAGTCATTTGGCCATGATTCCTTCTCTTTAGAATATTCTACGACATGAGATAAGACCCTCCCTGGTTGGACTTCTGATTAGCCAACCTCTTCCTACAAAAATTCCTTATATGACCAAGAACAAGTTGAGTGCCTTCCAACCTAATGCTGGGTAACCAAGTCATCTCTCCCATTATCTAGTGACATAGAAACCAAGATCAACTTCAAAAAATTCAATTTTTGTTGATAAAAAATTGGCAAAAAACTCTGAAACCGCAATTTTGCCAAAAATTGTCAAAAGAAGCTGCTGCAAAACAGCACCATGATTTTGTGGAAAAAACATCAAACCCTCAATGTAATATTGAAATCACACACGATTTTGTGAAAAAATTGCCAAAAACCTTCCTTGCTATAGAAAAATAGCAACAGCCCCGATTTTGTGAAAAAGTTGTGCAAAAATTCCAATTTGTTTGCAAGAACACCGTTTGCCTTAGAAAACCTAGGTGCAACCCAAAAAAATCTGCAAGAAACCACAATTTTTGTGAAAAAAACATGAAAAAACCCTCCATGATTGTTGGGAAAAAAACCATGCAAAAACCCGCCATGTTTTTTGGAAAAAAACTATTCAGAACTTACCATGCAAAACCCTCTTAGATTAGAAAAATAATGATTTTTGGGAAAAAATGTGAAAACCATCTAAGATCAAAAGACTAGCAACCCATGATCACAAGAACAAAGAACCCTTGCAAATCTAAAAAACTTCATTTTTTCTAGTGAAAAACGGTAAAGAAATCTGTAGATACCACAATTCTTGTTTAAAAATATCATTAAACACTAAAAACCCTTGATTTTATTATAAGAATTGAATCAAAATATTTTCTGAAAATTTCCTCACAATATGTTTAGGAAAAACCACAAATTTTATTCTTTTAAAAATCTGCCAAAAAACCCCATGATTTTTGTTTTGAAAAAATCAAGCAAAAAAATTCTAGAAATTTCCTTGAAATTTATGATTAAACTACAAATTTTATTGGAAACATTTGCCAAAAACCTGTTATGGTAAATCGATGTTGATATTATATTAAACAGAGGAGATGAAATCTTCTTATATAGATTTACAAAGACAATGTTTCTAAAAGAAACAATCGTGAACTAAAGACAAAAATAGAAACTACCTAATAAACTAAAGACTAACTAAGATGACCATTAAAGAAACATTATAATATTCTAATACCCTCCCTTAATGGTCATCATCTAATTGTTGTCTTTTGGTCACTAATTCTTCGGAACATTCTGTTGTTGTTGAGACCCTCCCTGGATCTGCAAAATGTTAATGACCAAGAGAAGCCAAAGAAAAAACAGAGAAGGTTGTCCCCTTCTTAAGAATGGTCTGCAACAAGAGAGTAGAGCATGCCACGAACTCTTCCACTGACCCTGCCTGAATCTACAAAACCGCTGAACAGAAATCATCACAAAAACATCCAACCTGATGTTGGATAACTGAGCTTCCCTTCTCTGTAGATAGAGAATCGAGACACACTGAGAATAGCTGCCAAACCCTCCAAACTATTGCAAATGAGAAGGATGCCCCAAAACCAACTACAAAAAACTATGATTGGAACAGTACAAAGCATCGTCTTTTTCGGAAAAAAATGGTAAAAACCCTGAAATAACATTCCACGCAAACTTCGTGTATTACAGAAACCAAAAACGATTTGTTAGGAGAAAAATCGATGAAAACCCAACACAATTTTTTAGGTGAAAATTTGATCAAAACCCAACATGATTTTTTAGGTGAAAAATCAATCAAAACCAAATACAATCTGTGACACGGATCAGAGAATACAAAACTTCATTTTTGAGGAAAAACGGTAAAACCCACCAGATAATTTTTGAAGAAAAATTATAAACCCACCAGAGAAACCTTCATGCAGCAAAACACGAGACTTCACATGGTAAAACAGCACATGCAAGAAACATGCAAGTACATGCAACCCTAAAAAATCAAAGACTTTTGCTCAAACCGAGAAATCGTGCAATCAAATCCCTCGACCAGGCTCGCAATTTTCAGCAAAAATTTTCGAAGATGAACCACAAAATTTTCATAAAATCCCATCGACCCTCTCTGATACCATGTTATGGTAAATCGATGTTGATGTTATATTAAATAGAGGAGATGAAAGGCTCCTTATATAGATTTACAAAGACGATATTTCTAAAAGAAACAATCGTGAACTAAAGACAAAAATAGAAATTACCTAATAAACTAAAGACTAACTAAGATGACCATTAAAGAAACATAATAATATTCTAATAAAACCAACATTTGCTTTGATTGATATATTCAATGTTAAACAAAAGAGAGGAGTACTCCTTAAAAAAGCAATTACAAGATCTTTCCATAACGAAAACGATCAAGAACTAAAGACAAAATGGGAAGCTACTAAACTAACTAAACAACTTTAAGATCCTTTTTTTAATTTACTGAAAACTGACTGACCGAATAAAAATAAAGTTACTTACATGACCATTATACTGAATATTACATTATTGATACAATATGCCTCTTCTAGTATCGAACACTTCTATTGCTGGTACAACTCCCATTTCCCTCTCCCAGTATACTAGAGAAAATTGCTTTGAATGCATCATCGGTATTGGACGAGCTTCCAATCTTGTATTTCCAACCTTAGTGTTGGTTGACCTTTAGTATTTGTCCTTTTTCTGTTCAGAGAAGTTTTTGCCTTTATTTTATGATGGACTATTTTTTGTCTTTTCCTTATGCTGGGTCATTATTTGTTATCATTTTTTAAAATATTTTATGATCTATCCCTAATAAGTTGACTCTACATTCAAAAAAAATTGTATTGCACTAGTAAATTCTCATCAAATGAATTCTGATATATAATATGAAATTTCTTCTTTCTTCATGAGAATACAGAAGTGTTTACAAGCAAAGATTGAAAAAATGGTTTTGGCCTTATCAGCTTTATTAGATTGCTTTTTCAATTAGTTATCACTCTTACAAAAAGTAAAACAGATAACACCAAATAAAAATGTCTGCAGTAGAGAAACCTACAAGTTAAATCTAGACCATAGTTTAATTGTAGAAGTCTCACCTCCTTTAAGGCAATCCTGGCAAAAAAGCCAGCTATAGATGCAATGTTCATCATCAAAATAAAAGCTTTGTCGTCTTTTATCAGAAAAAAGCAACCTGCAAATGGTCAACTAGCACTGTTACATATAGAAACCTAATAAGAAGTTCTAAATAACAAGAACATTTATAATATGCTCAAAAGATTATAGCCAAATCTCCTCAAGGCAAATATGTTCATGAATAAACAGTATATTTTCAAGGGTACCATATAGGGAACATTGTGTCAGTCAGCTAATAAAATAAGGCAGAGATTTAAAAGCATGTCTTGCATGAACACTTAAAATGATAAAAGTGACGCATTATAAAATAAAAAAGAAGAGTTCGACAAGCTTTAGAATAAAATGTAAACAAAAAACTCATGTCCACAAATCCAAAGTAGCCAGTGAAAGAATTATATTACATTAAAAAGGGGAATATTTATTAAACAAATGATCAGCCACTGCTCATATACAGAACAGTATAACAAATCAAAACTAATTTAGAGGTTGACTCGAATCACTAGAATTGTTGTAGTTGTGAGAACCATAGTTTGCAGACTCAGACTCAGAGAGTACTTGGCAAGCAAAAATTTTCAACCTGGCAAAAACTCAGCAACTTAGAAAGTACTAAAAATTAAAATCTCTCAATCAAACATTTTCTTTTAAATTCAGTTACAAAATATATTAAATTAAATATTGACATCTCAAAAGAGAAAATGCAAGGTTTTATAGAACAAACAACAAGTGAAAGCACATTTTAACCAGCATTTTACCTGTGTCAACATTTTTACCCATGTTTCTGGTGCTGAGTTTTTATTTCTTTTTGTCTTTTTGTTTGGACTGTCCATTTAGATATATTGAATAGTGGCTTTCTTTTTTCTAGTGGTCAGTCATTTGTTGATAGATTTCAAGGGCACTCTTGGTCTTTGGTTGTTTTTGGTTAAGGATTGGTGCAAGTTTTGGGGTTGTTCTCATCTTGTTGAGTTGGGGTGTGTCCTGACGGCCATAGTGAAGGCTTGGCACACACTGTTTGCTTCTTTCGTGGTTCCTATGGAGATGGAGACTTGCTTCATAAAAGAGGATGCTCATAACTTTTTGTGGTCTTCCCTTTTCTGTGATTGTTTGGATGAGGATTGGAATTGTGGTAGGCTCTCCGATTTGATAGTCTTTTCCTTTTCTGCTCCTATAGAGGTGGGCTACTTTTCTATTGCGGTGGAAAGGAGTTTTGCAGAGACGGGATGGATTTTTCTATCGGGGTGATGTTGTTTTTCGCTGGTTGGCTTTGGGTACCATTTTGCCCAATGTGAAGGCTTGGAGAGCCTTTCAAAATCCCCTTGTATGTCTGCCCCACTCTGTAGGTTGTTGGTTGTGTGTTGTTAATGGCCTTCTTTGACCTCTGTGTTGTAAGTGGCTAGCTGTGGCCTCTTGTTCGCTAAGCAATTTTATATATCCCATAATATTTTTCAAAATCACTATACATAAGCAACAAGCTCCAACAAAATATGTGAACACCAAAAATAATATAACAAGTCCTTACCTTAAACGTCGCCAATTTCGTTGGTTTGATCGTAATTGAACCTAACAGAATACGAAGACCAATCTAAATTAATAAAAATATAAAGCATGTCTCGAGATATTGGGTAAAAAGTCAAACTTATAATTGTCATGCAAACTCCTGGCAGATAACTAGCAATTAATAATGCCTACTTTTCCTTTTAACCTAATTATTTGTCCTTTAACGTATTGCATACTTTAGAATCTTAAGATAGTTCCACCATAAATAAATTACATATTTAAAATGATAAAACATGATCTGGAATTTCATTAAACACCAAGCCAGTAGAGAAAATTGTTCTTTTAAATACTTCAACCATGCTAACATTATCTACAACAGCTTACATGCACGCACGAAACACATAAAAGATGAAAATATCATTCCCTTAATACAGAAACTAGGTCAAATGGCAAAATTCAAGAAATCATTTCTCAATCTAGCCTCTTTGGTAGAGATGTTAAAGGAGGGACCATCATAGCCCATATTTTTTACTTTGACCAATATGGTGGCTGGTGAATAGACTAATAAGTCATGGGAGAAGCTCCCTGATTCATTTGGCATGAGAATAACATTGGTGCCCTAAACTCTAACCATTCATAAAATTGGTGAATCAATGCTACTAACAGACCAATAGCATTCCATAAGTTTTAACTTTATATATATATATATAGATTGTGTTAAAACTATAGCGATTCAAGGATGAAACTCTAACTCAAAAATTTATAGTGAGATGAAACTCTAACTCAAAAATTTATAGTGCTATGGTTCTCTGAATAAATCTCATGGGAGGGATAATTAAGAAGTGGGAGGTACCAGATGCTACTTGTATCATTCTCATGGCAATGCATTACTTTATAGTTCGGTTTACTAGTGAAAAGGAATCTGGCAAACTTTGATCTTACAAACCAATTACATCCACTGTATCCCTTTCTGTCAGTCTACCTGCTATAATCCTATGATTCTACAATGGGACTTCATTGGAGTCAATTGCTACTGTTTTGGGTGAATATGCCTAGCTCTTCATTCTATCAGATGCCAAGGCATGCTATGTATCACGGTAAACTTGCAGAAGTTGCCGATTGTAGTTCATCAAAAGCTTACAGGTTTCATACATGTACATTTCAAATTATAATAGTAGTTGGTGTATATGTTGAACATTGCTTGCTTGTGGTCATTCAGCTCAGCTTTGTTCAACAGCTTTTGAAGCCTCTAAGTCTAAACCAATCCAATCAAAGAGGAGTAACATCTTCACCGAAGGCTGCAAATTTAAATTCTGCCCTAAATGAGGAACACCCAAAGTTTAAACACAGCATTTCTTTTCAGATGATGACGGAATATTTTACAAATTAATTGAGAACGGGGTTCTGCAAACATAATACTCTCATTCATTCTGATTGTATCACATATAAATCATCACAAAATCTCTTTACCCAATTAATTGAAACTTCCAATAAATAACATTAAAATTATTTAAGACCAATCCACCACCAGCTCAACCTTCTTAAAAGAAGAACATTAATTTTCCAATGCCTTCCAAGATCGTTATGATCCTGGATTAAATTTAGTGTGAAGTTTATTTTTTTGTTATTACTTATACAACATGTCTTTAGAAAATGATACATACACAAGAACATCTATTTACAATGTGAATGGCATAGGAATTATAAACAATCCTGTCAGAGAGATTGTAAAGTTGTCTGCGGGAATTTCACTGGTAAATATAAAGAGTAATGAGGTAATCACAAAGCATCTAAGGTGTGAAAAGTAGTTATAAAATCTATTGAGAAAGTTGTGAAGTATGGTAGGTGTCATAGAGACCTCTTCAGACCCACCAGCAGCAAGGTCTGAAGTGGTTATGTAAGAAGCCTCTGTGGTTCTAACTCTGACCCAAACTGCTGGAATGTTTTGTTTTTTTGAAATTTTGTATTTTGTTTTTGTGTTTTTCTGAATATTTGCTTTTTTTGAATTTTTTGAACAATAATGGAAATTAAATAACAATGCTTGAAAAGATTACTTACAAGCAGAACTATTCACTAGCAACAAAATTCAAATTTGTCATATGAAATATTCACAATGACAAATGCAATGCAATTGAAATTTATTTGAAACTTATTAGGAAGAACCTGTAACAAATCACATGCATGTATATATTTTCCAGATTGAATCGCAGCCCTCTGATAATGATCACAAATTTGTCTCTAAGGCTCGTAAACATTGAATGGAGGAATCAAACAACAATACGTGCCTCAAGGATGTCAAACACTGGCCCTTGCAATTAAATTGTTGGCATTACCGGTAAGGATGCAACCGGTAAACGGTAAAACGACCACCGGTAATAACCAATGGTGCTGTCATTGATGTCATTAATGTCTACGCTAACAATGTCCAAATGCTAGGGAACGGGTGACAAGAGAAAATGCTTAGGAAACCGGTGACACGGTGATGAGAACAGGTGACACGGTGATGAGCTCAGTGTTGTCCAGCAATTCACTTACTGCTCAGAGAAGCGATTGGTGAAGACAGTGACCGGTGAAGTCAATGACCAAAGCAGTGACCGATGTAGACAGAGAACAGAAAAGTGACTAGTGAAGACAGAGACCAGAACACTGCACAAGGAAAGGTGTAAACCGGTCACCAGTGATTGTTAAAATATCATTGAGATCGGTGAAAGCCACAGTCGACAGACACTGAAGAGACTCTTCTACCGAGATTTGTTGCACAAATCATGCAGGATTTTCTGTTAAGGAGAAGACCAGTGAAAGGCATAGTTGAAGGCTACTGAGGAGATTTTATTGCCGTGATTTATTGCACAAATCATGGAGGAACTTCATTTAAGGGAAAGTACGTGACACACATCTAATGATTCCTTTAAAAGACTGAAACATGACTGAATGACAGATTCATGGCGGATCTTCTATTAAGGGAAAACTTGTGACACGCATCTAATGTTTCCTCTCTTGACTGAAACACGACTAGATGGTGGATCAAAAGAGATCGCAACGGAGATCGCAATGGCAAAGAGCAGGAAGATCTTTCTTAATTTGATGTGAGCGACATGCTCTTCTTTCTCTTTCTGTACAGCTGTCCCACACTCTGCAAGAAGTGTATTTATTCTTTAGTTAGCGAAGAAAATCATTTGCATTCATTCTGCCAAGAAGAAAGAGTGAAACAGCGCGCTAATCAAAGCTACAGCAAAAGAAAGGAAAAAGAAGAAGAGAAGAGTGTGCAAGGAAGCACAATAACCTAAAGAGAGCATACCAGCGGTGCCTGGTGATGACTCTCAATGAATGAAACAGTGATCTTATCATGCTCTGCAAAGCCATTTCAAAGGATCAACCCTTCTTGTAATGTCCCCTTTCTCTAATAAGATTTAATAATAAATAATAATTAAATAATAAAATTTGATTAAATAAATAATAATAATAAGAGAATTTAATAAATAAATAATAGAATATAATTATAATTGTAATTATAAAATATAAAAATTATAATTATAAAATAATGAAATTGAGCCATAAATATCTAAATATAATTCTATAAAATATTATAATATGAATCTTACATCTTGTAATTAGTGAAATATATATCTGATATTTAATATTATAAATATTAAACAATAATAATATAATTATAATATGATATTTTAATTATATTATAATGCCATATAATGTATGGTTAATAATTACAAAATAATAATAGATAATAAATAAAATATATATATTTAATTCCTTATATAACATTTTAAATATTTTAATTATTATAATATAAATATTTTAATAATACATAATCAGGTAATATTAATATTTTTATATTATAATATATAATCATTTTTAATTAAGTAAAATAATGTTCAATATTTAACATTTAATATTTTAATAACAAATATAACAAGATATCAAATGGCATGTCTCTCTAGAGAGATGTCGCTAAGAATATAAAAGGGAATAGAATATAACATTTTGAATAACATGGGAAAGAAAGGAAGAAACATTAAGAAATAATATGGAAGACTTGGAAGAAAATAAGATACGAGAAAATGAAGGAGAAAAGATACGAGAAAATAAAGGAGAAAAGATAGGAGGAGATAAAGGAGCAAATGTAGGAAGAACTCAAGGGAGGAAAAAAGTATAAAAGGAAAGTAAGAAAATATTAAGAAGAAATAAGGGAATATTACAGCTTAAATTTAATACAATAACTAACTAATCTTATTAGGGAATATTACAATCCAAACCCTAATCAAGAAATCTAAGATAAATTAAGTAAAGTCCCGACAAGGGACATTACACTTCTATTGCTCTCTAACAATTGCAATAGTCAAATCCCAGTATCTGGATGGACATTATCAGGTCCCTTGTATCAAATCCCTTTACCGGGTGACATCTAGTTGATGTTTCAAAGTCCTCTAATAAGGCAGGCTTTAACAGGCCTTATTCAAAATCCTCTAACCGGGTCGCACCTAACAGTGCGTTTGTAATCCCTTAATAGGAAAGGCTTTTTACAAGGCGCACTTCAAAAGAGTGCAAAACTTGTGAGTTTCTACTCATGCCGTGGTTTTCTCCAATTTTGGGTTTCCACGTAACATATCTGGTGTTCTATGCTGCTGTGATTTTGTGTTGACTATTTCTTTTATAGGATATGTTTTGCATGCAATAATAGTTAGCAGATCTAAGAGTGTCTTCAAGTTTTATTGGGTGTCGATTCACCCCTCCCCTCTCAGCACCGGTTGGGACCATCATAAATTGCAGTCAACGGCTATCTTCTACTCCAAATGTTGGTTCTATACCAAGTAGCGATCTGCAATTGAGTGAGGTTCTATGATCATGCAAATGTTTCTGAGATTTAATGCATTTCTCCTTATTAAATTCTGCAACCAAATGAAACAATCTTGGCCTCTCTATGAAACCAATGCCCTACACAATTAATTGGATATCTCACCAATTCACTGTGTTGATAGACTTGAAAGAATTCCCAATTCTTCAAGCTAGAAACTTGAAACCCTTCTCCATAATTCTCTTCAGCAAACACAATAACCAAATGCATAAATGATAGGTTTGATTTTTTCTTCTACATGGTTTTATATTCTTCCAAATGCATATCGAGCTTGAAGCTTCAAGCTTACACCTCGAATGACTTAACATATGTGCTTTTGTTGCAAAGTTTGAAATATAATAATTTATTATATTTCCCTCCAACCCTTGCCGCAAACTTATAATTTAATCATTAAATGCACTTGTCAAACTTTATAATATAAGCTTTTAATTTAATCATTAATTAAGTGAAACTTGATTAATGATTATAAGCCAAATAAATAGATTATTAATTCCTTCAAATGATTCATTCAAAATCCAAGTGCCCTCTGCCTGAACCTAACGCCAAGATGCCCCTACCAAAAATAGCACTAACCATAATTTGACTTACTATAAATAGTAATTCCCTCAGAATGAGATAAATGACAAATGCAGAGGCAAGAACCTGACACAAAGAATGCTGAAGAGAAAACCTATCACCTCTGCGACAGTAACAGAACCAAACAGAGACCCTCAAACCCCCACATTAGCCCATGAGGGTTGCAATAATGGGCAAACAATACCAGCAACTAACATTGGCTAAAAAGGGGACATTACACTCCGCCCTCCCCAAGATTGCTTGTCCTCGAGCAATCGCAAAGCTAGATGCTGCAAAATATCCTCAAACTCCCAAGTAGCATCCTCCACCAGCAAGTCTCTCCACTTCACCAAATGCTCCCTAATGACCCGTCTTTGTAGATGTCTCTCTCTAAAATCAAGAATGGCATTGGCAATCAACTCCAACTTCCCCTTGTCATCCAAGGGCGATAAAGCAGTAGAAGGAACAATATGTCGCTCTAACGCCTTCTTGAGGTGCGACACATGAAACACATTATGCACGCTGCTATCTGTCGGAAGATCAAGCTCATAAGCCACCTCACCAACTCGTCATACAATCCTGAAAGGCCCATAATAATGTGGCTTGAGTTTCTCTTTTCCACCTTTCCTGAGAGTGGACTATCTGTAGGGTTGTAGCATCAGATACACCATGTCCCCTACCTCAAATGACCGCCCAACTCTCCTCTGATCAACATACTACTTCTGTTGATTATGTGCTCTCTATATGTTATCCCGCAATGCTCTCATAATATCCTGACTCTCTTGTAAGAGGTCACCAACACTTGGAACTTTGCTATCGCTAAACAATAAGTCAAGGAAGCTAGGCATGTCATAACCATATAGCGCCTTGAATGGTGTGATCTGTATAGACATATGGTAAGTGGAATTATAGCAAAAGTCACATAAGTAACTCCACTTCACCCAAGCTCGCTACTGCCCGGCAACATAATTCTGAAGGTACCCTTCCACCCATTTATTAACAATCTCAGTCTATCCATTAGTCTGAGGGTTGTAACTAGAACTCAGAGTCAACTCGGTCCCACATAACCTGAAGAGTTCCTGCCAAAAGTGACTCGTGAACCAACTATCTCTATCACTGTCAATACTCTGAGGTAAGCCATGCACTCTGAATACCTCCCAGAAAAACAAGTTTGCAACCTGTGTAGCTGAAAACGTACTAGTAATCAGGAAAAAGTGGGCATATTTCGTCAACTGATGTACCACAGCATATATGCAATCCTTGCCTTGGGCTTTCGGCAAGCCCACAATGAAGTCCATGGATAAACACTCTCACTTCCTCTCAGGAATAGGAAGTGGCTGTAACAACCTAGAAGGATAAGTATGCTCCGGTTTATTCTGCTAACAAATAGAGCACTCTCTAACATAACAAAGAACATTTGCCTTAAGCCCTTTCCATGTTAATCTCTCACATACCTACCTGTAGGTCTTGAAATACCTGGGATGACCAGCTAGAGGTGAATCATGAAGGGTTTTCAGCACTATGTTCTTAACCTCAGATCCTAGAACCAAAAATATTTTCCCTTTGTAAATGATCAGCTCATTCACAAGAGAGTACATGTTATCCTATATAGTCCCATCAACAATACCAGAAGCCCATGGATTCTTGGCATACTTAGCAATAATCAAATGCATCCAATTCTCTGATGTCTCAGTCATAGAACTCAAATGGTGGTGTCGAGACAAAGCATCAGCTACAATACTATGTGTACCTTTGACATAGGAGATGTCAAAGTCATAGAACTGTAATTTACTAACCCATTTCTGTTGACACTCATTCAAGTATCGTTGTCCAAGGAAATGTCTCGAGCTATTATGATTAGTTTTTATACAAAATTTGTTGTCCACAAAGTATTGCCTGAATTTGGCCAAAACGTGCATAATGGCCAGCATTTCCTTGTCATACACACTGTAAACCCTCTTAGGACCTCTGAGTTTCCTACTCTCAAAAGCAATAGGGTGATAACCCTGCATAAGTACAACACCAATGCCTTCCTCTGAGGCATCACAATGTAGCTCAAATGTCCTATTAAAATCCGGCAATGCAAGAACTAGGCATGTAGTCATCAACTATTTCAACTTCTCAAAACACTCATGTGCCTGAGGTGTCCATACAAAACCTCTGAGCTATGTCAAATTCTCTGGAGTAGGTCACTCAACAATGGCACAAACCTTCTCAGGGTCCATGCATACACCCTTTGCACTAATAATGTGGCATAAATAAAAAAACTATGTCATGCATAGTGCACATTTGGACACCTTGGCATACAATGACTCCCTGTCAAGAATATCTAGAACTGTATCTAGATGAGCAAGATTTCTTCCCAAGTCTTACTGTAAATTTGTAAACCAATATACCATCAAAAAACACGACAAATATCCTCAACTGACTCTGGAAGACCCTATTCATAGTAGACTGGAAAGTAGTAGGTACATTGGTTAAGCCAAAAGGCATAACCAAAAACTCAAAGTGACCACAATGACATCTGAAGGCGGTCTTCTCTATGTCCCGCTCTCTGACCCGGATCTAATGGTAACCTGTCCTCAAAACAATTTTAGAGAAGAAACATGCTCCATGCAACTCATCAATCAACTCATCTATATGCAAAATAGGATACATGTTTTTTATTGCCTCTTATTTAGTACCTTGTTGTCAATGCACATCTCGACTGTCCCATCCTTCTTCACCAAAACAATAGATTAAGCGAAGGGTAACTTACTGGGCCTATTATGTCCCATAGCCAACAAATCACTGATGGCCTTTTCTATCTTATCCTTCAACCGCTTCAGCTGCCGGTATGGAGTAATCATAACGGGCTTAGAGCCCTCCTCCAACTAAATGATATTCTCTATACTTCTATCTAGAGGTCTACCAGATGGTCTATCACTAAACACTTTGGAGTGTTTAGTTCTGAGCTCTTGTATATCCAGAGGATATGCTGGTTTAAAATTATTTAGGCGCATGGGCAGATCTGAAATCACCCTATCACAATTGAGAGTGTAACCATCAGCAACTTTGACCCTTATACCCTCAAACTCCTGTGTCTGAATCCCCCGATTAGCCCCTAAGCGTGCATCTATGAAATTGTGAGTGGCACCTGTATTAAGCAAGGATATAACTCTTTGCCCTACCAAGAGTCCACACATCCTAAAAGAGCCTTGTTTCTTCATACATCAAAGGTACACCTCCAACCTCTCCTATCACCCATATTATCCACTGGTAGTTCTTGGACCTATGGAGTTGTATTCCTACGTGTGTAATATCCGTGAGGTGCAAATCTCTATGGCTGAATGTAAAGCCCAACCCTACAAGATGGCAGGAAACCGCTCTGTTACCACTAGAAGAACCCTTTGTTGTTCTAACTCTGACTCAAACTGCTGGAATTTTTTTTTTTGAAATTTTGTATTTTCTTTTGTGTTTTTCTGAATATTTGTTTTTTTTTAATTGTTTGAACAATAATGGAAATTAAATAACAATGCTTGAAGAGATTACTTACAAGCAGAACTATTCACTAGCAACAAAATTCAAATTTCTCATGTGAAATATTCACAATGACAAATGCAATGCAATTGAAATTTATTTGAAACTTATTATGAAGAACCTGTAATAGATCGCATGTATGTATATATTTTCCAAATTGAATCGCAACCCTCTAGTAATGATCACAAATTTGTCTCTAAGGCTTGTAAACCTTGAACGGAGGCATCAAACAACAAAATGTGCCTCAAGGATGTCAAACATTGGCCCTTGCAATTAAATTGCATCCCCCTATTGACTATTGTCTCTATATTCCCAACGGCTATTTTCTACTCCAAACGTTGGTTCTATACTAGGTAGTGATCTACAATTGAGTGAGGTTCTATGATCATGCAAATGTTTATGAGATTTAATGCACTTCTCCTTATTAATTTATGCAACCAAATGAAACAATCATGGCCTTTGTATGAAACCAACGCCCTGCACAATTAGTTGGATATCTCACCAATTCACTGTGTTGATAGACTTGAAAGAATTCCCAATTCTTCAAGCTAGAAACTTGAAACCCTTCTCCATAATTCTCTTCAACAAACACAATAACCAAAGGCATAAAAGATAGGTTCGATTTTTTCTTCTACATGGTTTTATATTCTCCCAAATGCATATCGAGCTTGAAGCTTCAAGCTTACACCTCGAATGACTTAACAATGTGTTTTTGTTGCAAAGTTTGAAATATAATAATTTATTATATTCCCCTTCAACCCTTGGCACAAACTTATAATTAAATCATTAAATGCACTTGTCAAACTTTATAATATAAGCTTTTAATTTAATCATTAATTAAGTGAAACTCAATTAATGATTATAAACCAAATAAATAGCTTATTAATTGTTGATGTTTGGTAGCTTCAATCGGATAAACCTATGAGACATATATATATATATATGAGATATAATTTATATATACATATATATACATTATATATGAGATATAAATTTATATATATCTAAAGTATTATTGTGTTAGAGAAACTAATATAATAAGACTAGAAATACTATATATATGTGTGTGTGTGTGTGTGTGTGTGTGTGTGTGTCATTGTATTAATTAAAAGAGTATGTGTTAATGAATAGACATATCCCACAAAGGGACATGTCTCATCCACAATATAAATAAGAGAGAGATTGTTGCCTTTGAAAAACACATACAATCAGGAATACTATTACATTTGCAATGATCCTCACAAAATCAATATGGTATCAGAGCCAGGCTGCAAATGTAAGAGAGTAGTTAGTTGATGGTGAATGTGTGACAGTCTCAGAAAATACAGTCTCAGTACAGGGAACATATCTCACAAATACACCGTTGGACTTTTTTACATTTTGGATATGTTGGTGATAAACAAATTTTGAAGAATCTCACCGAAGCGATTGGCGAGAAAATATCGGGTTCAAAAGTTATGACCAACTATGTACGGGTCTATGTGAAATCCAGTGAGTGAAGTTGTGTTACAGACTTTTGTCCACACCAAGTGCAAAAAAATATGGTCAAGAGAATTGTAGAAGATTTGTTAAGAAGCAAACTTCGGCGATTATATATTGGAAACTATGACTTGATTAAAGAAAAAGAAAAAAAAGCATTGTTTAGTAAGAGGTTGAGGATGATGAATTTGCAAGTATACACAGCGATTTTCATAATGATTAGTTAGAACTTAGACCTTATAGCGGCTTTCAATAAAGAGACATATTAATTTGTTATGATCGTGGTCAAGCATTAACAACGAAGCACGTATTCAAAGAAGGGTGTCTCTTTCTAGAAAGCAAGCTTTAATTATAGAGTGCCACCTCTCTTGGAGCAATCAAGTCATTTCAGAAGAAGACATAAGCATTGTTCAACGATATAAGAGTGGGAATTTTACATTGTGGGGAGAATAATAACCAATGTTACATTCCCATTTAAACCATCCTTAGTGGGGAGATGATTCAAAGGGGAGATGTCTTTCAAATAATCTGAGACGGTGTTTTAGGATTTGATGTATATGGACCTTCATTGAAGTAACTTGTGTCAAGGATGTTGATGCCCAAATAAGTATTTATTATCCTTGAGTATTACTTTATCTAATTGTATTTCAATACGTACTATAAGAGTTATTTGCCTTGATCTTTTCTGGGGATGTTCTTGCAGGAAGAAGATTGATATCAGATTCAGAGGGAGTCTGACTCTTCTGAGGTAACTTTGGACAAGGAGCTCAGAACATTGAAATCGAACTCAGAGGGAGTCTAGCAAGGTTATCTTAAGTAGTCTTGGATGAAAAGATCAACAAATTGATATCTGCTCAATGAGTTCTTCTCTGTGAGAGAAATTCAAGGTGAAATCCCTTGTTTCCACCCTCTACATTGAGGAATGGTGAATATCATGTTTTAATGGGCCTGCCCCCTGTGTACATCATGAGGAAGTAACGACTTCGAAATGATTATCCCTTGTATTTGTTTAAGTTATTGAAAGGTGATGATCTTACAATAGCTTGATCTTCTATCATGATAGACATCTTATGATGGCTGAAACAGATCATGATAGATGATATCTTGCATGGTGGATTGAGTTCCTTAAATAAGCCATGATCTTCTATTGTGATAGACATCTTATGATGGCTGAAACAGATCATGATAGATGATAGGAATGTTCCTATGGTAAGTGCACATTACCTATGGACATTTGTTGAGTACTTGGTGGACATCATGAGACTTGATGTTGGTAGGCAATTACACTGAGCACTTGGTGAATATCATGCGACTTGATATTCTATAGGCCAATGCTCCCGCTATGATGAGATGATATCTTTATAAACTTTTGAGTACTTGGTGGACATCATGAGACTTGATGTTGGTAGGCCATTACTCTGAGCACTAGGTGACTATCATGCGACTTGATATTTTGCAAGCCAATGCTCCCGATATCATGAGATGATATCTTTATAAACTTTTGAGTGCTTGGTGGACATCATGAGACTTGATGTTGGTAGGCCAGTATTCTAAGTATATGGTGAATATCATGTGACTTGATATTTTGTGGCCGTTACTCCTAATATCATGAGATGATATCTCTATAAACTTGTGTAAATGCAAAATGAACCTATATCAAATCTAAACTACAAGTATTTGAACAAATTCTGAATTGTTAGTGTTTTGTTAACAACAATTTATTCATCTATATTCTCGATTTAATATATATGTATTTATATCAATGGATATAAACTATGATCTTATATATTTCCTTGAATCTGAATAGTATATCTTTTGTGCTTGCAGAAACTTATCAACGTCACTTTACTTATTGATTTCTATACTGTATGTTGAAAGTTTTCAATGGCCACGATATATATAACTTGGTGGTAGACATGAACAGTCACGTCTATGATAGACATGACTCCTCAAGGAGTATCATAGACGTGACTCCTCAAGGAGTCGTGCGTATCATAGGTGTGACCTTTCGTAACCAAATCACAATTGACAAAGCATGTTTTGCCCAGACACAATAACATATAATCGGAGGTCTTTTATTAATCGATAATAATAATCGATAGTCAACGTTACGCATAATCGATAGTCATATATTGAATATGTTCGATTCTTTTATGAATCATCATCTATAATTATATTTGTTTATTCGATCTGAACTATTATGAGAATAGTTTGTGATTAATAATTAAATAAACATCAATATATATATATATATACATATATATATATATATATAGTAATGATAATATCTACTATTATTATTATCTATTTGTAAAATCGATATTGTATCTGATCGAAGCTACAAATATCAACACTCCTTAGCTCGGGAAAATAAACATATCACAATAATCTCTGTGAATATCTTATGACTTACAATAGATATAAATTATCTGTCTCATGATATCTCACTCAACTTATGATATAATTAATCACATATCACATAACTCATGATATGAAGTATCACCTAGCTCGTGATATAGAGTATCACATATCACATAACTCATAATATGAATTATCACCTAACTCGTGATACGAAGTATCACCTATCTCGTGATACTAAAGGATATAATATACTCGAGAACATTACATTCTCCTTATATATCCCAGTTATGGTATGTGCACTGACATTAAGTCACATAATGTCTACCATAACTAATCATGGCAAATCCATGAATCATACTGATATCAAATCACATGATATCAGTCTACTGAACATTACAAGATTGTCACCTTATAATGTTAAATACAAGTGTTGATTATCCAAAAAGTCGTTCGTTTCATAAATATAAACAGGATAGGTAGGCCCATAAAGTCATAGAGTCACACATATGACAAAAGAAGTTTACACACTAAACATCTTTAATATATTAGTACAAATCAATTTTGAAAATTTATATTTCAATCATACCAAGATTCTTCCTAAAGTGTTCAACTTTCACTTTGAGGAGAGGTTTGGTAAGAATATCTGTTGTTTGATATCCTATACTGATATACTCCAACTAAATCACGTTCATTTCCACCATGTCTCTCACATATTAATAAGGAATCTCTATATGCTTAGATCTATCATGAAATACAGAATTCACTGAAAGCTTAATGCAACTTTGATTGTCACAGTGGATGATAGTTCGTTTCAAAGGTTCACCAAATAATCCCACAAGCAGTTTTTTGAGCCATACTGCTTCTCTAGCAGCCATGGAAGCTGCAATATATTCGGCTTCTGTACAACTCTGAGCTACTGAGGACTGTTTTCTATTGATCCACGATATCATAGCCAATCCTAAATTAAACCAACATCCGGAGGTGCTCTTCCGGTCAGTCACGTTCCCAATCCAATCTGAATCTGTAAATCCATGAAGATCTAACTCAACCTTTCCATATCTTAGGCGATAATTAAGAGTACCTTGATATCTCATTATATGCTTTACAGCCACAAGATGTATCTCCTTGGACTCACACATAAACTGACTCAAAGCATTTACAGCATAGTAGATATCGGGTCTGGTATTGACCAAATACATCAAAGATCCAATCATCTGCCTATAGAGAGTGGGATCTGTTGACTGAGAATTTGTTGTTGCTTCCTTCAATTTATGAAGATTTGTTTCTATGGGGGATGACATAGGTCTGCAGTTCATCATACCAAAACTCTTCAATATATCAATGGTGTACTTCCCTTGGTTTAGAACAATGCTATCTGATTTCTGCTAGACTTCTAGTCCAAGGAAGTAGTGTAATAGACCTAAGTCCTTCATATCAAACTCTAAGGCTAGATCCTTCTTACACTAATCAATGAGGTGAATCTCTCCTGTAATCAACGGATCATCAACATATAATATCAGTATTAACATATCACCTTTGTTTTGCTTGAAGTAGAGATTTGGGTCTGCATCTTTCTTCGAGAATTCTAATCTCATGAGGTAATTATCAATTCTTTCGTACCAAGCCCTAGGAGCTTGCGTAAGTCCATACAGGGCTTTCTTCAATTTACACACGTGTTTTTATATTGTGGATCTCAAATCCTTCAGATTGCTCTAAGTAGACCTCTTCTTCAATGGTTCCATTTAAGAATGCAGGTTTTACATCCATTTGATGGACTTTCCATCATTTGGCTGCTACAATGGCTAGAAATGCTCTGACTAAGGTATATCGAGCAACTGGAGCAAAGGTTTCTTCATAGTCAGTTCCTTCTTTCTGTGAAAATCCTCTGGCTACAAATCTTGCTTTGTGTTTTTCTATACTGTCATCTGCAGCATGTTTAATTTTAAATAGCCACTCGGAAGAAACAACAAATTTCTCTTTTGGCCTAGGTACTATCTCCCACACATCATTCTTTAAGATGGATTGATACTCCTCTGTCATGGCATCCTTCCATACTTGGTGCTGGAGAGCTTCTGTAACATTAGCAGGTTCTGACTTGATGAATTCACTCATCAAAGCTACATAACTAGAAAATCTCTTAGGTCTTTTACTTTCTCTAAGGGTCCCTGATAGAGCTCCATAAGTCTTTGCTTCTTCCATTGTCTTAGTAGCCCAAAGTGGTCTCTTCTAAGGATTTTCCAATGATGTGATTTGTTCTTCATTTCTATCTTCCTCAAAATACTCCCTCTGAATCTCAGGCGCAGGATGCTCTTCTAGGTCTATGGGAGAAGTTTGAATTTCTGACTCAATAGAATTTCTAGCTCTTTTAAAAGCTATGTCTTCCTCAAAAATCACATCTCTGCTTAGTTCAATTTGTCTCTAACCAGGCACATATATTCTATAGGCTTTTGAGGTTTCACTATAGCCTACAAAAATACCTTTTCTCCCAGAAGGTTCTAGCTTAGTTCTTTTCTCTTTGGGCACATGAATGTAAACAGGGCAACCAAATATCCTCAAGTGACTGATGTTTGGTTTTATACCAGTGAAAGCTTCTTCATGAGTTTTGTCATCAATATGGGAGTGAGGACATTTGTTCTGTATATAGACAGCAGTACTAGAGGCTTCTGCCCAAAGTGATGTCTCTATGTTTTGATCAAGTAACATAGCCCTGGCAGCTTCTACAATGGTTCTATTTTTCCTTTCAGCAACTCTATTTTGTTGAGGGTTGTAGGGTATAGTGAACTCCCTCTTAATCTCGACATTTTTACAAAATTCTTTAAAAATATCTTATGCATATTCCCTCCCATTATCTGTCCTTAAGGTTTTTACTTTTCTTCCAAAAGAGTTTTCAGTAAGGGATTTCAATTCCTTAAACCTTCTAAGGATCTCCTCCGATTCTTTAAATTTGAGGAAATAGATCTAGGTCTTTTTGGAGAAGTCATCAACAAAAATTACATAGTATAGAAACCCTCCTAAAGAAGGTACAAACATGGGCCCACATAAATCTGAGTGGACTAATTCTAATACATCATTTGTTTTGCTAGAACTATTTTGAAAAAAGACCCCTTAGTGTTCTTCCCTAAGGCACACCCCTTGCATGCCCCTGAATGGTATTGTTT
Source organism: Chamaecyparis obtusa (assembly GCA_027943335.1). Taxonomy (NCBI): domain Eukaryota; kingdom Viridiplantae; phylum Streptophyta; class Pinopsida; order Cupressales; family Cupressaceae; genus Chamaecyparis; species Chamaecyparis obtusa. The sequence goes on along the minus strand of BSBK01012476.1, from coordinate 96,988 downwards.
GAGTTTGGGTAAACCATGACTAGTCTTTCCATGGAAGATAGGGCACGCAAATTGAGGTGACCTAATCTTCTATGCCATATTTCATTAGAGTCTGCAATTTCATGAATTAGGGCCAGATTTGGTTTAGTACATAACTCATACAAATAACCTTGTCTATAACCTATGGATTGAGCTTTCTTAATAGCAGAGTTCTTTGGCCATGCCAACACTTTACTATCCATGAAGGTTACCCTATATCCATTATCTTCAAGTGCAGATATGGAGACAGTTTCTTTTGATGCCTGGAACAAACAATACTCCAGTGAGTTGAATAGAGATGCCGGACTTCAATTTGATGGTGTCAGTTCCAACACCTTTGATTGGATGTGCAGAGTCATCTCCAATTGTCACTTCCTCATCAGTTTCTTCTACCACGGAGTCTAGGAGTTCCCTGAACCCAGTGATGTGTCTTGATGAACCACTATCTATAACCCAAGTGTGGGATTTATTTGATACTTGATTTGAAAGTGCAAAGTAGAATACATATTTCTCAAATTCATGCTCTGTCTTGGACTTTCCTACTTTGGCATATGACGCTTGTTGCTTGGTTCTATCAAGACATCTGACTGCATAGTGCCCATACTGATCACATCTGAAACATTGGATGTGTGAAACATCTTTCTTGGATGAACCTTTCCCATGGTAGCTTTTCCTCTTTTTGAAGTGCTTCTTCTTTCCTTTCTTGTGAGCGTTCACATTCAAGACATGGAGATCTTCATCTACATTTTTCTGTTTGAGTCCTTTCTTTGTCAGTCTTGATTCCTCTTGAAGACAGTCTAATCTTAGTTGGTCAAACTTTGGAAATTTAGACCTTGCACTAATGCCTTGAACAAATGTCTCCCAGGAATTTGGTAGACCATCTAAGGCAATAAGTGTTAGCTCCTTACTTTCAATCTCGTATCCCAGTGTTGATAGCTGATCCCTTAGTGCAGATACTCTCATAAAGTATGTGTTGATAGATTCTCCTTTATTCATACTTATATGATTTATTTCTCTCTTTAGAGCTAAGGTCCTACTGGCATTATTTATTTCATATGTGCTTTCGAGTGACTTAAACATATGATATGCAGTCTCATGTTTTGTCAAAATTGGAACGATATGATCTCTAACTCCATCAACTATGATCTTCATGGCTTTTTCATTTCCTTCAATCCATGTTGTCTTATCGGGATCATTCTCTAGTTCTGCTTTGTTTTCTTTTACAAATGACTCAACTTTATTTTCTTTTAATATCATCATAATCCTAAACTTCCATGATGAGAAGTTATTTCCTCCTTCTAGCCTATCTTCGAATCGGATTACAGTTGTCATAAACGAATGTAATGTTCATTAGATTTAAATCTGAATTTCTCAAGTTCAATTGCTGCTAGGATCCTTCTTAACCTAGCTCTGATACCATGTAAATGCAAATTGAACCTATATCAAATCTAAACTATAAGTATTTGAACAAATTCTGAATTGTTAGTGTTCTGTTAACAACAATTTATTCATCTATATTCTTGATTTAATATATATGTATTTAGATCAATGGCTATAAATTGTGATCTTATATATCTCCTTGAATCTGAATAGTATATCTTTTGTGTTTGCAGAAACTTATCAACATCACTTTACTTATCGATTTCTGTATTGTACGTTGAAAGTTTTCAATGGCAGCGATATATAACTTGGTGGTAGAGATGAACAGTCACGTCTGTGATAGGAGTCACGCCTATCATAGGCGTGACCTTTTGTAACCAAATCATAATTGACAAAGCACATTTTGCCCAGACCCGATAACATATAATCAGAGGTCTTTTATTAATCGATAGTCAATGTTATGCATAAATCGATAGTCATATATTGAATTTGTTGGATTCTTTGATGAATCGTCATCTATAATTATATTTGTTTATTCGATCTGAACTATTATGAGAATAGTTTGTGATTAATAATTAAATAAATATCAATATATATATATAATAATGATAATATCTATTATTATTATTATCTATATATATATATATATATATATATATCACAATTTTATCTATTCTCGTAAAATCAATATTTTATCTGATCGAAGCTACAAATATCAACAACTTGATATTACATTGAGGTAATAGCTAACCATGTGTTTATCCTCCCTACCTAAGAGAGAGTGTTGATGTTTGGTAGCTTCAATTGGATAAACCTATGAGACAATACTATTGCATATATATATATATATATATATATATATATATATATATATATATTATAAATGAGATATAATTTATATATATATTCATTATATATGAGATATAAATTTATATATATCTAAAGTATTATTGTGTTAGAGAAATTAATATAATAAGACTATAGAAATACTATATATATATATATATATATATATATATTAAAAGAGTATGTGTTAATGAATAGACGTGTCCCATGAAGGGACATGTCTATCCATGTCTCATCCACAATATAAATAAGAGAGAGATTGTTGCCTTTGAAAAACACATACAATCAAGAGTGTTATTACATTTGCAGTGATCCTCAAAAAATCAACATTAATTCCTTCAAATGATTCATTCAAAATCCAAGTGCCCTCTGCCTGAACCTGACACCAAGATGCCCCTACCAAAAATAGCACTAGCCATAATTTGACTTACTATAAATAGTAAGTCCCTCAGAATGAGATAAATGACAAATGCAGAGGTAGGAACCTGACACAAAGAACGTTGAAGAGAAAACATGTCACCTCTGCCACGGTAACAGAACCAAACAGAGACCCTCAAACCCTCACATTAGCCCATGAGGGTTGCAATGATGGGATAACAATACCAGCAACTAAGACTGGCTAAAAAGGGGACTTTACAGGTTTGTTGAGATGATAAGCCCAAAGGAAAAAAGTAGAACCAGCATTGTTGGACATTATGGCGATCTCCTTTGTGCTCAAGGAACGTTTAGCAAAGAAGGCAAACAGCCAAACAAAGTTTAGACGAGATAAATACGGGAAAACAATTTTCTCAAACAGCCATGCCTCCAGCAAATGTGAATACCCAAGATGTTTAGCCAATGGAGTATACAATCACAAAAACTCCTTTGGGTAAGGGATCTAGAGAATTACATATTAATTTATTGGATATCACAACAACTTCGGTAAAAGAAAGGATACAGTAGGATCAAAAGAACAGTGTTAAGGTTTTAGATCGCTGCAAATGTAATAGCACTGCCGTAAAAGTATGTGTTTTCCAAATGCATCGATCTCTTGAATATATACATGGTAAAGATAAGAAGAGACATGTCCCTTCATGGGACATGTCTATTCATTAATCTAATTTATTAATTTAACTATATAATCATTATAAGAATAAATAAATGATTAACTTCATATATATATATATATATATATATATATATATGTATGTATGTATGTATATTAATATAAAATAATATCAATTATTAAATATATTAATATATATATATATGTATATATAATAAATCAATTCTCATAATAATTATATAATCATTTTTATTTATCTGACTGATGCTACATACATCAACACTCCCTCTTAGCTAGGGAAGATAAAATCATAAATCACATTTCTTGTGATAAGAAATCTCACATATCTTGTGAAAGCAGATATCACATAACACATGATGATAAGTATCACATAACTCGTGAGATGAGAAATCACCTAACACGTGATACCCATTTTTATATATATCACCTAACATGTGATATAAGGAATCAGCTAACACGTGATACCGAGTTTTACATATCACCCAACATGTGATATGAGGAATCACCTAACACGTGATACCCAGTTTTACATATCACCCAACATGTGATATGAGGAATCATCTAACACGTGATACCTAGTTTTACATATCACCCAACATGGGATATGAGGAATCACCTAACACGTGATACCCAGTTTTACTATCACCAAACATGTGCTATGAGGAATCACCTAACACGTGACATCCAGTTTTACATATCACCCAACATGTGATATGAGGAATCACCTAACACGTGATACCCAGTTTTACTATCACCAAACATGTGATATGAGGAATCACCTAACACGTGATATCCAATTTTACATATCCCCCAACATGTGATATGAGGAATCACCTAACACGTGATACCCAATTTTATATATCACCCAACATGTATGAGGAATCATGTAACACGTGATACCCAGTTTTACATATCACCAAACATGTGATATGAGGAATCACCTTAGATCGTGATACCTGATTTTCATATCACCTCAGATCGTGATACAAGGATATAGTAATTTGAGAACATTACATTCCCCTTACATATAACCCTATTATGGTATGTGCACTGACATATCAAAAGTCTACCATAACGAATCTCCATTACAAGATCGTCACCTTGTAACATTAATCAAATACAAGTGTTCATTGTCGAAAATCGTCACCTTTCTCCAATGTCCACAGGAGGGCCCATAAGTCTTGGAGTTACACGCATGAAATCCACATTGACTCATCTCAAAGGGTGGATCCATCATGGCTCATCTCAAAGGGTGGAAACAAGGGCTTTCACCTTAGACTTCTCTCTCAAAGAGAAGAATGCAATAACATACAAATTAATAGATCACAAATATTGAAACTTCTTTTCATCTAAGGCTTCATTCTCCAACATACCAAGTTTATCTCAAAGGTACACAACCTTCCTTCTAGCAAGAAACTTGATGAGAATATCAACCATATGTTATGTAGTGATAATGTACCTTGAATAGCATACATATGCACTATATCTCTTATATAGTTTGCATCACTCTAGGTGAACCTCAAGTTATGTAGGAGCTAGCATATAGGCATTTCAGCTAGCACACATGAGACTCAATCTCATGATCATAGTCCTCCGGGTGCTTCCTTTACGGTCTTGTAACAACCTCCTCACCTCCTCGTCCAAGGTTATTTTTAGATGAACTATCATACTCCCCCTGCATCTAATATCAACCTTCTGCGAGCAAGTCGTGTCTTTGTTCTTTAATCTGCAATAAGCTCTTTTCTTGAATGCCCAACCATCTATCTAGAAATATCATGACCTAGATATCTGCATAAAAGCCTTCTAGCTCACATACATGGAACTACATCATTTGAATCGCAATTCTTTTTTTTTCTTTTTTTTTACAGTTTCCTGGTCACTAGGGAAACCATCTCGATATGGTTTACTCCCTCTGAATCAATATAACCAAGATCCTTGGAAATCAAATAAGGAAGATCCTCTAAATGTTGTACTAACTCCCTCTGAAGCTTTGATTGCTAACATCAACATTTAACCTTCTCGTCCAAGGTTGCTTCCGATGGTTCGTCGGACTTCATTTGAATGTGATATCAACCTTCTGACATTCTCATCCAAAGTTACCTCTGAAGTGTCAGACTCCCTCTGAATATGATATCAATCTTCTTTTCCTGCAAGAGCATCCCCGGAAAAGATCAAGGCAAATAGCTCTTATAGTACGTATAGAAATACAAATAAGAGATTAACTACAATAAATAAAAGTACTTCTCAAGATATAATAATCAGAAAATGCTTATCTCTCTCCTTATCTTGAGTTTTACTTAATATTCTTTAGAGGTAGTATCTCTAGAAATGGTTCCTCTTCATGAGGCACTTGGATTACTCAATACTTAATTTTTATCCTACATCCATGTATACTGTAATAACCAAAAGTTATCATTCGATGATATAATCTGAAACTTTTCACTGTCATCATCTAAAGACAATTTCACTCTCCTCCATATTGTGAGTATTGTCTTCAGCATTCCATGATCGACCTTTAAGCAGTGTCTCCACACTGTCTTATGCATGAACCACACTAATATGTTATTCTGAACCATTTGCTTTACCTATAACCCGTGCCATTTCTTACCAACGATGATTGATCTTTTTCATTATGTGAGGTTGATATCTCCATTTCAATTATGTGAGTCACTAGTTATTCTAGACTGTGAACAACTTGATATACAATATCGACGCCCATGCTGGGCTTGTCTTTTCTTTAACAATTTAATGCTTCCACGCTTTATTCTTTAATATAATGACTGTCAGGTATCAAAACGAAGGTGCATAATCCGCATATACTTGTCTTTAAACAAAAGATACATGCTCTTTGTTAAATGAAACTTTGATGTTGTTTGACTTCGATGATACAATCGCTGCCGCAAAGTGGAGACACGTATGCTGTCAATTTGTATATTGATCTTAGTCATTGTTATCAGAAGTTAAACAATCACATTACTTTATTATTGTTTCCATCAATAATAAAAGGTCTCTATGCGATTATTGTCAATTCTCTCTGGTAGCCAACATTCCTTCATAATTATTATGGTACACTTTTATGAAAGAGTTAGCTATGGTATCACATATGCTACCAATTACTATCTATATAGTGACTCTTTAGTCATGGTTCAGTCAACTCTTGATCTTCTAATGTCTTATTCACGATGACCTTTGCCGGCTGTGAACTCTTCATGGTTTTTGGGTGGCTGCAATCTAAGTCCACATGCGGTAGTTTGTATCATTATTTATTATTCAAGCAATATCTTCATACGGGTCTTCTTAAGTGCCAACCACTGATTATAATCTTATCGCTGCTAGTTAATAAGCATCATCTTTCCAATGATATGGTTGCTGACAATGATTAACTTCAATATGATATACACTCAATATTACCATAGACCGCTGAACAGAGGAAATATTACATTATCAACCAGATAGATGTATGTATATCATTCGATTGATCAACTTCAATCAGTAATATTTAATCTTTCTTGATTTTTCCGTTAATTATCCTCCTATCATACTCATCTATCACTGTGATAGGTGTTTGCAGCAATCATAATTGTCAAGGATTCGCAGGTGACTGAAATACCAACAAATCAAACAATATATATAATCAACTTTGTTTCTCTATTACTCTCCTTAAGTGTGTGTCTGCAATAGTGTCTCAAATGAAACCGCACCGGCAATCCTTCTATCCTGTAAATCTGGTGACAGCAGTCTTGAATCCTTGATATGATGTGGTGTTGGTAATTATCACTAGGTGCAGTGATTTCGGACCCCATTCCACTGCTGTATGGAGGCACATGTGGGCACAGCACAGCAGAAGAGAGTTAGGATCAGCAATTTATAGCCTCTAGAATCTCCTCCAGCAGCTGTGCCCATGCAAATATCAATCACCCTACCTTGCTATTATACATTCAGTTCAAAATGTTCCCAATAAGAGCTGGCTATTCCTATAAAATTATGAATGATATTGAGGGATGTGAGTGATCAATGGTGCTTCGAACTCTGAGATCAGCAATTGTGCCTTTAATATTTGCTTAAGACATGTTGGTGCTCAAAAATGCTGGTCATTTTGAGGCCAACTAACAGGCACAATAGATGCCTCTGCAATTCTGGTTCGATTGAACCAAGGCTGGTAGGCCTAAATCAGATATACTGTCTAACTGCACAAACTACGTGCATGAACAACAAAAATCCTTCCAAAGGGGTTACTGACCCTTGGAAGAAAAAGAAACCTAATATCCTAATTGTCAAATAGCTAGATATTTAGACTAATGCTATGAGTTAATACTAAACCTAATTTAATGTTTTGTAAATAAGTTGGCAGATAGGATATGTAAAATGAAATTAAAGGAATAGGATGCCAAAACTAGCAACAAATGATTAAATGACCAAATTCCATTTATCAACAAGACCAATGCCTGTTTCCCCCTGGGCAATGGAGTCAATCCAATCCTCAACCCTATGTACAACCTTAGAGACAGTTTTGCATTTCAAAGCAAATTGGAAAGATTTGATTCAGAAGACAATTTTCAAAATATTGAAACACGCATCGGATTCTGAAGACAAGTCATAAAAAACTCATCACTTTGATTTGCATTCAAATGCGTGTGAACTATTGCAAACAATTAACTGAATTTAACTCCTCAAATGACAGCCCAATTGACTTTGGCCACAAATCAAAAGGATTATTAACCATGCAAAATGAGCAGACCAATAAATAAATCAAAATGCAATAAAATCACACAGCATTTTAAACGATCACAATAAAGAAATCAAGATTGATTTATCCAAGGGACTAGTTGAGGGAATTGAAAACCAATGCATAGATAGAAAACAAAAACAACTTATCTTTTATTGATATTGAAAAATTGGTACACCAGAATCCATGTTGCAATTGTTGAACAATCCTCTCCTCTGAAAATTGAAATTCTTGTAATTGTGTTTTTCTCTTTACATTTTACATTATGTATATATACATGTTTGAGTGGCTTTCACACCTCTTTAGGGTGAAACGACACACCCTTATTACAAATTGTTTTGAAAAAATGATAAACTAACTAAAAAATAGCTACCTAACTTTCGGATTTGGGCTTGGTTGAAAAACCAAAAAACCTTGTTGAAAGCTAAGATTTTTACTAGAGATAGAAAATTTGGTTTCCCGAACTGGGTCTTTTTTAGATTTTTAAAATTCGACCATCTTCTGCCTCTGTCGACATCATCTTTGCAACAGGTTGAAATTCCAGCATTTTCTGAAGGCTTTGATCATAGAATTTTGATTGTTCTTGTCACAGAGCTTCCTTCCATAATATCTCAACTTTTTAATTGAAAATTAATGTAATATTTTATCCCATTTCATGTACTCCATTATTAATTATTGGGCATGGAGTTTAAGAGGCCATTTTTTAGGGTTTTATCACTATATAGGACTCCAAATTTTGCCCAAAATTTAGAGCTCCAACAAGACACATCGCCCAGGTGGAAAAAAATGTTACAATCTCTTCAAAATCAGCTCCAATGCAACATCTGGGTGAGGATGCCCTAGAAAGAAATGAGGGTTTTGGTCCCCAATTACAACAAAGAAGCCCAAGGGGGTTTTTGTTATTGGATGCCCTAGATTGAACACATTGCTCAAAACTGAATACTGGAGGAAAAGATCACTTGAATGATCCTCAAATGAAACTGCACCAAGCAATGCCTCAACCATATGTAGGAGAACGCTATAGATGAATGTGTATGTGCACAGGAACGGGAAATGCAATTATATATATCTACAAATCGAATCTCAAGAAACCCACGTTCTTGGATTCCTCAACGAATTCTTCCACCGGCAATCCTTCGATGGTTATTAAAGGCTCAGAATGAATTTACGCCAAACCCACGCACAAGTATTATTGTAGAGTTCATTCTGCCAGAAAATTGGATGCAATTAATCCCACGATATATCGATCTCCATATGTTATTCCATTATTATTGTTGTCTTTGATTTTCTTACATTTCCAAGCCTGGCTCTGATACCATGTTAAGGTTTTAGATCGCTGCAAATGTAATAGCACTGCCGTAAAAGTATTTGTTTTCCAAATGCATCGATCTCTTGAATATATACATGGTAAAGATAAGAAGAGACATGTCCCATGAATATCTATTCATTAATCTAATTTATTAATTTAACTATATAATCATTAAAAGAATAAATAAATGATTAACTTCATATATATATATATATATATATATATATATATATATATATATAATAAATCAATTCTCATAATAGTTATATAATCAGTTTTATTTATCTGACCGATGCTACATACATCAACAAACAGGACCGAGTTAAAAGAGCAAATTAGATAGTTGAAATCTTAATCAGAAAACTTGGTCCTTGATTGATCTTAGTCCAAGCAATTCTTTAGTTCAACCGAGTGTGAAAGATTCTACATGTGTGCTACTCAATAAGACAATAAATTCTTGGATTGAAAAATAATTGCTAAGGGGGATGAAATCAATTGACAATTCGTTGGAGCTAGGTAGTAGGTTTGGCCAAAATATATCCCACACCAAAATGAAGACAAAGATTAACAACAGAAAAATAATCTTAAAAAGCTTAACATGCAACATACATGCTTGTCTCCATAAACTCTGAACAAGGAAGGAATGGCTGAGGTATTTATCAATTACTTCAGAATTCAAATCGATTCCTTTTTCTTTTAACTTATCCTCCCTTGAAAAATGGATCAACAGTCAAGAGGTGCTGATGTGGGGGCTTCGGGTTCTCAGAGGCCGTCTAGGCTAGGGTTACAGAAACCAAGTGCAGCATGCAGCAATATGGACCGCAGAGAACCAATTTCAGTCGACCAAAAGGGCAATGGCTGTTTAATTGACGGTCTCTGACGCAGTTCCAAACACAGCAAAGAGAGCTTCAATGGAAGATGGGGTTTGCTTCCGGAGCTAATCTCAACAAATCAGGAAACTTTGCAAGGAATGGTAGGGGTTGGGAGAATAGCTAACAAAATGCCTTCAATAATGATGGTTTTTTGAAGACTAAGATGGGCTTCGATTTCCAGACAATAGTGCATAAGTTTTGGAGGCCAAAACTCCCTCAAACAAGAGCAGATGGCTCACAGCCAATAAGTGATAATGTTTTTTATGGAAAGGGATCTTCTCTGTTAGTAAATAACAAACATTGGTTTTTTATGGAAAGGGATCTTCTTTGTTAGTAAATAACAAACATTGGTTGGAGTCTATCTCCTTCTTAGAAGACAGAGCTTTCTTAATGAAATGGGTAGGACTGTGGCCCTCTATAGATAAGGTTAGAAAATGGTGTGAAGAGCAATGGGGACGTGATTGGGTAATGAAAACGTTGCCAAATGGTTTTTATCTAATCACCTGCTCCTCAAGGCAGGAGAAGGAGTTGATCCTTAATGGAGACCTCTATTTACTGGATGGCAAAGGGATTTATCTGAGGGACTGGACTCCGAACTTTAACCCTGTCAAAGAGAAAGTGAAGGAGATCCTGGTATGGATTAAGCTCCATAACCTCCCACATGAGTATTGGGATGATGAAACACTAAAGTTGATTGGGGATAGTTTGCGGTCTTTTATTAGTGCAGAGGAGGCAGTGGACTTCCATGCCTATTCGGTTTAGCCTAAAATTTTGGTTCATGTGCAAGAATGCTCTCAATTGCTAGATTTTATCATGCTAGGGTCCTCAAAAGGAGAATGGCGACAACCTTTGGTTGTGGAGAAAGGTGAAGATGATACTTCTAGAGTGAGGAAATCTGGTGATAAGACAAGGGATAAAGGTAAGGGATTAGCAGCTAACAAACTTCTAGATGAAATCAGGGAAAATGTGGATATTCTTAATAATGTTGCAGCTGCAAACTCGGTAGACAGGGAAGAAATGATGTTCATCAACAAGTCAAAAGATGACTCAATAATTTCACAGACATGGAATGAGGATTGGAGGAGTGAGCAAAATCAGATTTTAGAAAATGAAGGTTTTGATGGGTTTGGAGATGTTGAGGTGAGTGGCTCTACTCAAATGGTCAAGGAGACTCGACTCTCACAGAAGCCAAGAGTGCAAAATAGTTGTGAGGATGATGATGGTCAGGGTAGTAAATTGGTTGAGGCTATCCCTAAGGGGCAGGTCTCTGATGAACAGGATGATCTGGTAGTCTGTGGTGGTCAATTCTTTCACCCTCAAAATGAGATTGGTCAAGGTGCACCTACTCTTGTAGACTATGTTCCAGATACATTTGAGTCAGATGACTCTTTGGCTGGAAAGGAATGCAATTGACTATGGGATAATAGGAGTTGCAAACCAGTGGATGAAAATGGCTTTCTTCAACAAGGGGAGGTCTTAACCCTAAGGCCTCTTAAGACCTCTACTGTCTTAGCAACGAATCTTGGTTTCAAGGACATTAAGATTTCCCCGATTAGGAATTTAGATAGCTCATTTGATGATGCTAGAGATAGTGGTGGTAGTAAGATTGGGAGTGAAACTGATTATGACTCTCAGGAGGAGGATGGAGAGGAAGATGATCTTGGTGTCTTTGAGAATCTGGGTATTATGGAGCAGAGAACTGTGGAAAAAACTCCTTTTGTTGTTACCCAACCGAAGATAGGGGAGAAAAAGAGAAGGGGGCGAAGACTACACGTATGAAGTTGGAGATTGTAGGTAATGTTGTTGATCAAACAAAACTTTTGAGATCGGGAAAAGGCATAGCCTTTTCCTGATAGCAATGAGGGTCCTTTCGTGGAATGTCGGGGCTGCAATGCCCCTGACAAAATTCGTCTGATCAAGAGAGGTCTTGATCAAGCGAGACCGGACTTAGTCTTTTTACAAGAAACTAAAATTAAAAAGGATGATGTGGATGCCTTTGTTAGGAGATTTTCTAAGTGGAAAGGGACCTTTGTGGGAGCTAAAGGGGCTTCAAGGGGTCTTGGGATTCTCTGGAAAGAAGATACTGTGAATGTGCAGATTTTAGAGAGTGGTGGTAATCGACAATTGGTAGAGGTTCGATCGAAGCAGCTCTTTTCAAGTTTTTTTGTTGTAAATGGTTATGGCCCTAATAATCTGACATTAAAGAAACAAGTGTGGACAAAATTATCTTCTCTCTTGGCACGATATGATGATGGCTTGGTTTTATTGGGAGGAGATTTCAATGCTATATTGAACCAAGTGGAGAAAAAGGGCAGTAAAGGATGGATGGGACAAAGTCAAAGGGATTTTGCAGATTTTATTGTGGCAAACGGTTTAGTGGATGTTTATCTACGAAATGGGGACTTCACCTGGACTAATCGTCGTAGTGGCTTCTTGAATATTGCGGAAAAGCTTGATAGGCTTCTTCTTGCAAGAGATTGGAAAGTACAAATTGGTTATATCATGCTAAAATTCTTCCTTTAGGAGGCTCAGACCATTTTCCGATATGTTTTTGTATTCAAGAGGATGGATCTCCAAAACGTGCTACCTTTCGGTTTGAATCCATGTGGCTACGAGTGGACAACTTTCTGGACTTGATTGCCAAATGGTGGTCTGAGACTCCTCCAAGATCAAGTAACAAAGCTTTTTTGTTCTTTAAAAAACTCCAATTTCTCAAGGATCAGCTTAAAGTTTGGAACAGAGAAGTTTTTAGGAATATTTTTGTAGAGAAGATTAATTTGGAGCAAGAATTAGAGGAGTTAAACTTGAAGATTATTGCTGAGGGTATGGGAGAAGAGGAATATCATAAAGAGAGAGTTATCCAAAAGATATTTGGAGGTGTTGGCAAGGGAAGAAATTTTTTGGAGGCAGAAATCTAGAGAGACTTGGCTGAAGGAAGGTGATCATAACACCAAATTCTTCCATAAATCTGTTAAGATAAGGAGATCTCATAATAAAATCTTTTCAATTAAGGATGCTGATGGTAATATCCTCTAGGATGAGGAGGCAATTAATAGGGAGGTTGTCAATTTCTTTTCTAATATTTTTACTACTGATCCTGCTACTGTGGTGACTGAATTTAGTGTTTTAGATGTCATTCCAAACTATATCTCTAACGCACAGAATGACAATCTAATGAAGGAAGTGTCTTTAGAGGAGGTAAAACAAGCACTTTTCAGTTTGGGGAGTAATAAAGCTCTGGGACCAGATGCTTTTCCAGCCCCTTTCTTTCAAAAAGCCTGCGATATTGTGGGACAGGAGCTCTAGCAAGTGGTAGAAGTGTCTAGGGCAGGGTGTTTTATTTTAAAAGATCTGGATTCTGAATAATACCTTTCTAGCCATAATTCCAAAAATAGTTGAATGTCTCTCCTTTGATGATTATAGACCAATAGCTTTATGTAATACTGTTTACAAGGTTTAACAAAAGTGATAGCAAATAGACCCAAGAAGGTCCCCGATTCAATAATCTCCCCAGAACATAGTGGATTTGCCCCAAATAGGTCTATGTTTGAAGGGGTTATTATAGCCCATGAAGCTATTCATTTAGTAAAAATAGCTAGAACCAATAGAATGATGATTAAATTGGATGTTAAAATAGGAACTTCTTGCTTAATGTTTTAAAGAGATGTGATTTCTCAGCTGGATGGGTGAAATGGATTGGTAGTTGCATAGAAACCCCTAGAATTTTAGTTTTAGTGAATGGAAGCCCCCAAGATTTCTTTGAGACTACAAAAGGAATCAAGCAAGGTGACCCAATCTCTCCATTCTTATTCATTATTCTTGTTGAAGTTTTAGGGAGGCTAATTTCAAAAAAGTGGAGTAGTGGTCATTGGAAAGGCATCAAGGTGGTAGAGGGGTTGAATCGCTATCTCATCTTCAATTTGTGGATGACACCTATCTAATGGGTGTAGCTGACTTGAGGGAAGCTAGAGTAATCAGATCTACTATTGACCAGTATAGTGCTACCTCTGGACAATATGTGAATTGGCACAAATCAGAAGTTTTCTTTTCTAACACAGACCTTCAAGCTCAAAGACAGATATGTTGGGTCCTTGGCATGAGAATGGGTAAATTGCCAGGTAAATACTTTGGAATCACCCTCTTTGCAAGTGTTGGCAGGTCAAACCTTTGGAAAGGGTTGATTGATAGTTGTATCAAGATAATGGAGGGGTGGAGAAGCAGATGGTTAACCTCGGCAGGAAGGATTTTGTTGTTGCAGTCGGTCATCTCAGGTATTCCTATATACTCGATGAGTTGCCTTAGAGTTCTCATTAAGGTGGTCAAGTATTTGGAGAAAAGAATGAGAAAATTCTTCTGGAATGGAGCAAGTGTTGATGATAAGATTCCTTTGTTATCATGGGATAAAATCTGCAAATCCAAGAAACAAGGTGGGGTTGGGCTGCAAAATTGTCAAGTTATGAATCTTGCTTTAGGGGCAAAATTGGTGTGGGGCATCTATTCTAACCCTGACATGCTATGGGCAAGAATTCTTAGAGCAAAATACTTGGATAATTATGAAAAGGAGAGGATCCTCACAATAAGAGATCCCCCAAGAGGACTGGCTATATGGGATTTCATCTTAGAATGTAGGAAGACCATAACTAATCATTTGACTTGGCAGGTTGGCAATGGTAACTGAGCTTCCTTCTGGAATGACTCTTGGAATGGGTGCCCAACCCTCAAAGACGTAGCTGAATTCCAAGATATCAAGAATTTTTTTATTAGGCGATGGGGTGACAAAATCAGTGATTATATATAAGTATAACAAACTATCTTGGGACAGAAGTTGGGGTGGAAATGTTTAGACAATCTAGACCTTTCAGATCAGCAAATGACTTTGATAGAAAACCTATTTCAGAGTAGAAAATGTGTGTTCTCAAGAAAGGAGGACAGGTTAATTTGGTGTGCAGCAAAAAGTGGGGAATATTCAATCAAATTGGGCTATCAACTAATGATAAAAGACATTAGCTTTGTTGATTGGTCAACACAATTGTGTTGGGGAAGAGATTGTTTACCTAAGGCAAGCTCCTTTGCCTAGTTAGCTATTCAAGGAAGGATCTTAACAGGAGAGAGAAGAAAGAAGTTTGGCTTTGTAGGACCGACAAAATGTGTCTTACGTGAAAGTGCTTCGGAAGATGTAGACCACCCATTATTACAATGCAGATTTGCTAATGAATGCTAGGAGATGGTGAGAACTAAACTTGGGTGGCTCGGACCTCTGCAGAACTCTTTGAGGTAGGTTTTTGTTGGATGGCCTACTAATCATAAGAAGATGGTGTTATCAACTGCCTGGCACATTTGTCCTTCAATCATTATTTGCGAAATTTAGAAGGAACGAAACCGAAGGATCTTTCTGGATAAAGTGGAATTTGTAGAGAGGATTAAAGACAGGATTAATATCTCAGTGGCTGAAGTGTTGAGTGTTGCCACAGCCAACCTCAACTCTTTTATCCCTTATACATCCTTTGATAGAAGAATTCGAGTAGAATGGCCAAAGGTTAAAGTAAGATTCAAGAACAAGCCAAGGCCTTTGAGTGATGGGGGTGGTAAGCTTACCACTATTCATTGGAAGTAGCCAGAGTGGGGGTGGTGGAAGGTCAATTTTGATGGGGTAGCGCGAGGAAATCCGGGCCCTTCGAGGGCAAGGGTCATTGTTAGAGATTGGTTGGGAAACATAGTAGCTTTTGCATCTCAAAAACTCGGTGAAGGAACCAATACTATGGCAGAAGCAAAGGCAGCTCTATTGGCTTTAAGGGTGAGTAAGAAGTTGAACTTGTAGAGAATTCACTTGGAAGGTGATTCTCAGATAATTGTGCAAGCTATTCAAAAAGGGGTGAACCAAGATTGGCATCTTCAAGGAGTGATTAATGTTATTTTAGAGGAGTTAAGGACTTTTGAGGAATTTAAAGTTGAACTTGTAGAGAATTCACTTGGAAGGTGATTCTCAGATAATTGTGCAAGCTATTCAAAAAGGGGTGAACCAAGATTGGCATCTTCAAGGAGTGATTAATGTTATTTTAGAGGAGTTAAGGACTTTTGAGGAATTTAAATGATGATGTCAGATTAGGGGGCGTGATGGCCCGGGAGAATGTGAAATTCCCTTTTTAAAACCATGATTAATCGAACATGACTTAGGGCTTGGTGAATGTAGTAATAAATTCGATTGGAGATGGTGGTGGGGAGTGTCTAGTTTTTCTTTTCATAATCTGGGAAAGATATGCGCTCTGACAAAGCTTTTAAAATAATGATCCGAGGAAAGGTGTGAAAGGACATGAAGTGACAGGACATTCATTACTCGCAGGAGTTAAAGGTTATGAAATTTTAAAGGACAATCAATTAGTTTGGTGGTTGCAAGGTTTTCAGTTAGCTGTCTTCGGCCTTCCGTTTGTTTGTTGCAGTGAAAGCGACAATGGAGGCTACCTTCTTAGTGGACACTTCGAAGCAACAGAAGGCTTTCAAGGGGTCAGTGCGAAGGGATAGAATGATGAGGTTTGCTGAAAATTAAAGATTTAAAGGTGGCAAAGGCAGCTCTTGCAGTTTTGGGAAGTCAATTTCAAGAAAGGAAGAGGAAATGGCAAGTAAACTTGGATGTGATATCAATGTTAATCGCATGGACTCTGGAGGTGGGTGAAGAGACAACTGAGGTGGAAAAAATTATGAGAAGCTTGTTTGAAGACGACGTGTTGTTAGGGCTGGAGTCAATACTAGAATGGGCTGTTTCGGGGATTGGCTCGGATTACAGCGAATGCTTTGAGGATGAAGAAGAAGACCGAGTTTATGGTTTTGTGCCATTCGTGCGTTGGTGGGGCAAAGTGAACAAGGGGGAATATATAGTGGAAATTGCTAGTGCATGGGAGAAACTGAAGAAATTGGTGAAAGAGGCCGAGGTGAAGGAAATGCAGAAGGAGAGGGTGTTTGAGGCTCCAGTTCCAAGGAAGAAACGAGGAGCACGCAGCAGAAAACATAAAAATAATGAGTGATGGCTCTTTGTGATAAAGAGAAAATTTTGCAATTTTGGGAAAGGAAAATTGATAATCGCTGGTTTTTTTATTAAGAAACAGACACACCCTAGAAGATGACAGAATGTTTCCAAGGAGAAAAGGGTGGTTTTGAAGATGTTGAAGGTCGTTTTTGTTTTGATGGAAGCAGGGCTGCTGTGATGGTGACCTAGGAAGCTTGAAAGATGGCTGGAGCAATGGTGTCAGGCAAGTGCAGAACAAATTTTGGTTGCATCCAATGAAAAATTATGTTGAAAGGGTTAAACCCTAAACAACTTTAAGTTCTTATAGTAACTGTGCAGATATAGGGATATATATTTAGTAATTTGTAATCTGTATAGATAATAAGTAGAAGGATGATAAGGTGTAGTGCTGGTTTATGTCCATAGTAGATAGACTCCTGAAGTATTCAGCAGTTGCAGTTGGATTGTTGTCTACAGACTTGATGTAATCTTATTTTGTTAATATTAATAAAATAACTGTTATAGATCAAAAAAAAAATCGATTCCTTTTTTAATGATGACCGATTCCCTTTTTAATGCTGACGTTACTCAGACATCATCAAGAATAAGCCACCTCACTCAGTCAACGGAAGAATCTGAAACCGCCAGGAATAAAAGTCTGAAATTGTCAGAGTATACAGACACTTGCAGCCACCATACACCAAGAATAATACCATATCACCTCACTAAATTAACACATTCTGCAGATGATAATTTATTTCACAAAACAATACACAGATAAAATATAATTGCCACTAATTAAGAAAATTGTTGCCTAGCTTTGACATCAATGACAAAATATTCAACAAGATAAGCATCTGCTATGCACCTACCATGCCCAGGAGATTGAAATGGCATGGTAAGGCCATTTAATTCCTGCTATAATTAGAGTCGATCAGAATAGAGCAGAAGTATATCCCATACACCCACCATACCTAGAAGATTGAAATGGTATGGTAAGGCCATTTAATTCCTGCCTAATTGGAGTTAATCAGAATGGAGCATATCTGAAACAAAATTCTCTAGAAGTGCATTTAAGTATCATGGATGAGGTTGGTTCAGATAAACTGGTAAATGTACTGGGTTTCCTTTAAGTTTACAAAACCAAGGCTTTGAGATGTAAAAGGAGTTCACTCAGTTGGCTGGAAAACAAGAATTAGTGCACACATTTGTTGTCACTTTTCACCAATTTAATTGTGGTGCACCATAGAAGAGGCCTGTTATTTTTCTAATTGCACACACATTAATCAGTATGGCTTCATGTCATAAATTCCCCAGACGCAAATGCAACAAGTTGTTATTCATATGAGTTGCAAATCTGGTCTCCTACTAAATCCTCATGTTGCATGTGAACACACTTGTGGTCTTGGAACAACCAGGATCTCTTTTGAGTTATTTTCCTTAAATGATTACAATAATTATGTTACAGTTTGTGTGAATCGATTATCTTTATAACCTAGTTTTTTGAAAGTTTGCAAAATTCAATAATGGATGTCACTGTAGGCTCATAGCACCTTCTCATCTTCTTTTCTCCTCTCCTTCTATCATTTCTTTTGTCTTTATTAGTTTAGGAGTACAATACATGCAGGTTAGTTTTGGAATCTGAGCTCACTACATATCTTTCAATAGGTTTGTAAACATTTCAACCAGATTCAAGGCATTTATATTTAGGCATGGCTGATTTTAATAAAAAGAAATAGATCACAACCTAAGTCAGATAATCAAGTTAATCCTCAGAAAATAATAACCAGTGGGCCCCTTGTGGAGCAATCACATCACCTCTGATTGAAAAAAAAGGTTTCTCCAGCCATGGAGGGTGATTTTTTCTCTTACAAAGAGAAACTAATTTTCCCACAAGTCAGTGTATCAAATGACCCGTCAACAGAACTTATATGAAATCAGAACACAACAATCCCTAATAAAATAGGTGTAAACCTGTCAAATTTCTGACTATTCTTTTACAAAACCATTATCTTTTATGCATTTAACAAATACAGGAAACTTATGTAAAGTGTGTCCTTTGATATACTCACTCACAATTAAAGGCAAAGAGAACTAACAATTTTGTTGTTGCATCTATTTGAGATTACTCTATGTTCATAATTGAAAAAAATAAAGACAACCTATCAGTAATCATTAAAATGTTGAGCTCTGTTCAAACTTCAAACCCAATAAATTCTCCTTTGGACAAACATGATGAGTTCAACAATACAACATTTGTAAAATAAAAGATGCGCACCTCTCTCACCACTGAAGCCAAATAAACTACTGCAGTAACTTGAGGTAGATCCAAAACCTCCCAAAAATTAAGCAACGCATCTGCATTTGGAATCTATACAAGAACCAAAAGCATATGCATGAATGCTCATTACTTCAATGAGAAAAAACATAAAATAAACAGAATTATGACCTTAACATATAGCACACATCCTTACATCCTGCAGTAAATCATTAAGCACCTTTAATCACTTGTATGTTTATACACAATTGTCACAACATATAGTTATTTAATATTTTTCATGAAAATTGAAGTGACTAGAGGCTATACCTTTAGTGTTCCATCAGGACCTCAAGATTGAAAAATTACATTTGGTTCTATGCATAGTTGCACTAGTTCTCTCAAGCACCCAGGTAATAACAACACAGTCGCAATATATACCTAGCTATAATAGCAACAAAGTCACCATTATGTACCTAGGCATATGATATTATGATGTGTTGGTATGACTATCTGCCTGTTTACTTCTGATATGCCTCACAGCTTGACTTAACCAATTGGAACCTTCAAAGTGTCAAGTTTTAAGCTCGGATAGGAACTTCCACACAGGTTCAACATGATCATTTAGGGAAAAGTTCAAGTTGTTCAAGTTAGCCTATGTTGTATTTCATTTTAATGATTTAACTGAAAGTCCTTTATTTAGTTAATCAAATCTAATAAAGTACAGATAAGCACTAATAATTTAGACTTATCTTCCAAGTCATCTCTCGCATGAGATAAGATCACTACTTTGGAAGCTTAGATAAGAAAAAAATTAGCATAAAGATAGGAGCAAGATAGAAAACTGTAAGCATTTTCATTCAGATTGTATTCCAAAGGTCTGAAGACTAAGTTTTCTGAAGGTCTGCAAAACTCAATGTAAGATACAGTTGATTTCCATGCAGCTATGAGTTATATCAGCTGTGGAGGTTTCCTTGCATGTTTTTCAAACGAATGAAAAACAGGTTACGAGGTGTAATTATCTGTGTATGCTTCCATTTTCATTTCCTTAGTTTGAATTTCAATGATTTGTGTGATTAATTCAATGTTTGTTTAAGCAATAGACGATTAGTCATGGAGATTTAAAATTTAACTATGCATCAAAACTAGAAGGGTGAGATGAAATTGCAGGCATGGTTTGTATGAAAATTGTGATTGAATTTCATGAAAAAATTTGCAAATTTTTGTCTTTGTTTTTCAAATCCCACAAGGTATTCATGAGAAATTGCATAGGTTTTTGGTAAAAATCGCAAGGTTTTTTTCATGCAAATCATGCTCTATTTTCAGGCTAGAATCACACAACTTGAAGAAGAAAATTTGACGACTTTCTTATGAACGAGTAAAGTAATGGATGAGATTTTTTTTTAATCATGCCTTAGTATTTTTCAAGAAAATTGTGATTTTTGTAAAGAAATTGCAGGCATTTTAGATTAAAATCACAGCATGGATTTTTTAAATCCATGGCAGCCACGGCCAAAAGGTTTTGGCAGAGTTATTTTATCCAATGGAATTTTTTTCTTCTATAGATTAAAAAATGGCTAAGACCTGGGTTTCTAGGTGTTTATGAGCCACGGCTAAAAATAAGAGATTCATGTTTGTTCTATGTGAAATCATGGCTCCCTCAAGTAGTGATTTGTATCAGTTTTCCTTGAAAATTTGTGGCAAATATATCAGTCAAATTGTGGATTTCTGCCATGGTTGAAGCTCTAATGATATTTTCTGTTTGGCA
Organism: Chamaecyparis obtusa; assembly: GCA_027943335.1. Lineage (NCBI taxonomy): Eukaryota > Viridiplantae > Streptophyta > Pinopsida > Cupressales > Cupressaceae > Chamaecyparis > Chamaecyparis obtusa. The sequence continues at coordinate 75,746 of BSBK01012476.1, read as the reverse complement.
TTTTTTTTACCAGTTTTTAGAAAAAGATTGTCATTTTATACCAAATTTCAAACCCACGGCTCAAGGTTTTTGGTATGATTGCAACTAAGGTAAGGTGATAGTCAAAATTTGAACCAAGTTATTTGTTTCAGTTGTTTTAGACACAAAGAGACCACCTAGAGTTTACTATAGGTGGATTTGCTAAACCAACAACTAGGGTTTATTTGATGAGGTTTTCTAGAGACAAGATTTTCCAATAGCTAAAGTTTGCTAGGGAGTGAAACCATTGGGTGGATATTTTGCAAACGACAGTTTTGGGATCAATTGCAAAACAGTGGTTCCAACCACAGTGTGGGAGAAACAGTCTCTCCTAATTATAAGGTAAGGTTCCCCTTGTTTAATGCTACTGAGAACAACTAATACTAAACTAAACCTAAGATTATGTACACTAAACTAATTGATTGGGTGTTACATTCACCATACTCTCTTCTTTCAGAGTGGGTGTTCTTTTGTCCTATTCTCTTATTTCAGAATACACGATTATATCTTTATGACAATATCTTAAGTTCAATTTAGCAAAGTTAGAAAACAAGAAGCTCATGAAAGCTCAAAGTCTTTCCATGACTCCTTATGTGAATTCAGGAACAAAGATAAAAAATGTGTGCAGCTCAAAGTCTCCAACATATACTTAACCTTACATGCACATAGAAAATAAAAGCAACACAAAGTCTGAAAATTATTACTTTGGTTGAGCGTACTATACTAATTTCAAATGTGAAAAACAACTCAAAGTCTACAAGATCAAGTTTGAAAACCTAACTATAACTCTAAAAACAATAAATGGCTCGAAGTGTGCAAGATCGAGTTTAAATCCCTCTTTAACAACAAAACCATGGTTGAAAAAACCGCAGATATATTGCTAAACTCGCAATATATTGTGCACAAAAACCCTAAACGATATAATCGCCGAAATACTCGGCAATGAGTTTATGAAAAAAACGCGGCGATATTTTTAGGAAAAAATCGCGGTATCGTGCTATTTATTTTGAAAAAAGTCGCTGATGAAGTCAAACGAAAAATATATAAACTTTACAAGCGACATTAGGGTTTCAGATTATTAAAAAATCGCGATGGAAGGAGATAACTGTTAAACTTAGGGCTGCAAAAGTGACGACAGCTCAGACCAGAAATTACAAATTACAAATGTCCTTGCAAGTATATAGATTTCTTTATTAAATTTCATAGTCGTAAATACTATGGCCAGATGTGATGAATAAAACTTTCTAATTTCTGACGAATAAAGATTATGGCCAGATTTCTACGAATATCCCTAAGCTTTCTAATTTCTTTATGGGCAGATTTCAGATTAACAAATCTTTACGAATATATATTTCCTAATCTTATATATATTCATTATAATTGATATATTATGAGATTACGAATATATATATATATTTCCTAATCTTATATATATTCATAATAAATTATATATTATTAATTTACAAATATATATTAATAAAGATTCACTGAGATTATGTAGTTTCTGAGTTTCAATTACGAATATAGATTTCTAATTAATAAATCTTTATTAATATATATTCTTAAATTTATGAATATAGATTAATTATTAGTCATAATTTATGATTTCTACTTCTAGTTTTCATTGATACTGAAACTTGAACCTAATATGTATTCAGAAGTTGTAGTTTCATAGAGTTTGACTTCGATATGCATTGAACTCAATTTTATTCAGATTACTCAAATCATTATATGTTCTACAAATTTGATGTATATGTGTGTTTTTAAAAATATTTTAAGAAATTGTATATTTTCAAATGTTCGATAAAAGTGCTCATTTATTGCCGATATTTTTGCTGAGTTTTTGGCGAGTACAAGATTTTCAAAAAAATTGAGCCAGACGAGCTATTGCCGAGTCCAAGTTTTTCAACTATGAACAAAACAACACTCACAATCAATCTTCAGAAAATGTCATCACATGACAACTTGAATCAGCACAAAATCTGAAAGCAACTTGTCTCTTTTGTTGAATGCAATTTGATTTACATCTTAAGCTCAAAGTCTTAGAGTGCTCAACAAATTGGCAGAGTTTTATTGCATTACCAAAAGATATTAGTTACAATGAACCCACTCGTATTTATAGAAGAGAGGCTGTAAGAAAAAGGTGGAGAAACTAACTACCCGTTGTCGACTTATTCAATATGCAAGTCCTAACCTATTTTAACTTGCAATGTGATTACATGTAATTAAAAGTTACAACTTTGCATGTAATGTGATCACATGCAATTACAATTTCTGTTTTTACATGTAATTTGTCAAAACTCAATTACATGTGCACAACTGAAAGCAAACTAAGTGGCTAACAAGACATGACTCCTATCAACATCATCCTCTTTCAAAACTTCATGCTGCTATAGAACGCTGATACTTTAAGTATTCAAATTTGGTGAAGGCTCTTTGTTCAAGGATACGGATAAGATTTACATATTTATATTATAGGCATTTTGTGTTTTTGGATTTTTTATAAATCTGAATATATGATCATGTAATTTACATTAATTTTTGGCACATTTATATGTCCACTCAAGTTGATGATATGGAGACCATAGAGAGAATGAATCTTACATTCATTAAGAGATGGATCCCATATCTGGAGGGGACTAGAGGAAATTGTTATAGTTTCCCTAGTCTCGAGATTGTTATAATCTCACATAGGTAGTATATATACTGAAGCCAGTCATATGCATATGCGTAGGCTTGGATAGCATTTATTGCTTCCAAGAGATTCTTATGGGCAGTGCTCTATAGGATGACGTGTCGCTAGCCTGGTTGCTTAGAGTGGATCTTATATCCCTCAAGCCAAGAATCATTTGGGAATTCTGCGAAGCCTGTAATGACCCTTACTATAAAAGCCACTAAAAACCCCCAATGCTGAACTGTGACAACTCGTCAAATACTTGGCATGCAACTGAATTGTTTGTTTGAAATGTAATGTTTCAAGGTTATGGTTGTTGAGCAACAATTCCACAATGTATAATTGATATAACAATGTAATGAAATGCAACGAACAATAATAGAACTCTAAATATCAATGCAATGACCTCAGTGCCAAATGAGTTATGAAATTCATTAAGTCTGATTACAATATACCAAGTATGATAATCATGAGAATGTATGAACTATCATAACTATGTAAGGACAAGACCTTATCAATGCTCATTCATTCACTATGACAATCCAATTACATAAAATGAATAACAGTGAATGTTTTATGACATATACTGGACTGTTATGACAGTGTCTACATGTACAACCATCAATACAATTTTGACATCATATATCAACATTCAAAATCACATGAAAGAACCTGGAATGCTGCAACTGAATGTTGGCAAAATGATGATGAATTGACCCACGAACTGCACCCCAAAACTGATCCAAAATGCCGTTGTTGTACCTGATACTGGTATAGGCCGTACCTGGTCGTACAGTACGGCACCTGTACTAAATTCCCTGCTTTGCGCTGACTGCCGAAAATACCCCAAACAAGGGCACCTAGGGTTGTTTGATCATCCCTCAAAAGCATAAAATTAATCTCTAAATAGTTTAAGAGATATGAGCAAAAACTTGTGACCCAGGCTCTGGTATAGTCTTCTCAGAAAATGCACTGAAAGTCCTCCAAACTTAACCAAACTGATTCTCCAATGAAATGATGAATATCAAACCCTTATTCAATCAATTTCAAACCCTCAAAAGTCAATCCTCAGATTAATCCAACATGGAATGGCTAAATACCATCTCCAATGTGCAACCCTTCAGAAGATATTTCACTTCCTCAGTTATGCTAACCTAAGGGAGTTATCGTTCCCAAAGATCAAATGATATTTGCAGACCAAATGACTACAAATTGCTCCACAATGGAAGAAGTAGAAGAAATCCCAAAATCAGCTTGTCAAAATGAATGCCCAAGCCCTCTATTTATTCACTTTTCTAAGAAGTTACTAAGAACTTCTAGAAGCATCCATTATAAAATCCCATTATAATGCACTTTTATAATAAAATAACTTTATAAAATAAAAAGTGCAATCTCAACTTAAAATTATAACATATGGGCCCTGCTAACACATAATAATAAAATATAAGCTCAACTTCACTTTTCCAAGAGCAAATATGACCAACTAATCTCCAAAAATGACTCTCTCTCCAAATCATTTGCCTACGAGAGTTGATGATAGGCAAATCCAATATGAAAAATCATGTCGCTAGAAAGGGGACATGACAAAGCCTGACCTAGAGGCAGCCTTAAGAATCAAATCCCCCCCTTACTAACTTACTTAGAGTAGAGTATGAGTCATGTAAATATTGTATAATATTTTGTACTAATGTCGGTGTTGCAGGAAATTATAAAAGGAGAATAAGAAGGGACATTACAGATACCAACTTGGATCTTTGACAAAATCCCACCTCATCTTCTTGTATGAGGTAGTACTGATTCTTCAGAGGAAGTTCTTGTTAATTTTAAATACTAGATTTAGATTCTAGCTAAATATTATAATTTAACTTAATATAACTTAATATTTAATTTATATATTTAATTTAAATTAAATTAAAATAATGTCAATTAAGGGTTGGGCCCTTCACAATGGTTAAATATCTTAAATCACCCTTGGCGCCAAGTTTATATGAAACGTGTGGTCCCAGATCTGGCCAACCCCACCTTGTAATTTATTTCTACCTCATATATATGAGGATTTCGGTCATTGTAAAGAGAATCCGAAATATACAAAACAAGCTTGCGAAAACTATCTCTGCTATACACAACAAATTTCCTCTATAATCCGATTTGCTACTAACTTGTACCAACAGCAAATTATTGAGGTCTTGCTCTAGACTACTGATCTAAACTACAGTGAATTCATGGAGAACTTATCTTGGGATTAAGCAAGCAAAATCTGACTACTCCATATGCGAATTTGTTCTGATCTGGAACTTCCTTTCAATCTGCTCTTGCAGCAAACATACTACAATTTCCTTACAAGCTGCAAGTGGTTGGTGGCATGGTCGAAGTCCTATTCTCATCATCAGTAATCTGAGCTTCAAGCAGCGAGCTTAATCATCAATTATGTTCCAGATTTGCTTCAACAACAAATGCATCAAGCAAAGAACTTTTCATCAAAGAGCTGATTAAATCTGGACCATCAGATTGAAGTTGATTTGCTTCGTGGATCCAGGATCCTCAGCAAATCCACAGCGATGTTATTGTAAGTTCATTGGAGAAGCAATAAATATTTGGATCTAAATGCTGGGTTTTTCCTCCTAGAGGTTTCCCAGGGTAAGTCATGTTGTGTCTCTTATTCTGATTTGTTTAAATTCACTGTTTTGATTTAGCTTAGATATGATTACTTAAAATTTAACATGGTATCAAAGCCCGGTTCTTACTAATCATGATCAAATCTAACCCATTATACATTAGATTTGTTAATTTTCTCTCTCTTGTTGTTGTTTTCAAAATGGTGATAGGGCTCAAAGTAGAGGACAGATTGGAAGGAGCTGTAAATTTCACGTCATGGAAGGTTCGAGTGCTCCTTGCTCTTGAGGAAAATGATCTTCAATTCGTGCAAGGGCTAGCTCCTACTGAACCATTTGATCCGGATGATTAATTATGGATTGATATTGTATTGATATTAATAACTTGAATATAGATTAACATCAATGTTTAATATTATATTGATTAATTAATTATAATACTAATTGTACATTAATTAATTATTAGCATTATATTGTCAAGAATATTGATTATTAATTTGAGTAATATTAGTAATTATGAATTGATAAATAATATTATTAATGTTGATTATTTAAGTAAAGACTTACCAATATTTGAGCCAATTTATATGCATATATGTATCAATTATGGTTCATGACAGAGATCACACGGATTACAGCCCCTATTACTCCTTATACCGATCACATTTGGAGACAAGTATTACAACTGATTGTGGACAGTTTAGGTGGATTGAAAAATGACAGAGATTCTACCTCTGGTAAATAGGTAAAAATCTTGGAGTTAATGGCAAGTACTAGAATTTTCAGTCACATGTTGAATATCGATTGTGATAAAATGGTTCAACAATTATTTCAGTGCCTCCTAAGTAATTTCAAGAAGCATCATCCAAATGGGGTGAAGACATGCATAAAGACTATCCTATCCTTGATCTTAGATGAGGACAATGTCATATACAAACAATTGCAATCAGAATTTTTGGCAATCTGGAGAGAAGAAATGAAGTACTCATCTGTGGCATGTGAACTCTCAGCTGAATTAATTAAGCTTCAGGCTGAAAAATTCAAGAATTTATTGACTGAAAAAGAACAAGTATCATTAGGCTTACAGGTTGCAGGATCTCCGGTAATGGGAAAGGACCAAGCGAGAACAGGGCAGATTTGTTTTATATGCCAAGAGGGTTGGTCACAGGGGCATGTTTGCAATATTAATCAGGGAAAAGATAAATTGCAGCCAAGTGATAATGAAAATATAGTTGTGACTACATCTCCTTCCGGACATGGTGAAGAGTGTTCAGAATTCTACTTTGGTGACTTGGTGGCTAAGTTTGACAAATCCATGGTTATATGTTGTGGTAACCAGTTGGAGGCCTTTAGCGATTCATGTAATGAGGAATCATGTGACTTCTTTAGCAGCTCCTCACTCATGCTTATATGGATGATCCATTTTGTAGTACAGCCCAAAATAACATTGATGAGAAGCATGCCTTGAAGAGTCAGTTGAAAGTCAATGACGATGTCATTATTGCAGCTCTTGTACACCATGATAGCGCTCACCAGGTTATTGATGATCTATACAAGAAAGCTCAGTAGGATAAGGGACAAGATGGTATAAGGATCAGGTCTCATGTTGCAGATTTACAGGGGATCAAAACAGCATTTGAGGATTGGAAATCAGAATATCTGAGTTTACTTTCAGATCGTGACCACCTGTTATAGGTTGCTAGGCAATATGCTGAGCAGTTGAGGGAAAAGGAGGATGAGGGTAATAAGCTCAATAGAGAGCTTAGTGTTACTCAAGGCACTCTGGAACACACATGTATTGCTCTACAGGAAGCAAGAAATCAGATTGTTGCCTCTAGCCAGTATAGGGAACAGGACGACAAAAAAAGGTCTGAATTCTTTCACGAGGTGATTCAGGAGCTTGATAGCATACAACTGACTTATGACTTGGATAGTTGTCCAAAAAGATCTTTGGGTCACCCAGAGTTTCTTTACGAGTTAGATCACTTTTAGTTGGTTGATAATTCCTTGTTTGAGATGGGTGCTGATTTGACATTTGACAATCCCCTCTTCGAGCTAGATGAGGAAAATATTTCCTACTCCCATGATGAGGATGAGATTGGTTGCAGGATTTGGGACCCAGGGTCAGTTACTAGAGAGGAATCTTGGTCACCAGATTGGAGTAGCAAGGTGAGCTCAGTTGTTGAGCAGTTTAGTTTCTACATCAGCAGTTCAGGATGGGCAGTTATGTCTTATTGCATGATGGGTGATATACCTTTCCTTGCACTACCTCTTGCTAATAGGGAGATGTCTCGTGTTGGTGAGCATCCCTTGATTCATTCCTCTCTTCGCACAGCTGTGACTCCACTACATTATCATACCGATTCATCCAGTGCTTATGGTAATTCTATCACCACATATTTTGGGCATGATGATGACAATTGGGTAGAGTTTATTCAGTACGGGGTTATTGAGCTTGGTATGATGATTATGTTGGTTGGTGTGAATTTTTCACATAATGGTGTGCATTGTATGGCTCTAGGAATAGAGAGACAGCTATGGAATCCTAATGCTGATTCAAGATTTCCATTGGAGTTAATTAGTGCATCACATTATGGCCACGTTGTATGGGATGCATTTTGTTTTCCATTCAGCCCACCTACGAAGGACTTTCTTTTCCGATTATTGCATAGGTGTGAGATGAGTGATTGGTTGGGTACGCTTCCCTTCTTGCAGGAGGAAGCCTTGTCTTGCAATCTTGACAGTTTGCCTCTTCAGCACAGTTTCCAGTTCGGGCTACAATTCAGAGGGGTAGTGTTATGGCAGTTGGACATTTTGGGTGATTCACTCAGTATGGGCATGGAGCGACAAGATATTTCAATAAGCTGGGGAGATGGATAGCCCTTTTGTTTGTGGGATCCAAGAGGGACATACTCGCGGTTGGTAATTATTCAAATAGCCGATTGGTATGATGTTTGGTTTCCCCCTTCATCTGATCGTAGAGGTGCTGGTGATTTCAGTTGGATTGAGGTTTTTCTCACAGATGATGGCAGCACAGGGCAAATTGATTCAACCGATCAGACACATGGGGTAATTTGGGATCCTACCATTAGACTGGTTGATGTATTGTTGCTGTGTGAATGGCTTCACAGGTCGGGGCATAATGTTTGTTTCAGTTTTTCACGACAGATTGGTGGAGCAGCTTCCCGAAGGTTGGTATGGGATCCAGGTATTATGGTCACAGCATGCAGTTACCGATTGCTTGAGGGCAAGCAATCTTCGGGAAGGGATGATTTGTAATGTCCCCTTTTTGGGGCACATTATTTCGTGTCGTGTCGTTAGCCATTTCATTGTGGTCCGGTGGGCTAACCGAGGCTTGGCAGTGATCAATCGGAGTAGTTTCCATAGGGTTTCCAGGGTACTTACTATTTATAGTAAGTCGGCAGAGTTCAATTTTCTTGACATTTCAGTATTGGACTTGGAGCGTCTTGTTGAGAGCTTTCCGGCAAGCTATCACACGTCATCGTCCGAGTTTGTTTGGTCCTTCGTTTTAGTGTTAGAAGATTCCTTACTTTATTTATTATGTCACTTTATAACATAACGGTTATGTTTATTTAAAAGTGACTTAAAGTGGGAATATGAAGAGACAGAGTAAGGAAACTGAAGAGTCACAGCTGCAGTTTTAAAAGAAGGCTTGGAGTCTCATTTGTACATGCTTAGTTTATGAATTTATTTCTCTTGGAGAATCTAGGAAGCTTCAGCTTTCGGTTCTGAAACTTGAGGATAGAAACCTTCAGGCTTTCTCAGTGGATTGGACAGAAACCAAGTTCATCTCCGATGCAGATTCACAGCAGAGTTTGCCATTGCGTTTACAGGTTCTTGATCATCCAATCTTGTTGTAGCACTCTGTATTTCAGATTGGATTATTGTAATTTCATTGTTTCGTATTGTTGTTGTATAATACAATAACATTTTCTGAGTTATTTAAATGGAATGTATTGCTGGTTATCTCTATGAAATCAAATAAATATTGCATGCATGTGTTCGCTTATATTTCTGAGATTTATTTGAGAAGTTTCGGGAAAAATATATGTCCGGGATATTACACAAAAAGAAGTAATCGACACAATGTTTGAAGGTGCTAACTATCCAAATGCATAGATGGTTGAAGACCTACCCCCTCCCTACTCAAGATGGTCGAGCAGTAGAGGATCTACTTAGGGATAGGTCTTTGCAGCTAGGTGAGATAGAAATGCTTGAAAAAGTTTTAGAGGTTAATGAAATGGGGGACATGGATGCTCGGGTTAATGTTGGTGAGAATCGGAATACAGGTGGTCTTAGCAACAACTCAATCGATAGATAATGGAAGAGGTGAACTCCCAGAGTTAGAAGATGTTATATTTAAGGACATTCAAATGTCGCATGCTCGAAATTTGGATAAGTCTTTTGAAGAAGCTGCCACCAGGGACTTCCCTTCTAGTGATGAAGACAGTTGCTCGAAATTTGAAGAGGAAGAAATCGCCATAGATGATTTAGGAGTGCAGGTTTCTCTAGGAATAAAGGGAAAGAGAAGAATGGGCGAATCTATAGCTCACTCGAAAAAGGTAAAGGTTGGAGAAAAAAAGAGAAGAGGTGCAAGAACAGCTAGAGAGTTGCTTGAAATGGCTGGCTACACTACAGGCCAAAGCAAATTGAGATCAGGAAAAGGCTATGCCTTTTCTTGGGAATGTCGTGGGCTCGTATCGTGGAATGTCATGGGCTGCAATACCCCTGACAAAAGACGTTTGATCAAGAGACTGCTTGATCAGACAAGGCCGGATGTACTTTTGATGCAAGAAACTAAGCTTAGGGGTGATGAGTGTCAGTTTTTCTTTCAACATGCAAGATGATGGAGGACTTCCTTTGTTGAGGCGGTTGGTGCCTCAAGAGGTCTGGGGGTGTTATGGGATGAGTCTAAGGTGGATTTACAAGCTGTGAGGAACGGGAGCAATTGGCAGGGTTGTAAAGTCTTCTCCAAAACTTTGAATGCTTCTTTCATTATTGTGAATGTGTATGGACCAAATAGTGTGGAAGGGAAGAGAGTACTTTTGTAGGAATTTAAGGCTTTCCTTCTTGAAGAGAGTGAATCTTGTGCATTGTGGGTGGAGACTTTAATGCTATTCTTCACCCTGGAGACAAGAGAGGGAGTTTAGGCTGGAGTAACAAAGCACGGCAAGATTTCAGTAACTTTGTGATGGATGGTGGCTTATTGGAAGTACCTTTCGAAAGAGGGGATTTTACTTGGACGAATCGCCGCAATGACTCTTCCAATATAGCTGAAACATTAGATAGATACTTTCTTGTAGGTGAATGGGGAGGCATTGATTGGGTACATGAGGCTGAAATCCTCCCGTTAATAGGGTCAGACCATTACCCAATCAGTTTGGTCTTTCAAGCTGACTCTACACCTATTCGGTGCCCTTTCAAGTTTGAAAAAATGTGGCTAACAATGGATGGTTTCAAGGATTTGGTTCTGAATTGGTGGTCTATGGCCCCGAGTAGAGAAGGGAATAAGGCTTTCACCTTTTTCAAAGAGCTGCAGTTACTGAAGGAATGTCTTTAAAAATGGAACAGGGAGAAGTTTAAAAACATTTTTGCAGAGCAGCTACGCCTTGAGAAAGTTTCATGAAAAGGTTATTGAACACGGTATGACTGATACTGATTTCAATGAAAAAAAGGGGCTAAATCAAGAATATGCAGAGATCTTGAAAAGGGAAGAAATATTTTGGCGCCAAAAGTCTAGAGAAACGTGGCTCATAAAGGGAGATAGAAACACAAAAAAATTTCACAATTTGACCAAAGCAAGGAGTACTAATAGGATTACATCTATTGCAAGTCAGGATGGATCTGTCCTAAATGACCCAGAGGCAATAAATAATGAAGCGATCTGATTTTTCAGTGGTAGTGGTAATATGGTACAGCCAAGAGAGGAGGATGGTGAGTTCTAGAGTGTTATTCCTAAATGTATTTCCGAGGTACAAAATCAGAGTCTTACGCACCCAATTTCGATGGAAGAAGTCAAGACTGCTCTTTTTTCCCTTGGAGGTGACAGCCCTGGGCCTGGACGGCTTCCCAGCAGTTTTTTTCCAACAATTATGGGACATTTTTGCAAAGGATTTATGGGAAGTGGCTGAAGAATTGCGACAAGGTGGTTTTGTCTTAAAAGATTTCAATAACACTTTTATTGCTCTTGTGCCTAAAAAGGATGAAGTGAGATATTTTTCTGATATTCGGCCTATTTCTTTATGTAATAGTGTTTATAAAATTATTGCCAAGGTGATAGCAAATAGACTGTAAAGGATCTTAGGATCCATTATTTCTGAGAAGAAGAGTGGTTTTTGTCCAGATAGATCTATTATTAAGGGGATCATTATTGCCCATGAAACTATACACTCGGTTAGAGTTGCAAGAGCTATAAGGATGATGGTTAAGCTTGACATTCGCAAAGCCTATGATGAAGTCGATAGGGGTTTTTTGCTGCAAATGCTTCGTTGTTTTGGTTTTGTTGGCAGTGGGTTTCTTGGGTTGGCAATTGTATTAACACACCCAGATTTTCAGTTTTGGTGAATGGTAGTCCGCAAGGTTTTTTTGAGAGAGATAAGGGTATCAAGTAGGGTGATCTGATATCCCCGTTTTTGTTCATTATCATAGCTGAAGCTTTGGGAAGGCTCATCAGGCAGGGAGATAAAAGGTATTAAAGTTGCTAGGGGCATTAACCCTATAACACATCTTCAATTTGCAGACAACACTTTCCTTATGGGAGAAGCATCTTTGAGAGAAGCCTGGATTATGAAGAAAATTATTGATCAATGTAGTAGTTTATCAGGACAGTGTGTAAATTGGAGGAAGTCAGAGATTTTTTTCTTCAACACACATCTACTTGTGCAAAGGGAGATTTGTAACATTTTAGATATCAAGCCTAGAAGATTGCAAGGGAAGTATTTGGGGACACCACTTTTGGGGAGAGCCAATAAGGTGTCATTATGGAAGCATTTAGTTGATTGTTGTTTAAGGAGCCTAGAGGGATGGAAGAGCAAATTGCTAACATCGGCAGGGAGAATATTAATGCTTAAAACAGTTATATCTGCTATTCTGATATTTTTCGTGATGTGTATGAGGATTCCATAGAAAGTGATCAATGTCATTGGGAAGAAGGTGAGGAAGTTCTTTTGAAATGGTGCACAAGAGCAGGATAAAATCCCATTGCTGGCTTGGGACAAAATCTGCAGGCCAAGAAGTGAAGGTGGAGTTGGTATTTGTTGTGAGGTTTCACATCATCGCCCCAAAATATTTGGGGACCCCCATTTTCGAACTAGACTTGGCCTTTTTCCAGATCCCGATGCCCTTGCCTTGACGATATTGTTGGACTTGGATGCTAAACGGGTGATTTTGAAAATTATTGATGTATATTAGGCCTGTGTTTTGATTTTGATTGTCAATTTGACCATCTTCTTGGAGAATTTTTGTAAGCTTGGATGATGAAGCAAAGATTGCATAAATGATTTTAATTGCCAAAACATTTTGATTTGCCAAGCAAAATATGAAACAAAATTAATTTTTATCTCCTTCATGAGATCGAAATTTAGGCATTGAATTTCAAATTTGGGCAATTAACTTGATCAATGTTTTTAGTTTCGAAATCTAGCTTTTGGGATAATAAATTGGGCTTTAATTTGTCCAATTCTGGGCAAGTGGATTGTTTTGGTTCATCAAATCCACAATTTGACCTTTGAAAAATGGAATCCATGTATGGAAATCGAAAATTTTGCTTTGGAAAATAATTTTGTGCATTGAGGCAAGTAAACTTTGGCTAAATAATATTAAAATCTGGGCAGTTTGTTCAAAATCGAGCCTTAATATTAAATCTGGGAGCTTTAATTGAAAATCTGCATTGAAAATATATAAATCTGGGCTAGCGAAATTAATGTTTGCTTTGAAATTCGAAGTCTAGGCTAATGAAATAAATTTTGAGCAATTAAAAAATATAGAGCTGGGCCAATGTATTTAAAAATCTGCTTTGAAAAATGGAAATTAGGCATCAAAATCGAAATTCTGCCATTTGATACTTAGCGCATGGCATAGAGAAATCAAATTGGGGCCCCTTATAGCTGGCGCCACACTTTTTCCATGTTAATTTCGAAATTTAGTGATTAAATGGCCAAATTTTAATGAATATTTAATTCTTTTAGGACATGTCGTCCCTCCTTTCATTGCAATTAATTTTTGTTTTTGTTTTGTTGCTAGGGTCGGCCCTAGAAATGGATGCCCTAAGGCGGGTATATATGGAGAGCCGCTGCCCCTCCAATCTCACACTCCATTCTCCCATCAAGGCTGGGCAGCGAAACATAGAGGAGCAGGGAGCGAAAATATTAGTAAGAGGAGCAGCGATTTTTGTCCTAAGGAGCAGTCTAGGGCAGCGACATTTGTCTAGAAGAGGGTGCTGCGACTGGTGTAAGGGCAGGAGCAAAATTGAATAAGGAAGAGCAGATCCGAAAGGTGAAGGGAGCAGTCAGGGCATTGTCAAAGACAGCAGCAGCGAAATTGTTTGATATTTAGGGGGCCTGCGACGTTGCTTTGAGGAGGCTGCAACTTCAAGTTTAGGAGCAGCAGATCTGGCATTAGAGAGCGAAATTCTAAGGGAGAAGCAGCGAAACATAGAGAAGAGGGCAGCGAACTGGTCTAGCAGAGCAGAATAAGATAGGAGCAGATCTGATCCATTGGAGGCAGGAGCGAAATAAATTGGAAAGCAGTCATAGCCTAAGGAGGTGCGACATTGAGGTAAAAGAGGGCCTGTTATGTGATCAAAGGCAGCGATTTTGTTATAGCAGAGTTGGGGGCTAGATCTGGTTTGAGAGGGCTTACGAAATTTAGAAGAAGGAGAAGAGTTTGGCAAGGTGAAAAGGGCATTGATATAAGATCCAAATTGACAAAGACCACAGATTTTGACAGAGAAGAGACCTGCCATTTTGATAAGAAAGAGGCCACGAATTTGAAAGGTTAGGAACAGAAATTTGCGCAAGGGAGGACTTGCAGATTTTTAGAGGAGGGCTTACCATTTGATAGAGCCATGAATTTTGAAGAAGACCATAGTTTGACAAAGAGAGAAAGCTACAGATCTGAGAGAAGCCCTGCCATTTTGAGGACGAATTTGCAAAATTTGGCGAGTTTTTAACTTAACTTATTTTCTTAATTGTTATCTTTTCGTTGGTGTGCGTTGTTTGGCGTTAGAGATAAGTTTTAGGATTGAAAGAAGGTTGGCTCATTAAGCAGATTTCTCGATTGTCTTGATTGGATTCTTTCCCTTCTTGCTTGCATGAACCACTCCATGGCGGATGCTAGTGCAAGCAAGAACCCAAAGGGAACTAATACCAAAATAGGAGACAAGGAAGATATGATGTCCAAGACCACTTTCTTCTTGAAATTGAAGCAAGTCCGAGACACTAACATCGGTACCATTGACATGATACAATTGAGAGATAGGTTGAGAGAGGCCAGTCCTCTATGGCAAAGAAGATCAGTTTAACTTACTTTCTTAATTGTTATCTTTTCATTGGTGTGCGTTGTTTGACGTTGAAGACAAGTTTCATTTTTGAGGGTGAAGGCTGGCTCATTAAGCGGATTTCTCGATTGTCTTGATTGGATTCTTTCCCTTCTTGCTTGCATGAACCACTCCATGGCGGATGCTAGTGCAAGCAAGAACCCAAAGGGAATTAATACCAAAAAATTAGACAAGGAAGACATGATGCCCAAGACCACTTTCTTCTAGAAATTGAAGCGAGTCCAAGACACCAACATCAGTACCATTGACATGATACAATTGAGAGATAGGTTGAAAGAGGGCCAGTCCTCTATGGCAGAGAGGATCAGTAAGTGTGGAATTGTATAAGGGAGAGTTCAGTATACCCCAGCAGTGAACATGGTACAGCTAGGCAGGGTTTGGCTATTCGTGCAAGCTAGCTTGGTTAGAATTGAGCAGGAGGTATGGCTGGGCAGGTGCCCCTCAAAACCCGAGAGTATTGAAGCAGAAGGGGGGTGCATGCAAACCAAAGTTAGTAGGAAGGTTGGAAGACCATGAGGACCAGGAAGGTTGAAGAAGACTATGAAGGCCATCAAGGTTAAAGAAAGCAAGGATAATGAAGGTGGGAAGAAAGATGAAAGGTTGAGAGGGGTCAAGTTTGATTTCAAGGCAGTGGCTAAGAGCAAGGCTCTCAAATTGCAAAGAGGTTCACATCCAGGCAAGCCATCGAGGCCAAGGCAGGATTACCCCAAGTGCATGGAAATCACACCCTTTCGAGGTCAGGACATCAAGTGCAAGCAAGTTCAAGTGGTGATGAGAAAGTTTTCAAGGACAAGCTCAAGCATCCAAGGCTTCACCTCATCTCAAAGATTAGATAAATTTATAAGATAAGGTTGATGAGGTGGCAATTTCATGTGCATGCAATCAAATCATGCCAAGTGTCCTATGTTCTCATTGGTTGACAAATTATTGTAATTTTCTCATTGGCCCACAGAGTTGGTGCCCTCATGTAATTGGTTGAAAGATGGTAACCCTAATTAGGGTTTGTAAGGTTTAATCTTGGCCCTTGATTTTGCCCCTTAATCTTGGCCACTCGTTGTAATTTTGAGCCTCTATATAAGGCCATTTGTTCTCATTTGTAAGAGAGTTATGTTGGAGAATTGTTGCCAAAATACTATCAAAATTGTTCTCTATTCATTGTTGTGGTTTGCATGGTGGATATACATGATCATTTTGGTGTATTGCATGTTTCTTCTCATCTCTCAAATTAAAGTATGATTTCATTTCATGTTGTTAGAATAGAAGTAGATGGATAGTTGTATGGTGATATTGGTAGATGTTTGATAAGGATCTATATACTAGGCCACTAGCATCTTAGCGGCTTGTTAAGGAGCCTTGTGTGGTAATCTAGTCTCATTCCCCTTGAATCATTGCATCTATGGAGGTAACGCCGCTGGCAAGCTTTCATTAGGTTGATCCCCGTCCATTTGCCAATCTTTCCATTCTATAGGAGTAGTAGTAAAGCAAGAAGTAGTTTAGTAGTTGAAGTTTGAAGAGCAAAGTTGGAAGTGATATAAATTGGAAAATCAATTGAGTATACATTGCAAAGCTAAATCTCATCATAGCGAGAATTTGACATCCTCAAGTGAACAACGTAAGCCCGTCGAAGTGATTACCAGCAAATCACATTAATATAACTGAGTTAGTATCCACAGGTGTAAGGAACCTTGGAGTTTTCTCATGTTCTCCATGAGTATATACTTTTCAAGAGAGGGTTGAGTGTTTGGTATGCTATATCAAGTATTCAATTGCTATATGTTATGTAGTGGTACAAAACTGACATCAAAATTATTCAAGAATGACAGATTTTAAATTGCTATGAGTGCAAAGTTGGTGTGGAGCATGTATGAAAATCATAATCATCTTTGCGTAAGTATTTTGAAAGCCAAGTATTTAGATTTGGGGGAAAAACAAAGGATTTTCACCATTAGAGATCCCCCCAAGAGCTCGGCAATCTGGAATTTCATTGTAGATTGCAGATCTGTCATAAGAGACCATTTAACGTGGCAGGTGGGGGATTGGAGAACATCTAAATTTTGGGATGATTTGTGGGAGGTTTTACCCACAATAGCAGAGAATGATCAAATGTTACCCTTAATGTTTCTTTTAACACAAAGATGGGGTAGTAAAGTCAAAGATTACATGGAACTCAAACAGAGTGAAGAGGGTGAAGAATGGGTGTGGAAAGATGTGAGACAGGCTGGTCAAACTTTGGAGCAGCAGCATTTGTTAAATGAAATCTTTGATAGTCGGCAGCTACTACTTTTGAATACAGCGGATAAAGTAGTATGGTGTGGTTCTTCTAATGGGAAATATTCAATCAAATTGGGGTACCAATTGTTGGAATTAAGAATAAATGCAGAGGGGTGGCCTGTACATCTTTTATGGGAAAGGAGTGCCTTCCCAAGGCTGGCACTTTTGCCTAGCTAGCTTTTAGAGAGAGGATACTGACAGGAGAAAGGAGCAAACAGTTAGGAATGATAGGGCCGTCACAATGTGAAATGTGTGAGAAGAATGAAGAGTCAGTGGATCATCTCCTTTTAAACAGCGAAGAGACTTCCTCATGTTGGAGGTTGGTAACGGAAAACTTCGGATGGCAAGGGCCTTTTCCTGATACCCTACAGAAACTATTTTTGAGCTCGCCGCTAATGAGGTCCAAGTCAACATTATCATGTGTATGGAAGATGTGCCCCTCATTGGTAGTGTGGGAAATTTGGAAGAAGAGGAATAGGAGAATTTTCAAGGAGAAATTGTTTTTAAGAATAAACCACTCGATTGAAGTAGTGAGTGTAGCGTCATCAAGATACTTTAATTCAAAGGTGCCATATACTGAGCAGGATAAACATTTTCAAATGCAATAGCCAGGGATCAAAATTACGCCCATTAATGGGCTCAGCTGGGTGCATCCGGCCTCTAAAGTGCATGATAAAGAAACAATCAAATGGAACAAACCTAAGGAAGGCTGGATAAAGATTAACTTTGTAAGAACCCCAACGAGTTCTAACTCCGACAAACACTGAATTGTTTCAATTTTTGGGTGTTTGACATTTTGTCAAACACTTTGCATGCAAGCTCTGATACCACTGTAAGAACCCCAACAGGTTCTAACTTCATCACTATAAAATCCCTTGCGTTTCTACTTTTATATTTTTCAATTTTGTATCAAATGCATTTCGTCAAACAATTGGTGTGCAAAGTCTGAACTGAATTTTCTAATCTTTCTTGTGCCAAATCTTGTTATAAAACATAAATACTTTGCAAAGTTATTCCGTCAAACACTTGACATACAAAATTAAGAACATTACTTCATTTTGATGTCATAAGAAACATACTGGCAACATATATAAAGTCTGAAATCGCTGAACAGGAGTCATAGGCATTAAACCAAACAGTTGGCATGCAAACCTTTATTTAATCAAAGTATTAATAATGCATAGAAATGCCAATTCTGACATATTGAAGAGTTACTACAGAATTAAAGAGAACCTGATAATGTCAACCCAACGGTCCTTTTACAACCATTTTCAGCAATTAACCTCTGCAAATTGCATATATATCTCCAATGCCAAAGCTGGATGATTGATAAGACCCCAAATGGTGATCGATTTCCCTTTAAACCCTAACACAACTTCTAAATACCACACGTGGGGACCAAGAAAGGCTGCAGCTGGTGTTATTCAGGTATGGCAGCCACTAAAGATGTACAATTTCTGCCCTTTTGAGCCATGTTCCCAGTACTAGCATCAATTTAATTATTTATGTTGATAACCTTCACAAATCTGAAACTATCATCCACCAAATTCAATAATTTGTAGCACAATGATGACTCTAGGTTGAAGCCATTCCTCAGTTGCACAATTCATTGGGTCTCTCACCAATTCAAAGGGCTGAAACTGTCAGAATTTACAATTCTCCAAGCTCAAATCTGAAACCCTTGTTTCAAATTCTCCTTCACAAACAAAACAAATGCACAAGTCATAGAATGAATCCATTTTCCCTTGCCTTGGCTTTTTTATTATTCTTCAAGAGATATCTTCACAAGTACCCTTCTCATAACTTAAAAATTACTTAGCTTTTGATACCATTTGCTTTTGTTGCAATTCAATTATAATATTCAATTATAACCCCTCCTTTTGGTGCACAATATAAAGTACACTTTATTAACACTTATATCTCCCTTTTAAATAAAGTCCACTTAATTTATGAATGATATGCACTTAATAATCAATTATTATTGAAGTATAACTTTAATAATTATTATAATATTATAACTCCATCATCAATCATTATTTCTCAATTCCGACTGAACCTAGGAGTTAACCATTGAATCCATTGTGCATACAACTGCCTTACTAAAAATAGTAAGGGTCCCTCTCTAACATCCACTAGCTTACTATAAATAGTAAGTCCCTAAAACTGAGCCAATTGACGAATGAGTTAATTATTGTGCATACCATGAGTCCGGGTACCCCTGCCAAAAATAGCTCTGACCATAATTTGAGTTACTATAAATAGTAAGTCCCAAACTGGAAGCTCCGTCAATGTCACCACAACTCCATACTACTAACAAACTACCCAGGTGCCCTGCTAAAGATAGAAACTCTGACTTACCCTAAAAAGACACATATTATAAATAGTAAGTGTGTTGATCTCACTCAAACGAAGAGCAATCCTAAGCATCCCTAACCTCTGGAGTGGAAATTGGCCTCCAACTCTGCCAACTAGACCCTCTGAACAACTCCATTAGCCTATGAGGGTCAGGAAATAGGCTAATCCTCTGAAAGATGACACTCACGAAAAAGGGGACATTACAAACTTTGATGGGGCCTCAAAGGGAAACCTGGGACCATCAAGGATTGGATGTGTTGCTTGGGATTGTGGGGGGAGTATACTAAGCTTGGAAGCGAAACGAATCCATGATGGGACAAATAATATAGCTGTATTACAGGCTGTTAGAATGGGTCGAAGAATGGGAGTCAGATGGTTACATTTAGAAGGGCACTCGTTAGTGGTGATTAATGCTATCATAGCGGGATCATGCCAAGCTTGGCATCTTCAAAAATTTATCAATGCCATCCAAGGTGAATTACTACATTTCAAAAACTTTAAAGTATCCCACACACTTACGCAAGGCAATGAAGTGGCGGATGTACTCTCCAAATGGGCATTGACGTTTGAAGTAGGTGAATGGCATCAACAAGATTTCCAAAATCTTAATCTTGCATCGAACAATGATGACGCCAACCAAATCAATGATGAATTAATGGGGAAAAGGGAATGTAGTAATTGAAGTACATCTTTCAAGAAGTTCAGGGATTGGATGAATGTTGTGGTGGCATTAAAAGGCAGTTTTTTCTTCCTGGTGAAGTCACTATTTGCCCTTGCTTGTCTTTGGTCTAGGTCCGAAGGCAAGGATGGAGGCCACGTTTACTCTTCTCACTACTCAACAGCAGCAAGCCTTTTTTGGAGATGTGAAGATGCATAGACTCAAACGGATGTGTCGCTGTAAGGATAAGGCGGTTTTGAAGGCTTTGTTGAAACTTCTCGGGGATGAGTTTGTCACGGTGAAGCACAGGTATCAAATCAACCTTGACATCATCAGCATGGTGTTGGGGTGGGCGTTGGAATTTGATGAGGATACTAAGATTATCAAGTGGGTGTTGGAGGCTTTGGTTTTGGAGGATATGCTCCTAGGATTAGACCACATATTTGAATGGGCGGTCCAAAGTCGGGGCTTTGATGTGTCAGAGGGTATCGAGGACCCGCAAGAAGTGCTAATAACTAATGCAATTATCAAAGAAAAATCAGAGGATTGGCAGATTGATAAGGTGGTGAAGTTGATTTCAAACTTGTTGACAACGTTCAAAAATTTTGAAGTATCCCATGTAAGGAGGGAAGGTACAAGGAGGTCGATTGCTTATCCAATGTTGTGGTTGACTCGGCTGATGATGTGGATGCTATAGTCTTTTCAGACTTAAGGAATAACAGCACGTTGGAATTATGACCCTTCAAGTTGGCACGCAGGCCAAGTACAGTCTCTTTAATGTTCCTACATTTACTCCCCATCGACTGAAAAGTGGCGCATGGGAAAGGGTATGAATTTGACAGTGCCTTCATTTTTCCTTCATTCCTACGTTTTTGAAGGCAATTTTGCAATGTGGGAGGCGATTAGTTGTTTCCACCTGTGTTGTGACAATGTGGTTGAACTTCTCCTTGCGAGTGTCAAAAGCAGTGATCTCCTTTTGGGGTAAGGTGTCTGCAGACAGACTAAAGAACATCTTTGTCTTTGAAGATGAAGAGTTTTTACATAAAGTTACAATCTTGCTTGGGGATGATTATCTCTCGGCAGAAGGGAGACATGGAACCAATGTGGAGTTAGCCTCTTTGTTTCTGGCCTAGTGCTTGGAAATGGGCACGATTGCAGACGCCCAATGGCTGGTTATGGATTGTGTCCGCAAGGAATGGCAGGGTGGTTTAGAGAGCATCTTGCTCAAGGCCCAGACTGGTGTGTTGGTTCCAAGAGAGGAAGACCGGCTGCAAGTGGGTGATGTTGATGCCCCTATACACCCGCTCTTAATCTGGAATGCTTATGGGGATAGAGAAGTACGTCGGGCTGTGGTGGTTTGGGGCTAAGTACAATCAAAGACTTCCTACAGATTAGGGAGATTCATGCTTGAAGAGGGGAGGTGGTCCTGGTACAAGAGAACCCCAAGAAGTGACGGGGTCGCCCACCTAGTAGCAGCAAAGTAAGGAGGATATAAGCAGGTTCCTCATCTCAAACAGCATAATGGAGCTAACAACTATGAGTTCCAAGTTTTGCTTTTGATCAACCGTGGTTTTGATGGACTATTAGCAGTTGAATATCTTGCCCATATTTGGAATTGTAATATTCTATATGCACGTTATGGTGTTGGGAGTGTCTTTTGTTTGTACTCGGTCTCTTAGCTCTTAGGAGGGTATGGAGCTATAATTCCAACGATGTCTTGCTGTGGGGTTATTGGCCCGAACTACGCCTGTAGGTGCTTTTGGTTGGATATGTCTTATTATAGTCCTACTCTTCTGATTATTAATGAAATACTTACAGATTACTGATCAAAACAAAACATGAGCATGAAACATTCAAAAAAAATATTGTTAAGATTGCACATAGCAAATATATATTGTGCAAATCACATTATTTTTTATTTAAAAGGAGTTTCCCCTTCTAATTTGATCGTTTTGTGTTGCACAAAATTACAAATAAAACCCTGATAGGTACCCTAACAAATGCCCAAATAAGCATTGGAGCTCCTGAAGACAAGGGAATCCCCACTTGTGTGCAATTGTTGACAAACTTATAAAATTTGTGGCAGGCTGACAACAAATGGGTTGTGAAAGGGATAGATTCTAATTGTACCAAAAAGCAAGAGGAACCACAAACTACAGCCAAAGAATCTAGATTAAAGTCTCGTCTTTAAGCAAAAAGGAATCCTACAAGTTACCCACAAGGCCATCCTTGAATACTCCAATAGTTGCTGCTACACATCCATTTCTTGTTACAAAATCTTTAGAAGAAAATAAAAAACACTCTCTTTTCCGCAAAAGAACCAAGGATGACGACCCATTACTTACAATGAGACAATGGGCAATATCAATGACCACAATGCATGTTGAATTTACACCAAAAGGATTCGTTTCCACCTTCTAAGATTAAACACTCGAGTGAAATTATAAGGGGATCAATGAGGCACCTGTAGGCTATAGAAGTCATGGCTATGAAAAGATATGGACCACCATACTGCCAAGGAAAGACGGTTTGTACATACTTCAAAGATTCACAAGTCAAACAGTGAGCTGGTGGATAGAAAGATGCAAAATAGGCCCCTAAAGAATGTAACTGCAGTGTGCCCTAAACGGAACAATGGTTTTGAGATCATTTGATTGTTAGGGGCAAGTGAAGATGATATTTAATCGCCAACATCCTCATACGATGACTGATGACTTTTTGCTAGTAGCTGCTCAAATAAGTGATAAGTTTAGGTGGTGTGGAACAAGAGACCAAAATGTTGGGAATTTCCTTAAGTAGAAAGTAGTGACAAAATGACGGTGAATTCTTATCAAAATGAACATAATTCAGAAGATAATCTTACCACGTAATGAGAGGCATTCGCTGGAAGGCGCGGCGCAGTCTGGACACACGTGTGGCACGCAGCACTGCCGCACGCAATGTCGTCACGCAGATAAATTTCTTGCAGGTTGATGCCTACGCTATTTGATCTTTTCCGAAATTTGAAGTCTCGTTTCACCTAAGAATGGCCATTGAGGAAAATCAACGAGGTGAATAACAGTTTTGGAAAAGCTCATTACGGTCGTTTCAGGCAGTGGATATCAGTATAAAATTAACAAGGAAGGTCGCCTGTTCGAAACAAAGAGAGTGGGATAATGCAGGTTAAGCATTTAGAAAGACAAGTTACCTTGCGAGCAATCCAGCCAGCCATTGCAATATTCCTAGCAGCAAAAAATTTTGAATTGCTCTGAAACTGCGAGCAATTTCAGTATGGTGGTCGAGCTGCTTCTCATGACAGGACTTGTGCCGACCTGTGATCGACTGGGATCTCGTAGGCCACGGTCACGTGAACCTAAGCATTATAGGGGTTTTCTTTCATTCTCGGGTTTTGTTTTTCACCAATAATTTTATTTTGGGTTTCTTTAAATAAATTGAATCGTGGTATTATTTAGAGGTTAATTTCCACTCAATTTAAATAAGTTCTATTTTTCTTTGTGATTTTTTTTTTATATTAAAAATAGAGAGAGCAACAATAAAGGATTACACTACGAATCAAAAGTCAGGGGAGGCAAGCCTCAATCCAAGCAAAAAGATCAGTACAGAGTAACATCCAACATATACAAAAAGATAAAAGAGTATAACCACGAATTGCACATCCAGAAAAAAGAGGTCTCCAACAACAGATCAATTCTGCAGAATATATTGCGGTTGATAGCCCAGGAAGTCTAGCCTAAAGGGCCCTCCATCGAAATGACTTGTTTATTATCAGCAATTTGAGCCATCAAGGCCAACTTGTCTATAGAGGGATCACCATTGTCTCTGATTTCTTGCAGGAGCCGGTTAAGAACCAAGTTGAAAACAGAATGACTAAACATACTTTTTCTCCAGACATACCAATCACTGATCTCATAGATGAGCACAATCGCGTGCCCGTCCTTTAGGAGGCGAGCAAGCTTCTTCCTCTCAAGCTTCAAAGTAACAGAAATCTACTCAACCACATGAGAAAAGATGAGACTTCGAAAAGACTTAGTAAGGGTTCTAGTAATACCTTGAAATCTATCTTCATTCCTAGCTTTCCAAGTGAACCAAAGAATAGAGGAAGAAAGAGAGAACCAGAGCATATTGGCATCTTTTTTAAGGCCATGAATAAAACCAGTAACAACCTCCAAAACAGTAGTGAGAGTAGGAATTTTAATCCCAAAAAGAAACCATATTTCCTTAGCAAAATAATTAAATAATTGGATTTAGTAATTTGAGAATGATTAATAGAATTATTTGTTTTAAATGTTATGATAATTTTGATATTTAATTGATTATGATAGTTAATTAATTCTAAAATTAAGTTATGGATATGTGATTAAAATGTTACAATGAAATTTTTCAAAGATATATATGAATTGAGTTATGTCAACCAATCTAGTGTTAAACTAGGTCATGTTAAGTAGTTTATTCTATTTTATGTGAGTTAGTCTACTTCTAAGGTGGCCTCATAAATTCATTTTCCTTCATCTTGGATTTGTTTAGGAAAAGGGTTATGTTGTAAGGCATGTTGAATATCTAAGAATCACAGTCTTTATACTTCCTATTTACCAATTTTCTTATCAAGAGTGATCATCATTGCATGTAGACCCTTTTTAGTTTGTCATCTTCCCTAACAATTGGCAAAGTTGTCATATCTTGGTCTTGGTTTTTAAACTAGCAACTTTTACAGAAGGATGAAGGTTGCAATAGTTTGAAACATAATGATGATGTTTGAAGATTCTTACAACATAGGCAAAAATAAAGAGGGGAAATGGTAAATAAATGTTTTGTTTTTTTTCTACTTGGTATTTTGAAAGATGTCTATGTCCTTGAATAATGGTGTTGAACATCAAAAAGAGGCAATGACCAATTGCACATTTCAAATGACATTGTCACTTGTTACTTCTCCCTCAAAGCCAAATTGGGTCTAAGTGATGCATTTTCCACCTTGGAGAATTGAAAAATGATAAACATAAGTATGGATTCACTTTCTTAGTAATAGAAGCTCTATTGGGACTATGGGTGATACTTGTATTGCCCCAAATTTGGCATTAGGACACTAATGAATAGAAATACTAAACATTTTTTTATGTAGTTATGACACTCACACAATAAATTTTGATCTCACAATAACAATATAGAACACAATACCAATGCAACAAGAATTGACCATGTATCGTCAACTTAAGCCTATATCGAAAACATCTAGCATAAGACATAAAATGACCATAATGGATTGAAACTAATGTGGTGAAAAACTTCAAAGATAGAATCCCTTAGAAATTGATTATAGGGTACATGACTCCCATCATCAATACCAATGAAGAAAAAGAATGAAAGGAGGGAATACTAAAGTTTATCCCAACACATTCAAACCCTCGAAAACACCTGATTACGAATTGTAAAACTCAAGCACCTTCTCAAACAAGCCACAAAGCATTAATGACTAGGGATATGTAACAACTTAGCTATGTCCCAACACAAGTTGGTCAAGTGTAGTTAGGGACACAAACACAACACAAAAAAGGCAATAAGTTACAATATCACAAAGAACCTTTCAAATTCAAGGTTAGGATAAGTAAACTAGATCCCAAGAAACAAACATCCCACAAGAATTTTTCCTTAAAAGTGTAATAAGTACCCATTGTTAATGTTTTCCCCATTTTTTAATTAGGTTGACAAATATGTGAGTCCAATTCACCCCCAATAAATTGGAAAACCACCCAAGCCACCCCTTTATCAATAAGGTTTTCCCTTGGTAGAATAGGTGGCCTGCATGTTAAAAAAAAATGTTTACATATTTTTAAACTTCCCAAAGTCCTACAATTTAACCCTGAAGCATAACGAAATGTCTCCTAGAAGACTAAGGGTACTATAAATACTCAATATAAAGTTTCTACCCTCCATATACAACTTAAAGGGAATACAACTCAAGGGAAGAGAAGGGCTAGGCCTAAACAAGCCTATGCAACCTCCATAAACATGGGACAACTTTTTTTGTGTGTGTGATGTTTAAAAATGATCTAATACAATGAACCAAATAATAATAAACTTAGTTTTAAACCATGATTAACATCTTATCTACTTTTCATGGTTTATTTTAATCCAAAATGTGTTATTCAAATGTAATCATTGAACTACTCAAATTGCAATAATGCAACATATAAATAGCGAGCCTCAAAATTATAGCATAAATTATATCTAAGTAGTTTATTATTGATTTCCATACATTTGATACATGTAAAATAAGTCTTACACATTATTTCATTCAAAATAGAAAATTAGGATATGTGAATAATAATGATTTTCATTACAAAATGAGAGTTTATTCCCATTCAAACAATATCATTACATGATTGAAAAGCAGAGTCTACCTCCCAAATATGGATGGATCATACTCAAACATAAATATGATATAATATATCTTAACAACATCGCTGAACCTTTCCAAATTTTCTCTAATATATCCATAATTACAACTTACAATGTGATTGTAGGATATTACAAATTTCTCAAAAAGGATAATACAAATTCAAGAAGCTATAATATCCACTCACAACCTCAATAATACCATTATCATCCACAAAATAATCCTAATGATGATTGATTCCACCAACCACGTATAAATCTAAATTCCACCCCTTTGAACTTTTGTGATTCCAAACATAAACACAACATACAAACATGGATGTCTCAACACCCAATTGGATGTAATTCAACTAATCAAAAATTTTGATTCTCATTGTTTTTTTTTTTGCAAGGGACTTATTTAATACTTGTCCTAAACCTTCTCAAGAATTTAGGCAAATTAGACATTGTAAACTTATGTGTTTGATTGGAGAAAGTAATGTTGTTGGGGACTCATTTACCAATTACTTCATAATGTTGGGAGAAAATACCTTCCCTTAATTTATTTCATGGAAAATTTCTTTGAGCTACCCAATATAAAGTCTTCGAGATATGTTGTATTTTGAACATACATGGCTTCACGATGTGTCATCTTAGTAATGTGGCAAGTTGGATCCACATCTCCATCCATAGTAATTTGGGAGGTATGGAAGGAGTGGAACAAGAGGAAAATTTAGGGGAAAGAAGAAGAAATGACCAGATTCTTGGAAAAATTAGAAAGGGCAATCTTAGAGTTGGTAAGTAATGTAGCGATGCATATCACCATAGCTAAGGTGTCTTTCATTCAGAGTGATTTAAGATTGCAGTCCAACTAGCCTATGATCAAATTTAGGCTTATTAATGAGCCTTTGAGGGCTCAACCTCCATCATCCATAATAAAGAAAGAATCTTGGAAGCCTTTAGAAAAAGGGTGGATAAAGATTAATTTTGATAGTGGCTCAAAGGGCAACCCTTGCCCATCAGGTGTAGGATATGTTTCTAGGGATGATAGGGTCAATATTCAAATTTTAGGATTGAAAATTTTACTAGTGGGAACCAATAATGAGGCTGAGAGTGAAGCGACATTATTAGCAATCAAAATGTTTATTAAAATAAAAGTAAAGAAGCTCCATCTGGAAGGTGATTTGAAAATTATCATTAATGATATCATCAAAGGTGAATCTAGAGTTTGGTACCTGAACAAGTACATCCACAAGATTAAATCCTTACTTGAAATATTTGAGGGTTTTAGAATCACACACATAAAGAGGGAGGTAAATAAAATAGCAGACAAGATGTCAAAAGTAGGGGTAGCCTTGATAGAAAATAAAATGAGGAGTTAATGGAGGACTTTAGAAACATTCAAGGAGATTCATTTGATGTATAGAATTAGATGGATTGTCTAGAGCATAAATAAAGTTTCGAGATACAGATAAAAACTCTTAATTGTTTGTATAATGGTCAGTGCTCCCCTCGGGATTCATAACATGCCTTAACTTCCTCTTGTGTCTTCTATAAGTCTAGTGGTCGTATCGGGCATTAACAAGTTGATCTTTTGGTGCAACGACAACCGTTAGTTGTAACAAGTGGTATCAGAGCTTGGTCACAGGTTTGAATCCCCTCGAGTAGCATTGAGGAGGAGATTGTTAGTATAATGGTCAACCCTCCCCTTGGGATTTGTGACATGGCTTAATGGCCTCATGTGTCTTCTATAAGTCTATTGGTTGTATCGAACATTAACAAGTCAATCTTTTGGTGCAATGATGACCACTACTTGTAACGTTAATCCCTTGTGGATCTATTTGAAATGTAATAGCTATTATTTAAAAAGAGGGGGGAGAAAGATATGGAT
This sequence comes from Chamaecyparis obtusa, assembly GCA_027943335.1. Classification (NCBI taxonomy): domain Eukaryota; kingdom Viridiplantae; phylum Streptophyta; class Pinopsida; order Cupressales; family Cupressaceae; genus Chamaecyparis; species Chamaecyparis obtusa. The sequence goes on along the minus strand of BSBK01012476.1, from coordinate 47,321 downwards.
AAATGATAAGATCCTAATTATGAAGTGAGGGATTAATGACTCAATGATGGCGGAGGAAACATGAAGGGTGATTTTGTGATGATGGCATCCATCATACTAATAACATGGGCTTTGTGAGAATTACTAGACATTGGGAAGGCACTAGAAAGTTATAGATAGGAGAAAATAATTTAATTGAAACAAATGAGGAATACATAGTGAAGAAAAAGAAATTGGCAGAGTGGATAAGTAGGTAGGAGCAGACAAAATAGAGGCCATCTTCTCTTTGAACTCTCTAAACTAGCTACTAGCTTTCAGAGGCAATGTTTTTTATTAAGGGCAAAAATAGGTTTTGAAGGGGGCCTGAAAACCTTTAGACAAAGTTACAAGAGATAAGCATTAGACTCCATCAAAACAAAACACTATTGGACACAACCCCAACCAGCAGAACCCAAAAAACCAGCAACCAACACCAACTAAAGACCAAACAAAAAAACAATAGGACAAAGCAAGAACCAGACATAGACACATAGGCAGAAAGAAAATCCAAGGAACAAAAAGAAAGCCTAGGCCAACTCCTTTAGAGTAGCTACAAAACCTCTTATTCCATAACATTCATGTTCTCCACCTTGTTCCTAAGGTTTTGAATTTCCTTTGGCACAAAGGTAGCCTTCTTCCTGAGACTCGCACAGGTACATTTTCCTAAACATTCAGCACAACCAACATCCAAATCCTTTTCATGATCAATTTGCACAATAGCTTTCTCCTAGTAAACCTACTTCATCCTAGTGGCAAGATCCTTAAAGTTTTCAATAGAAAATTTCATGCTCTCATGGATGCTATGGAGAATTTTCTTCAAGGTTTCCCCAAATTTCTTATTCTTCATGTTCATCTTTGCAACTCTCTTTTCTAGAGCCATTCTAGCAGCTCTCTCTTCCTCCAGCACCTAGTTGTCAATTTTTTTCTCAATAACATCTTTCATGATTTCAAAGTTATCATACAGGGTCTTGTTCTTCATGTTTAGTTTGTTGATTTTAGTTAGGACCTATTTTTCCATCTTGTAAGAACTGACAACCCAATCTTTGGCCTTTTGCAGAAAATCTAGAGCAGGCACACTCTTCCCATGAAAATTGTCTAGATTCAGATGAGTAGACTCCCCTTTACAAATATAATTAGCTTGTCAAGACACATTGGTGTGTTTAGGCTCATAACCATAAAAAACATACACAAAACTAGGGTAACCAACAAGATTAACCTCCTCATTATTACCTTTCTTTTCCAAGTCATTTTTAACAGAGGTGATACAAATCTACAAGCCCACAGTGGGATGAACCAAATCCTTGTTGGAGATACCCTCATTATCATTCACCAGACCATCATCTTCTTCTTTAGAAAGGCTCTTGTGGTTTTAAAAGATGAACCCTCGCCCCCATTTTTCTTTCCATTGCCATCAGAGGAATCCCCATCCTCTTCCGTCTACATCCCCTGATCATCATCAAAATGTTCACCTTCAATGGAGTTCCCTGTAGCTTTCCTCATCGAACCCTTAGCTAACTCCACATTTGAATCATCACTGTCATCCTCAATCTCCATAACTTTGATTTTATCAAACTTCTTCTCGAAGCTCAAAGGGGACTTGAGATTATTACCCTTCAAGCTTTTAATCACCTTCTTAGATCTCTTGATGTCACTATCCTCCATTTTTCTTTTCCCTTTGCTTTTTGTTATGGAGGATTTAGGATTCATCTCCTTCCAATACTCATAAATCAGAAGAATTAGCCCCTCATGAAGGACAGGCTTCATGGGCTTGTTTATGTGGTCCTTCAAAATTTGAGTGAGAGAGTGATAAAGGAAGTAGGGAAAGGAAACAAGGTCCTTATGCTTGAAATGGTTCAACAAAATAAAGTGATAGTTTAACACCCTCTTATACCTCTCATCCAAGGTAATATACTTCATAACACAAGTCAAAACCTTCTGAAAAATAGACTCAATCTTCTCTATCCCATAATAATCCCTAACTTTAACCAAAATTTCCTCCTCTTCTTCCAATTTGGGGAATTATGAATAGTAGCTTCAAAATTTTTACAATCTTTTAAAAATTCCAAGCCTGTAACCCTAGAGATAAGCTCAACACTAAGCTTAATCTCATTACCATTTAAGATAACAAAATTACCCTTCCACAAATAAATTAGATACCTTTATGTCATATTTGTGGAGCCATTCCAGGAAAGGAGTAATGATGCCCTTCTAAATCTTTTTCCAAACTTTTTCCTCACATATACAATCTTCACAAATTGCAGGCTCCAACCTTTTCAAATCTCCACCCATCTTTCTACCACTGGACGCAATCTCTGCACTTAAAATCTTACTGAAATTACAAATGAGGAAAATGACAATTGCAGTCCAAAAAATAACCCACAGTTACAGTTGCAATCCAAAAAATAACCCAAGGGGAGAAAGTAATAATTTTGCAATACTTCCCTTCTAATACTCATGTGTTATCTTTTTCCAATGCTCTTATAAGTCATTTCCATTCTATACAAAAATATCACCCATAATGTTGTGAATCTTATCATAATCAATGAGGCAATTAACATCTTTAATTTAACATCAGAGACAATGTTATAGTGAGGAGAATAATTGGAATTTTTTAATTTGATGATCTTAGTTTCCAGTGTTGTGTGGAGATCACGCTTGGGGAAGAATACCTAAAGAAAAAGCTTCTTCCTTGTACAAATTTTGATATTTATTTGATCTTCTTCACATGGGCATTAGAGTTGGGAAGTAGAGAAGAGGTTTTGTGGGTCAGGAGACAATGTGTGTACCTAGAGTGGCTAGGAGGAATGATACTAATCTTGGGGAATGAAGATCTAGGAGTTGGATTAGCTACAGAGGATTGACCATGGAGGGTGGTGGAGGATTAAACTCATAATTTCCAACCATTCTTGGTGTGGAGCACCACCAAACCAAAGGAGAAACATATTATAGAGGTGTGGGGAAGTTGGGAAGAGTTGTTAGTGTACTTGTGTTCCAAGGAGGCAGAGCATGAACGACAGAATGAAGTGGGGTAGAGGAGAATGAAGACAACTAAGAAAAAGATAGAAGAGGGTGACCTAAGTGGAGAGGGTGGGGAAGTTGGACCGAAATCAACAAGGAAGATTGAGAAAACAAAAATTGATACAAGAGGCAGAATGTTCATCTTGAATGAGAACATGGAGGCTATACAGAAGATTTAGTTGGTATATTTGGTATCTAGGTGTTGTCAAATTTGTGTTTGGATTAACAGTATATCTCTAATATGTTAGTAGTTGTCCATTTTTTTAAAGGGCATAGAAGTACATAGTTCAATGGTTCCCTAGGGTAGATAGTATAGTGTGGTGGAATTCATGGAAAATTATAAAGCTAATGCCAAATAGAAATGTGGCAAAGCAATGTAATGATGTGCATTTGATATAATATCAATACAAACTGTATTAATGATTAAAAAAAAAACATTTGATTTTATGATGATGGCTATGTGAATTAAACCAATATATCACTTATCAACAATATCATCTTGGTCATTTATCTATGTACTATATGAAGATTTCATCTTAAGTTGGATAGCATGGCTTTGGAATATCTCTCAAGAAAGTGGCTAGTCAAAATAGGATCATGGTCATTAACAATGAAAGAAACAATTCTATTGAAAAAGAGACCTTGTTCATGAATATTTGGGTTGTTGAATAGATCAAGATACTAAGAGGGGAGGGTGAATCAACATAAACATAAATTTTAATAATTTATGGAATATGTGTTGTGATGTACTTGGGTCCTCTTTATCTTCTAGGGTGGATCATATTGAAGTGTTCCTAGTGGCCAAATTTGTGTAAATGATTCCTAGCTCTATCGTGGCTAACCTAGTTGTAATTTTAGATGATCAAGTTGATATATATCTAGATGTGCAAATGGTTGAGTTGAGGTATGGATTGACTTAGATTATACTGGGATTGAATTTGGAGACAGTGTGATGTGAATGTGAAAGAGTAGAGCTATGAGTGTGCAAGCTCGAGAGAGTTATTACAATGGTTGATCAAAAGATCCTACATCTTTTTTGGTTCATAATATGTTTTTCCTTCTAGAAAATAATGTCTCTTTTGGAAGCTTGTGAAAAAAATTATTTTTGTGATGTAATTGTTCCTTTTAGTAATTTGCAATTCCTCTAGGGAAAACATTCTCATTTGTAATTATCTATTTATATTATATTTGATCTCAATGTGGTTTTTTTCCTACATTGGGTTTCCATGTAAAAATCCAGTGTTCATGTGTGTGTGTGTGTTGTCATTGAAATATCTTTCTTTGATAGTTAAGTTGAATAAACATAATTGTTAAGTGCGTGCTGAAGAAAAGTTTTTATATTTGATCGAGACTGATTCACCCCCACCCTCTTAATCTCATGGTGTGTTTAGTAGCACGTACTAGTCACACATATTAAAAATGAACTATCTTTCCTTATATATCCTCTATATATACTAAAAATCATCCATTAAGTTAGCACAACAAAAATTAACAAAATATACATCATGACCTAAAGTAGGCCAGTCTTCAAACATGTGTCTTAATCACCAAATTAGGTTTTTGATCAACCTATCTCTTAATCATATCTCAATACATTCTTGTGGATAATAAAAATATTGGGAGTACTAACAACTAAAAGAAACATGACTAGCTAACCCAAAATACTATATAGATAAAAATGACAACACAAGAGACTATCTACAACATTTCCACAACAATACTCAAAGAGAAATAATGCAAAGAGAAATTTGTGAAGTAGATATCATCAAACTGGAAACAAAGACACAAATCAAATAGATGTATCTACAACATTTTAACATATCTTATGCCTTGAGACACCAATAGCTCTAAAAGTCATCCTCCTGATCAAAGCACTATCATAAGCATTTTCACAAAATGACAAAGTCATATCTATCACCACATTGTAATGTGAAGTATTCTAGTAAGTCATATAAGATGCAATATATTGATAGAATTTTAACTGAAGTACAATTACTTATAACTTCCTATGTACACTTGACTAACTCATTAAAATTGGCACAAAGGTGTGTAACATGATCCTTATCATGATTACAAAGCTGCATAGACATATCATGCAGGGTAAAGAAATGCGAGGTAGAAGTAACAAAATACATGCATAGGAAACCAAGTGAATCCACACTTAGATGGATTTCCTCAATCTCCAAATCAAAATGATGATATTAAAAACCCAAACACTAATACTTAAGGCATCCAAAAACTAACCAAAATATTTACATCATATAAACAAGTTAGGAAAGAACAATTATACACTAGCTGACCCATGTCATTCATTTTACACCAAAATGGTGTCATCAAATGATTCTATAGATGATCTTATTCATCTCTATCATCTACACTTCTATACTCAAGAATTTTCCACACTAGTACGTCTCATCAAGTACAATAGAGACTTGTGCACATACATCGTTAACTACCACATATACTTCAATTGTCACCTTAGTGATAATACATACTATCAAATATCAAGTTGACATCAATGACAACACACTTTGACAAAAATATTCCCTTTTTCATTAATGTTAACACTTACTAATATTTACACTTCTCCACCATCAGCCATATCTCTTTTGTATAAGGCCAAGATGATCAAGTATTTATCCCCTTTTAATATCAAGGACAAATGGTAAAATATCAAAAAAATTATGCATATCAAAAGTGTGTGTGTGTGTGTGTATTCTCCTTATCCATATGAATCCACTTAGAAATCTCTCCCTTAGATAAATATCCAAAAAGCTAACCTTTTGTCTACAAAAATCCTCAACTATATATTGAAAGAAAAAAGAAGGATTCAAATATTTCTTATCATACCTTCTTTGAAGGAATTTTTTTCTTGTATTTTAGTTTGAGCTATGATAGATCAATGTCCCATGTAGTTGTTGTAGATGAGATAACTCGGTTTTGACATTCAAACTTCAAAAACAATTCCTTGACAAAAATTAATGTTGTTTGTGACAACCATCTTTTACTCTATTTTATCTACATCGTTCAAGATGTTGGTCAAGGATGGAAACCTCAAATCCACATTTTATCTCAATAGACAAAATTGATACTTAATTTGTTCTCTTTGTTTCTATAGCATGGATAATTTCTCATGGAATTGTGTTACTTGTGCTCTAACAAAAAAATTCTTATCATTACCCAAGTTATATATATTTAAAATAAGAAATATCTATGAATCTATAGAGTCAATTTGGCTCTTTATTCTCTTGGAATATTCATGCCACCTTAAGTAGAACTGGAATAAGATGAAAACATTAGTAATTTTATACTTAGTGATCTTCAAATTTTTCTTCAAAGTGTTATGTGACTTTTTATACTTGTCTAGAACTTCAACCAATTTTTCATTGTCCAACTTTTTCATTTCTTCATCTTTGGCTTTCCTTTAAAATTATTCAGATTTGTCTTTGATATATTCTACCATTAAATACAATTGTTGGTCTAGAGACAAGTGTTAATGCCAACTTCTGGTAAACACATTTGAATAACTTTCGCTATATCTTCAATGAAATTTATTTTCTTCTTTGATTCATGCAAGAACTCTTTCCTACTGAAGACATCTAGCAGATTGGAGCTAATGAAGTGGAGATATGGTTGATAGATAAGTTCATCCCTCAAGAGTAGGATAAATATGGTATTATAACTAGCTTTAACTACAACTAAATACCTAATGAGACAAATTATTATCTCAATTTTGTTATAATCTTCATACTTTGTTGATACTCTTTATGCTCTATTAGACATTTCTAAAACATTTATGACTTATACCTATGTGAAATTATGCTAAGTACAACTAAAGCCACAAAATCCTATGGGTAGCTTGAATGACATGTTTTGCTGACTATTATAAATATAATGTAGTACTTCATATAGTTATTTTAAGTTGTGTTCTAACATTTGAGTAGGGGTTGAAATGTTGACTTGCATATGTGTACCGAATGTTACTAACCTTTCATGTAAACAAGGAGCAGTATGAAGAGTGGTGCAATCGCATTAAAGAAGGACCATTAGAAGACCAGTCATGGTGGAAGAATCTAGCATGGTTCTGAAGGATATGTCGTGCCTAGAAATGAATTGTTGTTCTAGAGAATATAGGAAATAAGTCTTTATGTATTTCCTTAGAAGTTGTTATTCCGTTATCTACAGTAATTGTAATATGTCATGGTTGTTTTACCGCCTCCTTATTTGGCGAGGTTTACTCAGACTTTTTTGATATGTTTTCAATAAGTGTCAATCCTCTTTATAAAGGGATTTGATCGACTTAGTTAGGTAATGAGAAAATATAGAATGATGTATTCAAAATAGCAGAAGCTTCTCTTTTATGTTCTTCATGAGTTGTTCAATTGTTATGTAACCAGTTAAGAGGAATTAATGGAAGAGTGATTTTGGATTATTTTTTGTGTTCGTAGTTAGTAGAAGCCAACCAAGGGGGCGCACTTGGGAGGTGGATTAGATTAAGCTAGAGTAGATTTGCTTCCTGCATTTTCCCTACTTTTAAGTAGAGTTACTATTTTACTCCTGTAACATTACTACTGTGGATGTTCCTGCAGCACTTGCAGAAGATAGACATAGTGAATGTTTTGAGTTGTTAGACAGGCTTAGATTCATTTTATAAGCTTTCTGTCATATTTCCATTAAGTAGTCGAGTGTGTTTACTTTCCTACAGCAATATTAAAGGTTCCTTTCACAAATTTTATCTTCCTGCAGCATATGTAGTATGACTCTTAGAGGAACTTAGTGCACAAACTGTGTTGCCCCATTTCAAGTCTACATCCCTAGGTTGACAATCTAAATGCATTTCATAATGGGAAAAGTAATCCTTAGTATGAGTATATCAATCCTAAGAGAGACAATGGCATGATTATTATTACCTATTGTGAGAGTGTTCATTTTTGGTGCCACTACCAAGGATGGTGTCAAACTAGGAACCTTAATGAGTTGTTTATTTCTCAAATTAGTTTCCTATTTTAGTCAATACAGAGTAGTTGTGAGATTGCTTCACAAGTCATCAACTTACTTGCATGCATCAAAGAAGGCAAGATGTTCATGGCTGATTTCTTCCAAAAGAACCTGTTAAACTGAAAGAAGAATTTGAGGAGCTTGAGTTACCATTTCTCAACACAAGTCTTGAGTTTGCTACATCATCTTCAACAAAAGAAGACATTCATGAAACATTTGACCTATGTCCTTTTGCAGAAATATAAGCCAATTTCCATAATAATCCTACTCCAGGACCACCTGCTGTCCAAAACCCTCCTGTCAACAATACTTTCCAGCCATAGTTTCAATATCCAACACCTCCAGTAATGGCAGCTCCTACATTTCCATTTCCTATTCCAAGTCTTATCAACAATCCTAATCTCAAGAACATACCTGCTTCAACACTACCAAAGTTTTATGGCCTCATCACAGAGGATCCTGACACCTTTTTGTTTGATTTTGACATATTGTGTCAAAGTTTTGACTATAATACTAACAGTCATAAGCTTCAGTTGTTTCTAGCAACACTGAAGGAGTCAGCTCTCAGATGGTTCATGGGCTTAGGAGCAAATGCAATAGAAAATTGGGATAGGATGAGAGATTTATTTCTAAGGAAGTATAAGGAATACTGCAAGGGGACTGATTCAAAAGGAGATGACATCTTTTGTATGTCACAAAGGGAAGATGAGACATTAGAGGACTACACATCACGCTTCTTATTTAACTTACAAAAGAACCCTCAACATGCATTGCAGGAGGATTCATAGAAGCTCATTTTTCTAAGAGGAGTGAATGAAAACTATCTTGTAGCCTTGGACCTCATGGCTGAAAGAGATATATCTCAGTCTTCTTGGGATGACCTTCAAAAGATTTATCTGAACTATTCTAGAGTAGCAGTTGAGAAAGGAAGGGGATTTCACTCAACACTAGCCAAAGGAAGTGGCTCTGGTATTTCAAAGATGGATATTTCAAACCTATTGTCAGACTTCAAGAAAGACATCCTAAATGATGTCGCTAGACACCTAGTCATGATGACTGCCAAGAAGAAGCATGCAGACACAGAGGTGCAGCTAGCTGAATACTATCCTCATTGCCACAAACAAAAGAAGGATTGTTAGTGCAATTTGGTTGCAAACCTAGAGAATCAACATCTTCCAACTGAATACTTAAAGATAGAAGGAGAGAATGAGCAAGTATTCTTTGTTGCTCAATGATGGCCATGGGCCACAAAATAAGGTATGCCTCAAGACCCATTACAAATTTCAAATCCTTATAATAATCAGTGGCAAAATTGTAATGTCCAAAGTCCTCCATAGTATAATCAACCCACTTGGAATAATGCTTGGCCAAATAACCAACAAAATCAATGATATCCTCCACAACAACCCCAATGGCCACAATTTCCAAACCAATGGAAAAAACCACAAGGGAATTGGTAGCCCACTAACCAGTGGAGAGGACCTCAACAATGGCCTAGTCCAAATTCGGGATATCCACCTTTACCACCTCCAACAAATATACCTGTAATAATGCCACCACCTGCAAATACAGGTCCTCAAAAGCAAACATAGTTACCTGCTCAACCACAACCAAATCCCAATAGTCAACAACCACAGCAGCAAATGTATGCTACCGATGCTTAGCAGTACCTTGCCTATGCACTTGACATAGCTGATATACATTTAAGATTAGGTACTACTTTTCCAACACCTGAACCACCTCTTATCACTGAAGTGCCAGACCTTCCTATGGCATCAGTACCAATTCCAGATAATGCTTTGCCAAATATTGTTGCCCTAGGGAATGTTTCCAACTCAAATAATGCTCATACATCAGTTAAACCACCTTTCCCTCATAGGCTTAGCATGGACAAGACCATACCAAAATAAGACCAACCATTTGATATCATTGACTAGCTAAAGAACATGCATGTCCAGATTCCCCTATTTCAAGCAATAAAGGATGTCCCAGTTTATGGAAAAGAAATAAAAGAAGCTTGTCTTAAAAATCCTGGAAGAAAGAAAAAGGATCCTACAATAGTTCATGTTATAGGACAATTAGCCGATATCATGTTAGGAAAATTGGTAATTCCAAAATATTCAGATCTAGGGAGTCTAGTTGTGAACATTATCATTAATTGTCAGTCTGTCAAAAATGCATTAATAGACTTAGGTGTTGCCATTAATGTAATGACCAAGGATACTATGAACAAACTAAGCATTGAAGGGTTGAGAGCTACTCCAACAATATTGCAATTAGCAGATAGATCTACTGTCACCCCTAATGGAATGATAGAAGACATAATAGTTGCATTAGACTCTTGGGAGTACCCTGTTGATTTCATGATTCTATCACCAAAGGTCAATCTTGTTGGTTGCCTTGTCATCCTAGGACATCCATGGTTGGCAATAGCTAATGCAAACATAAGTTGTAGATCAGGGAACATGACAATTTCAGATGGGCAAGCAACTAAGAAACAAGCATTGTATCCTCCAGCTCAACCCCAGCCAGATTTAAGTACACCTATATGGCCAGATTTAGGAGATGGAGAAGAAGAACTGAATTCTGTGGTTCAGCTCATGATGTTACATAGGCAATCTTTTCTAAAGCTACAAGAGGAAGATGAAGTCATTTAGAGCATTCTTAATAATGACTGTGTTGTAACCAAAGATGTATCTGAAAGTTATGTGTTAGAGTTAACTACATATGAAGAAAATTTTGAGAACTGTCTATAACCTTAACAACCTGTTAGGGTCAGTTAGAGTCACCATTAGGAAGTGTCTTTGACCCTCCATAGTACATTCATTTGAAGTCCAATCTAGCTCATTCCCTTGATGGTCTTTCTTTTCAACAATCCTCCATGTGTGCATGTCCTTCAAGTTGTCAAGAAATAGCCTCCAAGTTTGTCAAGTTCAAATCCGATTGTCCTTGGTTGAGTCTTTCCTAAGACTCATGTTTCTCATGAACCACTTTGAACCTCTTTGAACTCTGGTTCAAAGTAGTTCAAAGAAATTCAATGAATGATTATTTTTCTAACGTCTATTTTCTGTAGGTGGGCCCCAGCCTACATCACCTTTTTGCGGTGAACCACTTTGAACTCCTTTGAACCTCGGTTCAAAGTTGTTCAAAGAGGTTCAAAGACAGATAGCGGGCAGAGTCATAAGTGAAGTGACAGCTGATGGGACAGATGACATAAGATGATGGTGAAGTAATGGTCAAGTTATTAGTAGGACAGTTTGGATTTGACGGGAGCCACGGGGCAAGCCTCAGATAAGGTTTCAGGTTGCGATTAGTAAAATCTCTAGCATGAGTGAGAGATATTGCTTATGGGATGATTAATGATGATATTAAAGTTTGCAGATTTCAAGGACATCTTACTACTGAGTCATTACTACTCACATCATTTTAAATTAATGATCCCGAGTAACGCTCATTAAAGTCAACTTTTCAGGGCATAATCTTTCAAAAATATAAACAGCTCTGTAAGTGTTCTCTTCTTGTTATATTTCTACGGAGTCTCAATTGTGGGAGAGGGAATTGTTATGAGTTTGCAAAAAATAGGTAGCTCCTAAAGCTCTTCTCCATTTCATGTTGATGTTTGATAATATTGATTCAAGAGGGGGGGTTTATTTTTATTCCTATGGGAGAGATGAGGTCTAGTATGCATTTCTTCGGCAATGTCAAGAATATGCAGTGTCAAGCCCCTATTGTCATAGATACAGACCTATTAGGTGTATCAATAGAAAAAATGGCAATTGACCTCACAAACCATGCAACAGAAGATCATTGTCTAGAGTTCCTATCGAGTGGATTATTGGAAGTTGCGGCTTTCCCTTCGTCGGCTGTATGCCCGGAGTTGGTTCAGTAATGTATTAATAGATATGATGTTAAATCCAAGTGCATAATGAATGTGGAAGGCCAAACCCTTGTTCTAGTTAATAAAGAGACTATCATGGCTATTTTTAAAATCCCAGAGGAATCTCTCGTCAATTTCACTCCCACCCAATCTCTAGCTCAGTATAGAGAAAACATAGATAAAAACCGTACTCACGTGGCCTAAAAATGGACTCAAACTAATTATAAGGGAGGATCCTGGTTGCCTAAAGTCCTCACTAAAGACCATATGAAGCCACCTATTCATGACATGATAGTTTTACTTCACTGGATTAGAGGTTTTGAGCAGGTTCTCCTCTATGAGGAGTGGATGTTTCACTTTATAGAGATAGTCTTGGAAGGGAGGCAACATCTTGATTGGGTAGAGATTATCACCAGTTCCCTGAGGGACCAACTTAAACAAGCCCAAGCCATTAAGAAATATTTCTTTATGTCTTCCTATTTGATATACTATCTGGGATGCACACAGGATTTATCAGCCATTCAACATGTCCCTTGGAATGAAGACCTTTTCATCTATGAGTATTGTCCCTTATTAAGAAAGGATAAGACTTTAGAAGACTACAGGAAGGTTCATGATGTTTTTCTAGGAAGATTGGGTCAATAATTGGCAAGAGTCCCAAACCAAAGAGTCTCATTAGAAGCACAGAAATTGGTTCAAGTCTACAGAAATCTATACATTCAATTTCCATGTTTTACTTACATCTGGGTTGGAGGCTTTGATGAAGAACCTCTTAGGCTCCCAAGATTTGCCTTTGAATGTTTTATATTGGCAGAGGTCTGCAGACAATTGTCCATAGTTATTAAAAATACTCTACCAGAAGAAAGGTGGCCTTCTATGTTTCCAGTTAAAATTGGCAACTTGATCTGTAACAATATGATGGATGCCTCGGTGATAGGAAGCAACCTGTTAAGTATTCACTTGCAATTTTATGAGTTAAGAAGGGGTTTTGACAATAAGGGCTTTGCCAGACAAGTTCTAAGTCTAAGTAATTATCCATCGCCCAGTTCACACCTAGAAGATCTATGGGAAGATCTTAGTGATGAAGATGCAGTCTAGGAACGGGATCACTCAAGACTTGTTGTCTCATAGATCAAACTGTTGCAGTTAAATTTTGATATAAAAGGAATAGAAGAGGATAGTTCTGAAACCATAAGTTTAGATGTCATCAATATAGAAGCAAGAAGTCCTCTGGTCATAGATTGGGACAGGAAGGAGGAAGATGATATAAAGTTAAGAGCCCGAACCATATTCAGGGTTATAGAGACCTGGTTAACAAGAATGAGAAAGAAAGGAGCAAAGAAGCCCCCTCTTGAAAGGTGTAGTACATAATCAACCCTAAAAAATGTGAAACATGTTTCATCTAATGTGTCTCCTGTGGTTCCTAATGCAGGTAAAGTCACATCCCCTAAGAAAAAGGTGGTTCCCAGTAGACATCCTACTACACCTAGATCAAGGCCTAGAACAAGATCAAAAAGGCGTTCTCAGATGGCATCCTTAGGACCTGACTATCTGGATATTGAGATTAATGACGAGGATATTTCCTTTCCATTGGATCAACAAGAAAAGGTTCAAGAAATTCTTACTAGTAACACAAAAATACCTTAGGCTGAGAGCACCCCGGTCAAAGCACCTAACAATTGGATAGTCACTGGTTCAGTCCCTCCTTAATTAATCGAATCATTTAGTAAAAGGAAGAGTTATAAGCCTATTTCACTTCCTGTGAAAGAGATTACCACCAAATATGCCACCCAGACTCCTAAAGCAAAAAGAATGAAGAATGATGCAAGATTATCTACTGATCCATCTACTAGAAAGGTGACTGCAGAAATAGCAACCTACAGGCCTAAAGAAGGAATTCAGGAACCAGTGGTGGAAGACTTTGAAGTCACTAAGATGGAGCTTGGTGTTCTAACTAGGGACTCTAGAGATCATATTTTTAAATTTTCAGCTGAACATATGCTTGGGCAATCACAAAAGGATGGGAGAGAGAAACGTGAATTGAAACAGTTGGTTTCTACCATGGCCGAGTTTATTTCCTCACTCACTGATGTTGGAGCACTGCCACTGGCCTAGTCCCCGTAAGATTTTGATCTGAATTCAGTTGAAAGCCAAAGGCTAGTGAAACACATGCAACATGGTAGAGTTCTGATGGAGGTCATGAAATCTTGGATAAATAATGTAATTGATTAAGGGAGTGCTCTCATACGGGAGTTTATATCTACCTGCTTAGATGGGGAAGGATTACTCAGTGAGATTCAAACTCTGGTCCCAAGCTGGGAAATAGAAGAAGAGAAATGCATGACGGTTGTCATATAGGTTCAAGAAATAGAGACGTATGGTGTGACTTAGTTCTTAGCAAAAAATCTGATGAAGTTGGTAGATCCCTGTATGATGTTCATCTTGAAATAGAACTTCAGCTAGAAAAACACAATGTTCAAAGCTGTGATTTCTCAAGCCAAAGCAATAGAGAAACAGGTGTTGGATATGCATACAAATGCCCTTAAAGACATCAAGATAGTAAATCCCTCAAGTATTTTATAGATTAATGAAGTTAATAGGGACACAGACACCATGGTCAAAGTCTTTACAGATACCATGAATGCTCTTAAAGAAAATGAAGCACCGACAGTTCATGATTTCACCAGAATAGAAAATGTGGAATCCATGTTGCTGCTGAATAGGGGCCAATTACCTAAACAGGTAGAGACGATCAAGGAGTTAAGATGGGAGAAGAATGTGACTCGGGCAAAGTTGACAGGTCTAAAGAATCTACATTTTTAGCCATCTCTGGAATTGGTGAACGGTTCCGAACCTGGAAGCTCATACAAATAGCCACGTTAGAAGGCCTTGGAGGAAGTTAGCATTTTTCGGGATAGCATTTACCTTTATTTATATTTTAAAAGACATGTTATGAAACTCTTGTTTTAGTTGTATAACTATTTTTTAATGGTTTTTCTGGTGTCTAAGAGGCTGGGTTTTTCCGAAGGCTCTCTCGGACCTAAAACTATAAATGCTGGAGCATTGAACTATGAAAGGGTTAGAAATGACAGATAGAAAAATAGATAGTCTTTCTAAGTAGATAGTTAGAATAGTCTTTTAAGTTTTGAAATAGTTTGTGACTTGTTTTGATTAGACTTTGATCTGATCATATATGAATATATAGATGCATGGTGTGATTTAGATCTTTGAATCAAAATATGGAATGTATTGGTTACTTTGAGGATTGGTACATTTATATCTGTGCATGTATTATTTATATTTAGTCACTCTCAGTTTCTTTTTAGATTATTTCTCCTTGAGTTATTTTATAGGTTCTTTGTTTTAGAAGTAATTAGTAGATCTCAGTATTCTTCATAGTTAAATTTATTCATCTGTTTATTCTTGAAATTACCTCAATACCCAAGAGTATTTGATCGGTCCTTCCACACTTTCTGGTTAAAAGTGTATGTATTTACTTTTATGTTGATCATTCTTTGAATATCCTACAAGGAAGCTGAACCTTCAAAATTCAGAGGGAAGAAATTTATGATGCTTACCCAACTATTGATGAATTGTTGTCTTCAAAGGCATAGAGTTTTTATTTGATTTCATTTAAGAAGAAGAAGACAAATCTATTAGCCAACAAAACCCAATATTATTCATCAGTTGCTACCTAGTGAAGTAAACACAAGTCCTATCATTGAAGTGTCCATGCTTGACCTTACAACTACTATTGAGATTTCTAAGGGTCATAATCTTCATGTGAATAATAAGTTGCCTTCACAACAAATGGAGCAACTAACCAAACTATTGCAAACACATGAGAAAGCCTTTGCATGGGACTATGGGGACATGAAAGGATTAAGCCCTACACTATGTACTCATAGGATTTATATAAATGAAGGAAGCCTACCACTCCGTCAACCTCAAAGGAGGATTAATCCAACATTAAGGGAGATAGTCAAAACTGAATTACAAAAGTTATTAGATGTTGGCTTTATATATCCTATATCTGATAGTAAATGGGTATCACCTTTGGTTATAGTACCCAAAAGGGGGGTAAATGGAGAATCTATGTGGATTATAGGGAGTTAAACAAAGAAGCAAAGAAAGATCACTTCACATTACCATTCATTGACCAAGTACTTGATACTTTAGCCGGTAAGAAGTATTTTTCCTTTCTTGATGGATATAGTGGATACAATCAGATAACTATTGCTCCAGAAGACCAGGAGAAGACTACATTCACATGTCCATGGGGCACATATGCATATTCATTCCTACATTTTGGGTTGTGTAATGCACCAACAACATTCCAGAGGGTTGTAATTAGTATTTTTGCTGACATATCACATGATTGTATGGAGATATATATGGATGACTTTACAACATTTGGAGTTACATTTGAAGAGGCTTTGAAGAATCTTGAAAAGGTGCTAATCCTATGTAAGGAACATAATCTATCCCTTAATAGTGAGAAATGCTTTATGATGATGCAGGAAGGAGTAGTACTTGGGCATTTTATTTTAGCAGTAGGAATTCAAGTGAACCTAGCTAAAGTTGAGGTAATACTCACATTACCTACCCCTACTAAGCAAAAAGATGTAAGATCTTTCTTAGGACATGCTAGATACTATAGACACTTTATTCAAAATTTCAGTCAAATTGCTAGTCCTTTGTACACACTGCTTACAAAAGAAGCTGAATTTATATGGACACAAGCATGTGATGAGTCCTTCCCGTAGCTAAAGAAACTTCTAACAACTACACCAGTCCTCAAAGGACTAGATTGGTCTACTCCATTCCACATCCATATAGATGCATCAGATTATGCTATAGGCGTTGTGCTAGGACAAAAGCCTACTAACCTTGAGAATGCAATTTACTATATTAGTAAAAGCCTCCATTACCCTGAATTGAACTACACAGTTACTGAAAAGGAACTCCTAGTTGTAGTTTATGCATTGAACAAATTCTGACACTATGTCATAGGCTATCCCATTTTTGTTCACATTGATCACTCAACAATAAAATATCTGGTGAACAAACTTGCTATAACAGGTAGACTAGCAAGATGGATTTTACTACTGTAGGAATTTGATATAACAATTGTTGATAAGCCAGGGAAGGCAAATGTAGTTGTTGATTACTAGTCTAGACTAAAAAATGCTGATGAAGACACCACTCAGGTTGAAGATACATTTCCAGATGAACACTTGTTCCATATAGCAATCAAACACCCATGGTATGTAGACATAGCCAATTATCTTGCAACAAATAAGATGCCCCCACATTTTTCTTAGAAGGACAGGAAAAAGCTTGTAGAGAAAAGATTTCAATTTTCATGGATAGATAATAATCTATTTTACACTGGTCTAGATCAGATCATGAGGAGGTGTGTGAGAGAAGATAAAATATATGACATACTCCATGCTTGTTATGATGAGCCATGTGGAGGTCACTTTGTAGCAAAGAGAACAACCCTGAAAATCTTAACAACAGGATACTATTGGCCAACATTACATAAAGATGTAGCTAGTTATACACAAAAATGTGATAAATGCCAAAGGATGGGTCGTCCAACAAAATCAGATGAGATGCCACTTAATCCACAAGTGATGATGACACCCTTTGATAAATGGGGTATGGACTTCATAGGACCAATTAATCCTCCATCAAATGGAAAATCATATATCCTGGTATGCATGGATTATCTGACAAAGTGGGTGGAAGTGAAAGCAATGCAAAGTGCTAGAGATAAAAAAGTAGCCAAATTCTTGTATGAGGACATTTTTACCCATTATAGAGTTCCAAGAGAATTAGTCACAGACCAGCGAGCATAGTTCACTTCAAATCTGATCACTGAGCTAATGAAGGAGTATATCATAAGACATCAGAAGTCTAGTCCTTATCATTCACAGGTGAATGGACAGGCAGAGGTGACAAATAGAGAAATAGAGGCAATATTAACAAAGATAGTGCAATTGCATCACAGAGATTGGAGCAGCCAGTTGACTGAAGTAGTCTGGGCTTATCATACAACATGGAAGACCATAATTAGGTTCACACCATTGGAATTGGTGTATGGAAAAGCCGCAATGTTGCCCATTGATTTTGAACAAAAAACATTGCACATAGCTCTAGAGTTGAACATCAATCTTCCTGCAGCACAATCAAAACACCTACTCCACCTTAATTCCCTAGATGAGATGTGAAAATCAGCATTGGAAAGAAAAAAGCTAATCCAGAACCAAAGGAAGAGGTGGCATGATTCACATATAAAGAATAAGCACTTTCAAGTAGGTGATTGGGCTCTATTGTATGATTCTTGATTCAAGGAAATTCTAGGGAAGCTGCAGACCAGATGGTTGGGACCATATTAAATTTAGTATATCTTTGATAATACATAGACACATTAATCCAGTCCAATTTAAACTACTTGTCAATGGACACCGCCTACGCTTGTATCACAAGCCTCAAACCAAGGAAGAATTCTTGCAGCAATTCAGCACGCAAAGTTTAACAGCACCTTAGGAAAAAAATTCCTATAGTAGAAGGTGAAAGCCTTCCCCCTGCAACCTCACCATAACATGCCTTCGAAAACACCCATAATAAAAATTCATTTAATATGAGGTATACTTCTTCATTCATTCATTTTTTCTCTCTTCTTCTCACCAACTCATCTCATTTCTCTATCTACCACCCACTCAACCTCCACGTCACCCACAATTTATATTTTAATGCTTTCAATAAATACCATGTTAGCACTCTTATGCGGCCACTGAAATTGACACTCTCATCAGCTTGCATTCATGTGTACGATAACTAATTTCTAGGTACAACTTTTTGACTCTTTATTCATTTTTAGAACATAGGTTTGAATAATTATATCTAGTACTGCATTACGTGTATGATATAGGTGTTACACCAGTTTCCCAACCTTTTGCAAAATTTATCAAGTGAGGAAACTTGTTCATATTTAGTAGGGGGTAGGGGAAGTGTAATAAATTCCAAGTGTTATTCCTAAGTCACCCTAGTCACATCCTCATCACATCAATGTTGTACTTAGGCTACGTTCTATTAATTCTTTTAATCCTACACATTTGTCATACTTTCAAATTCCAATTTTATGAGCTTGACATGACTTGAAAGGACCATAATTAAATTATGAGATAACTCCCACTTAAGACTCTGATGTCCTCTATAATCAATGTCATTATTATTGTTCATGTCAAGCATAACAGAGGTAATGTAAGCGAATTTTTTTTTTGTATTTTCAAGAATAGCAATTGGGATTTCAAGAAGAAGGTATTTGCAGAGTGTAAGAGGACTGGAGATTAGTAGTGAATTGGAGAGAAGCAAAATTGAAGACTGGGCATTATTAAGATGGGTGGACAATTACAGAGACATGAACCAGTCATCCATGGTATTTTACTAATGAATGTTGAAGTAGTTCACAAATTTAATGCATGCGGCTGGCTAGGGTATTTCCTTCAGTTGATGAAATTCAATAAAGAGGTTGCAGTAGAATTTATGGGCACTTTTGAAGAGGGACAAGCAATTGTGTGGGGTTTAATAGTTGTTGCTACTGAGGAAAGAATTGCAGAAGTCACCGGATTACCAGTCACTGGAGAACACTATCCTAACGAGCATGACGCTAGGTCATCTCGACCAGGTGATCCTCCGCTTGAAATCACTAAGTAGGGATGCAAGAGTTTGTCTCTTCCATCACCATTTATAGAATTGGCTAACCACATTATTAGGTATTTAACTTGTGAAGGAATATTCTCAAACCTGCATGCCTACCATTTCAAATTGCTTAGCTATTTAAGGCATAATGTTCAGGTCAATGTTCATAATTTTCTCTATAATATGTTAAGCATTAGTGTCGAAGAAAGACAAAAGGGTAATGCAAATTCCATAAGCCACCATGCCCTAATAAAGATTTTGGTTGAAAAATCCCTTAGGGATGTCTCTCCCATGTCCTGGGCAAAATTTGTTCAGTTTAAAACCTTGCAGCCCCAAGTCAACCCTGTTGCTCAACCTCTAGTGAATGAAGTAGAGTCTTCTGGGCCTAGTGAAGAAATAGCTAAAAAAGGAAAAGAACTAGAATTATCCCCAGAAAACAAGTCTGTTGAGCCCACTCCAGAGAGTGATATACCTACTTCTTCCATGAGGAAAGGCAAACATAAAGTTGAAAAAGAAATCCCTTACTTAGAAGGTGAAATTCAAAACCCTACAGTCCAAATAAATAAAAGAAAAAGGTTAAGTCATGCAGCGTCCATTCCTGCAGTGTCTGCTCCTACAACATAAAGACCAAAAAGGTCCCACCAAACTAAAACTATAGTGGTTGAAGAGGCAACTGTGTGTAGAAGCCCTCACATGCTCGGACAAGTGTCTTCACCTTCCCTTGGAAATCCAAATGTTCCAACACCACAACCTGCTCCAAAACCCTCTATTGAATACATTCCAGATGAATCCCCCTTGCAGGCAGAACCTCAAAATATGGAGGAATCTCAAAATGTGCAAGAACCTAATAGTAGCATGCCATAGGATGATCAAGGAATGCCTGAGCCAAGCCCTGATGTAGTACAAGACAACATTCATGTGAATGTTTAACCTACTCCTCCGCAGCATCTTGTATATTCCAATGTCTCCATTATTCCCTACAAGTCCACATGGTTCACTAAGTATTTTTAGAAAGCTGCCAAAGAAAAGAAAAAGAAAGCTCAACAACAAGAATTTCCCTCACAAACAATTTTGTTTGTACTCTTTAACCTATACAATCATTTTGTTTTTCAAAAGACCTAGTGGAGACAAGAAAGAGATCAAATGCAGAAAGAAATGTTTGATAAGGATGAGGAAATTGAAGCTCTCAAGGAGCAGCTAAAGAAACAAAAAAAACAAATGGACAAATCCCTAAAACTAGCCGTTCAGGTCATAGCTTGTAGATCGCCACCCAGGGTATATGCTATTTGTTTAAAAGAACAATTTCTTTTGTTTCAACTTATGATGACCATGAAGAGTATTGATTGTGAGTTCAAGTCAGCCCAAGATTTTTATGGAATATATCAAACTCTTCCCCCATGGCAACAAAATTTATTATGTGAGTTATATTTGCATAACTTTGTCATCCCACATGAAACAGAGTGGAATCCTCTGCTCTATATAGGGGATATTCACTTAAGGGCCCTGATGTCATGGATGCATAATGGAGAAAACTATGATAGGTAGCTGGACATCTATAGGGATCTAGAAAAATTTGAACCCTTACTCAATTTGCCCTATGGAAAACAAAAGCCAAAAATAAGGGAGAAAGTATTTGCATTAAGAGACAAGGTTTATAGAGAGTACCAGGGACTGCCATACTTTTCATTTAAGAGAGGGCTTGCAGGGATGAGGAGCTAGTGGAACATATTACCAGAGGCCTTCAAGAAAATAGAGCCACACAACCCAATCAATTTTGAAGTAGAAACCAACAGAGCAACCAGATATATGTAGTTAGGGCAACATGTCATAAGGGAATTATGGATGTCTTTGTCTTTCCAACCGCCTAAACTCCTATGGCCCCTATATGACATCAATACTACTAGGTTGGATCACTTGAAAGAGGAGCACCAAGGAGATTACTTGGAAAGAACAAGAGGATTTTACTACACTTTCAAGAGTGGAAATAAAGGGAAGAAAACTGTCAGTGACTTCAGGTCTATAACCAAAAAATACAATGCTTGAGGACAAGCATTCTGTTAGTAGGGGGCAGATGACGAGACAAATTATTGTCTCAATTTTGTTATAATCTTCATACTTTGTTGACACTCTTTATGCTCTGTTAGACATTTCTAAAACATTTA
The DNA here is from genome assembly GCA_027943335.1 of Chamaecyparis obtusa. NCBI lineage: Eukaryota > Viridiplantae > Streptophyta > Pinopsida > Cupressales > Cupressaceae > Chamaecyparis > Chamaecyparis obtusa. Next base: position 25,538 of record BSBK01012476.1, on the reverse strand, counting down.
TGACTTATACCTATGTGAACTTATGCTAAGTACAACTAAAGCCACAAAAGCCTATGGGTAGCTTGAATGACATGTTTGGCTGACTATTATAAATATAATGCATTACTTCATATAGTTATTTTAAGTTGTGTTCTAACATTTGAGCAGGGGTTGAAAAGTTGACTTGCATATGTGTACTGAATGTTACTAACCTTTTAGGTAAACAAGGAGCAGTACGAATAGTGGTGCAACCGCATTAAAGAAGGAGCGTTAGAAGACCAGTCATGGGGGAAGAATCCAGCATGGTTCTGAAGGATATGTCGCACCTAAAAAGGAGTTGTTGTTCTAGAGAATATAGGAGATAAGTCTTGCTATGTTTTCTTAGAATTTTTTATTCTATTATCTACAGTAATTGTAATATGTCATGGTTGTTTTACTGCCTCCTTATTTGGTGAGGTTTACTCAGACTTTTCTATTATGTTTTCAATAAGTGGCAATCCTATTTATAAAGGGATTTGATTGACTTAGTTAGGTAATGAGAAAATATAGAATGATGTATTCAAAATAGCAGAAGTTGCTCTTTTCTGTTCTTCATGAGTTGTTCAATTGTTATGTAACCAGTTAAGAGGAATTAATGGATGAGTGATTTTGGATTATTTTATGTGTTGGTAGTTAGTAGAAGCCAACCAAGGGGGCCCACTTGGGAGGTGGATTAGATTAAGCTAGAGTAGATTTACTTCCTGCATTTTCCATGCTTTTAAGTAGAGTTATTGTTTTACTCCTGCAATATTACTACTATGGATGTTCTTGCAGCACTTGCAAAAGATAAACATAGTGAATGTTTTGAGTTGTTAGATAGGCTTAGATTCATTTTACAAGCTTTCTATCATATTTCCATTAAGTAGTCGAGTGTGTTTACTTTCCTGCAGCAATAGTATAGGTTCCTTTCAGACATTTTATCTTCCTACAACATATGTAGTATGACTCTTAGAGGAACTTAGTACACAAACTGTGCTATCCCATTTCAAGTCTACGTCCCTGGGTTGACAATCTAAATGCATTTCATAATGGGAAAAGTAATCCTTAGTATGATTATATCATTCCTAAGAGAGACAATGGCATGATTATTATTACCTATTGTGAGATTGTTCAATACCTAGCATGTCTTTGAGTGAATCAAAAGATTCCCTACTGACATTTGTAGCACTAGAAGAAGTCTCTTAATTCTTATAAGTTTTTGCAATATCTTTTTCTTTGTTGGTGCAGGGGCACCTAAGAACACCAAGGATATTATGAAGGCTCATGGTATTTAATGAGTAAATATACATGTAATAAGGTCCTATGGACCATTAGGGAACTTATTGGGATGATTTGGACCCACTTGTAAGGTCAATTGACCCTGATAGGCACTTATAAGCCTGCTTGGTCAAACTTGGCCAAAGGGTCTCTAAGAGTCTAGGAAAGGGTAGAATATGCCTAATAGGATGTTTTGGACCATGTCTGGTCATTTTAAGGTGTCCATGCTATATATAGGGTCAAGATGCATAAGGGTGCAAAAGTTGTCAAAATGTTACATGGCAACATGTACATAGTTGCTAATTCAGTCCCAATGGTCATTTATATTCAAATGAAAGTTGGGGAGGGTTTTAGTGGTTGAAACGAGACTATATAAGCACTAGGTGGTCGAATGGAAAGTGTTGTTGAAGTTTTGATGATTAAATGCAATAAAAATATATTGATTTCCTATCAAATTTGCTACTTTTTCTTGGTGTATGGGTTGTTGAAAATTCATTGTTGTTTGAAATTATCATGGATGTATAGAAAAGTGAAGTAACTCTCATTTTCATTTGGTTTGGGGTGATTTGGTTTAGTGGGTGAAGAGATACATCCATTTTTCTAAAGAAAGTCTATAAACCCTCACTTACCTAGGGTTTTGACTTCAAATGGATCTAACTTGACTTTATACTATTGTAAATTCATGACCTTTAGTTTAAATTTAGGTCTAGCAATGTACCATAATATCATGAGGGTTTAGGAGAGGGAATCAAGTGCCAAGAGGAGCATTGGGTGTTGATTAACCAAACATCTCTATGTGACTAGTTAAATTGTCATTGTGATTGTAGTTGCAAAGGAGTTGGGGAGTGAGCTAAACATGATCTATTGGATTGGAGTGTGGGAATAGATGTTCCAATAATTTATTTATAGGGATAAATCTATTTGTGAAGTGTTTCTTTAGAAAAGTGACCTAATTGGCACTTTAGGCATAGGCGATCATTCAATTCTTTTGTCACTATTTGGAGGGACCAAGAAATCATCTTTAAATATGTTATAAAGTGTCCAAAAGGGTATCCTAAACTATTATTTTGTTGGTAGGTTGTTTGGAGGAATCCTAAGTTGTGGTTCAAAAACTGTGAGAGGAAGGCTAGTAGGAATATAGGCCTAATTGGGGCATTATACCCTAGACACTTGGACCGAGTTCACTGGATGGTTAGAATGAGTAAAGAAAGTGTTCTTGTTTCAAGATAGGATAGTTGGAGGATTCTAACTCATCTCCATAGAGTTTGGAACCAAAAATACCCTTGCATCTAGGGTTAGGCCTATTAGGCATAATGGGTTGCTCAAGGGTAATTGACGTGGGAAGTTATATCAACATGGAGGAGTTGTTTATCATCTTCAAGATGATGAAGATGGATGTAGGAGATTGTGAGACACCATAATACTTAATAAGGGGTGAGAGCCTAAATGGAGGTTTTTTATAGGAATGATTTCAAGTGTGTTAGTTCATTCATTGCTTTCACTAGGTGTTATGCATCATAGCAGTATCAGAGAAAGTTTAGGTAACTTGGGATAGGTGATATTAGTGTATATTAGTAGAAGGAAGTGAGGCAAAGAATGATACAATGCCTCCTAAGAACATGTCTCAAGAGACAGTGAGAAATTTGTTTGAGGAGATGTTTGAAATCAAGGTGAAGGAATTGTAGAAGGATAAAGGAAAGGGGAAAGAGGTTAAGTGTGACTCTGATGAGGAAGGAGAGAGGGGGGAAAGAGGAAGAGACCCCATGGAAGGAAGTGGAATTTCCTATAGATCAGAGAGCATTCGTTGAGGCCCTAAAGTCTATTGGCCACGATTCCTCAAGTGGTAAGGATGATATCCCTATGTTCAGGGGGAAAATGGATGCAAATGAAGTCATGGATTGGATAGAGGCCTTAAATAATAATTTTTAATGCAAGGAGATCCATGGAAATAAGAGGATTACAATTACCAAGTCAAAAATGAAGTGGGCAACACTCACATGGAGGAACTACTTGCAAGTTGAGAGGGTGAAGGAAGGTAGGAGCATGATAACATCCTGAGATAAGATGTTGGAAAGGGTGAAAGAGCAATTTGTACCAGTTGACTATGAGGTCCAAATTTATAAGAAGATGCAAAGTTTGAGGCAGAAATATCTTGATGTGAGCACATATATAGAGTTCCATAGGATAAGTCTTAGAACCAAGCATCATGAGGATGAACCAAAGAAGGTGGAAAGATATCTTAGTAGATTAAAATATAGTATTCAAGATCAGTATTCTAGCCCTAGACATAGTGAACAAGTTCTTCTAATTAGCACTAAGGATAGAGGAAAAGTTAAGGAAGAAGAGTGATCAAAGTAATAGGGGAAGAGGAGGAAGGAACTTCAAAGGAAGAGGGGGTTTTGGGGGCATAAATCAATCACAAAATACACAAGGAGAGACTAGTCAAGGAGAGCAACTGAGAGGCTCAAACTGCAGGTAAAATTATAGAGGAAAAAGACCTAATGATAGGGGCATATTTGGGGGATCAGGAAGAGGTAATGTCATCTTCTATGGAAGGTGTTTCAATTTTGGACAAGAGGAACACCCTGTTAAGAGATGCCTTGAGATTAATTAAACTAATAGTAAGGGAGGATAAAGGAGGATACAACTAATTGAGGAAGAATATTTCCAAAGTGTGAACTCACCATAAAGACTTGTAGACCCAGAGCATGGAGAGAGTCTGATGATTAGGATAACTCTATTGAAAGAACTTTCTCCTAAGGAACCTCCACAAAGGAAGACCTTATTCAAAACCACATGTAAGGAAGGAGGAAAGGTATGCAAGATAATTGTGGATTCTAGTTCAATAAATAATCTAGTATCCTTAGAGATAGTTGAGAAACTAAAATTGAAAAGAATTACTCATCCTTTTCCTTCTAAAGTTTTTGGTTAACTAAAGGATAACAAAGTATTGTTGATGAACAAGCTTGGGTAGAATTTTAAATAGGTGAATATAAAGATAGGTTACTCTGTGATATTTTCAGTATGGATCCTTGTCACTTGTTACTTGGTCACCCATGGAAATATGATGTGAATGCTCAACATGATTGTAACAAAAATATATATAAGATTACCAAAGATGGTGTGAATTATACCATGAATCCTTTACCTAATATTGTAGAGGATAAACAATAGGGATATGACATCTTGTTAGTAGGAGGGAATGAGATGTTGTAGGTGTTGAGGGAAGAAGAGGTAGGATTTACTTTGGTAGTGAAGCCAAAGGAGGAGAAGCACACTAAGGGAAAGAGGGAGGATGTTCCTAAGGAGGTGATGGAGTTGTTGCAAAAATATGAAGGAGTTATGGTGGAGGATATGCCTAATTGTCTACCACTAGTTAGAGATATTAGTCACCACATTGAATTTATCCTAGGAGCCACCTTGACAAATACGGCAATATATAAGATGACTCCATCTCAAAATGAGGAGATTTCCAAACAAGTGCAGGAATTTCTTGACAAGGGTTAATCAGGAAGAGTCTCAGTCCATGTACAATACCAATAGTTCTTGAACCCAATAAGGATGGTAAGTGGAGACTTTGCACAAATTCAAGAGCAATTAATAAGATCACTATCAGATATAGATTCCCTGTGCCTAAAATAGAGGACTTAATGGATTATTTAGGAGGGGCTTGCTATTACTCTAAAGTTGACCTAAAAAGTGGATATTACCAAATAAGGAAAAGGGAGGATGATGAGTGGAAGACATCCTTAAAAACCAATGAAGGGATGTATGAATGGATGTCTATGCCTTAAAGCTTTAGAAATGCCCCAAGAACTTTCACGAGGCTTATAAATGAAGTGCTCAAGCCATTTATAGGGATATTTATGGTAGTGTGTCTTTATGATATATTGATATTTAGTAAAAATAAGGAAGAACACTTGAAGCATTTTGAATGAGTGCTAATGAAGCTACACGAGGAGAAGTTTCTCATCAACTTGGAGAAATGTGAATTTGTGAAGTAGGAACTCGTATATTTGGCTTTTGTGATCTCAAAGGAAGTCTCAAAATGGATCCATCCAAAGTTGAAGCTATTCTGAATTGGCCAACTCCTAGGACCATGGGAGAGGTTAGGAGTTTTCATGGTCTCTCTACTTTTTATAGGAAGTTCATTAGGAAATTTATAAAAACTTGTGAACCTAAGTTAGATACCATAAAGGGAGGTCAAAAGTGCAAGTTTACTTGGATGCAAGCAATAGATCAAGCCTTTGAAATCTTGAAAGTAAAAGGTTCTCAACAACCAGTACTTATTCTTCCTTATTTTAATAAACTTTTTACTATAGAATGTGATGCCAGTAATATGGCCATAAGGGCAGTGTTGAGTCAGGAAGGGAGGCCAGTAGAATTATTTAGTAAAAATTTAAATGAGGCTAAAATGAGATACTCATCTTATGATTTGGAATTGTATTCACTTGTACAATCCCTCAAGAAGTGCAGGCATTATCTTCTTCCCAAGGAATTTATTGTCTACACAAATAAACAAGCCTTGAGTTTCCTCAATGGTAAAGATAAATTGAGCTATAAACACATGAAATGGATAGAGACTAACTAGGCATACACTTTGACAATCAAGCACAAGAAAGGGGCGAGTAATAAGGTGGAAGATGTGTTGAGTAGGAGGATGATGACAATATAAGAAATTCAGTTAAAAAGTGTTGGGGTTGAGTCTCTTAAGTCCATGTATGAGGGAGATGAGGACTTTCATGACATTTATAGGACATGTACAGAGTTGTATAACTCATGCAATGTTGAATATTTAGAGTATTTGGTCCAAGAGGCTCTACTATTTAAAGGAATCCAATTATGTGTTCCAAGGTGTTCAATGAGGGAGAAAATCATTAAGGAAAAGAATTGTGGGAGTTTGAGTGGCCACTTTGGCCTTTACAAGACTTTGGAATAGGTGAGGAGGTATTATTACTAGCCTAAAATGTGGACAAATATCAAAAAAGTTTGTGGAAACTTGTGTGGTGTGTCAAAGGGCTAAGGGAGTCACCACTAATGTAGGTTTGTATCAACCTTTGTCAATTCCTAACAAACCATGGGGCAATATTAGCATATAATTTTTTATGGGATTACCTAGAACATAGAAGGATTTTAATAGTGTCTTTGTAGTGGTAGATAGGTTCAATAATATGGCACACTTTCTACCCTGCAAAAGCACTAATGACACATCTCACATAGCAAATATTCTCTTTAGGGAAGTTGTGAGAATCCATGCTTGTCCTTCAAACATTATATCAGACAGAGATGTCAAGTTTGTGAGTCATTTTTGGAGGACCCTATGGAGGAATTTGGGAAAAAAATTATCCTTTAGTTCTTCCTATCACCCACAAATAGATAGGAAAATAAAAGTGGTTAATAGGTCTCTTGGGAACCTAATAAGGTGCTTAACCAAACAACACAGTCAAAATTGGGATGCAATTCTTCCACATACATCATTTGCCTATAATGATTCAGTCAATAGGAGTACCAGGAAAATCCCTTTGCAAATTTTCTATGGGATGGACCCTAGGGGAATTTTGGAACTCAAGGAGTAACCTAATGAAGGGAGAATCAGTGCACAAGGGGAAAAATTAGCCGAATCAATCAAGGAGATTCATGATCAAGTCAGGGATACACTTCAAAAGAATGCCATCAAATACAAGGAATAAGAAGAAAATAAGAGGAGGGATGTGCAATACCAAGTGGGGGATCTGGTATGGGTACATTTGAAGAAAGACAGGTTACCTAAAGAGAAGTATACCAAACTCGTGATGAAGAAAATAGGACCTTTTAAAATTGTCCATAAATTTGCACCTAATGCATATGCAATAGAACTACTCCCCGACATAGGCATTTCACCAATTTGAATATTGCATATCTTATGCCATATAAGGGTTATGTAATTGCAGGTGATCAGATAGGTCTATAGATAGAGGAGGATTTGGAGTGGCTAAGGTATCTTCCACCTAGACAGCCTAGGCAATTGGAATGCATCTTGGACACCAAGGTAGTCAAGAAGACAAGGAGGAATATGTATAAGAAGTACTTGGTCAAATGGAAGGGGTTACCAACATCAAAAGTAGTTTGGATGGATGAAAAGGATATAAAGAAGCATGGCACCAATTTGCAAGATCTCATCTCAAGTGGAGCTTGGGATCTCTCTACCTAGGGAGTATGGTGCAAGGGCACCTCAGCACACCAAGGAGAGAATGCACATTCATGGGATTTCATAAGTAAATATACATGTAATAAGGTCCTATGGACCATAGGGGAACTTATTGGGATGATTTGGACCCACTTGTAAGGTCATTGACCCTAATAGGCACTTATAAGCCTACTTGGTCAAACCTAGTCAAACAGTCTCTAGGAGTCCAGGAAAGGGTAGAATAGGCCCAATAGGATTTTGTGTACCATGTTTGGTCACTTTAAGGTGTCCATTCTATATATAGGGTCAAGATGCACAAGAGTGCAAAAGTTGTCAAAATGTTGCATGACAACATGTACAAAGTTGCTAATTATGTCTCAACGGTCAGTTATGTTCAAATAGAAGTTGGGGATGGTTTTAGTGGTTGAAATGAGACCATATAAGCAATGGGTGGTCTAATGGAAAGTTTTTTTTAAAGTTTTAATAATTAAATGCAATAAAAATATACTGATTTCCTGTCAAATTCGTTGGTTTTTCTTGGTGTAAGTGTTGTTGCAGATTCATTGTTGTTTGAATTCTCATGGATGTATAGAAAAGTTAATTAAATCTTTTTTACATTTGTTTTGGGGTGATTTAGTTCAGTGGGTGAAGAGATACATCCATTTTCCTAAAACCAATCTACAAACCCTTAGTTACCTAGGGTTTTGACTTCAAATGGCTCTAACTTGACTTTCCACCATTGGAAAATCACAACCTTTGGTAAAAATTTAGGTCTATAAATTTACCATAAGATCACGAGGGCTTTGGACAAGGAATAAAGTGGTAGGAGGAGCCTTGGATGTTGATTAACCATACATCTCTATGTGACTAGTTAAATTGTCATTGTCATTGTAGTTGCAGAGGAGTTGGGGAGTGAGTTAGACATGATCCATTGGTGGATCTGGTAGATTAGACTGTGGGAAGATATGTTCCAGTGATTGATTTATAGGGATCAGTCAATTTGTAAATTTTAGCTTTGGAAAAGTGGCCTAATTGGCACTTTAGGCCTAGGCGACCGGTCAATTATTTTGTCACTGTTTGGAGGGATAAAGAACCAATATTGACATATGTTTTAAATTGTCCAAAAGGGTATCCTAAACTATTATTTTCTTGGTAGGTTTTTTGGAGGAATCCTAATTTGTGGGTAAAAAACCTTTAAAGGAGGGGTAGTAGAAAACTAGGCCTAATTGGGGTATTATACCCTAGACACTTGGACCAGGCTCATTGAATATTTGAAATGAGTCAAGAAGGTGTTCTTATGTCAAGATATCCTTGCACCCAGGGTTAGGCCTATTAGGCATAGTGGGTCACTTAAGGGCAATTAATGTGGGAAGTTGTATCAACATGGAGGAGTTGTTTATCACTTTCAAGATGATGAAGAGTGATATAGGATATTGTGAGAGACCATAAGACTTGATAAGGGGTGAGAGCCTAAATGGAGGTTTGATATAGGAAGGATTTTGGGTGTTTGAGTTTATTCATTGCTTTAATTGGTTGCTTTGCATCATTTGTCCTTTTCTCCTTCACTTTTCTCCTCTATACTAGAGCATGATTGAATACTTTCTTGTGATTTTTTAGTGTAGTTAGGATAGATATGTATTATGCTTTGCTCAATAATATTAAATGGAGATATATTCTCCTCATTACTTTTCTTTTCACTAGATGCATTTGTACATGACTTCTGTGAAGGACAATTCTTGGTCTGTCAACACTATCAACTTGTGTCACCAGTACATCAAATATAGAGACATCACTATCTTGTAATTTTGAAGAAATGTCTTCTAGGTTATCATCCAAGTAGGAGTGCTCCTTGGTTATTCTAACACCCTCCTCTAACTCTTTCAAAATATTTGTGATTATCTCTTCCATATCTTTTTATACTTCCTCTTTGTCGCATAAGGTTATTTTTTCTTTATTTTGTTCTCATTTCTTGTTCTTGCATTTGGACTACCTTAATTTTCTCTTCTTTGGATAGTAAAATTCTAGAATGAAATAGATCTTATTCCCTCATTAAAGCATCATTCTTAAAGGCTCTATTCCTCTTTTTAACCAAAACTTCCACAATAATCTCTAAAAGTTGATAAAAAAAAATATTACTCAAGGTCAATTTTTTTTTTATCATATCCATTACAATGGCTTGTTCAATAGTCACTTGAACATACAATGGTACAACTAAATATGGATCAACAATAGAGTTCAAGCCTTCCTATTTTTTTTAATCTTGTCCAACATAGCTTCAAGACAAAATGGATCTTCCTTAGGTGAATCCAAAGGAGTATCTTTTGATATCTTTGTCTTTTCTATTAATATGCCCTATACTCTATCTCTCCTTTTGAACTATTTTGGTCGGCTTTACTTTTTATTCTCTTGGGCATACACTTATTTCTTCTTATTTTTAAATGTTATCACTATCCACATGAATTATTTTAGTCACTTCTCTTCTATCTTGTTGCTTCTATCTTGGCTTTTTCTTCTCAACTTCTTTAGATACCTCAAGTGTAGACCTTTTTTTGCTAGGTGGAGAAGTGGGAAGATTCAAACCTGTGGTAGAAAATGTTTTAGATTTCCTAATAGCTTAGGGTGAATAAGAGGCATTTAAATGCATCCTAAACTCATCTCCAGATCTCCTTTCATCATCTTAATTTTTTTAGTCATAGTTTCCTTCATTATTTTATTTGTAATTTTATCATATTTAACCCAAACCCTTTCTCATTGGGATCTATGGACTTTTTGAGAAAAATATCTACATCTTGCATCTATTCATATTATGTGACTTCATATGGCAACTTGGGAATCTAGGAAGTTTTTTACAGTTGTCCTTATTGACTATAAATGTGATCACTTTTTTTGTATTTCTCAACTACCTTTGAAGGTATTCAATATTTGTTATTCATTTCAATTTGAATTTCATTAAAGAAACTATAATAGGCCGCATCACTTTCCTTTAATTCTTGTGTGTTGAGCATATGCTCCCTAATTTGATATCCAATAGAGACATATTTTTTGCAAACAATTTTTATCCTACCAAGAAGTTCTCTTAGAAAGTAAAGTACCTTCAATACACAAGTAGTGATCCATACTAGAAAGTGTATTCATTATTCTTTATATGATCAAGGTTTTCCATTAGTTTTTTCCTTACAATTTCACATAGGTCAAAGTCTCCTTTTCTTCTTTTACCACTTGGTAAGCCATATAAATGCTAGTCACTAAAGAGGAATCCTCTATGTTGGTAAAATAAACCTTGTATGAGGTTCCCATGGTGTTATATATGACACCAAATTCAATAATGTCCTTAACCCTTAGATCTCTCTTGTCAAATGTAGTTCCAATTAATTTCACAAAACCATCATTCTTTACATATTTGAGTGTTGGAATATCACATGTAGAGCATAAGCCAATAAACTCCCTCATAGAAACTTTGCATATCATGTATGGTTGGCATAACCAAATGAATTCTTCATGTATTCAAATTAGAACAATTTGAATGATTTCTTCATCATAAAACATTAGAAAGTAACTCTACACATCCAAATTCTTATCCCCTATACTGACAAATTTGGGAAATAGCTTGTAATAGTCATCTACCAATTTTTTCTCTCTAAGCTCATTAATTTTCATGTAATTATATTCTTCTAATGGAGCATGAATATAAATATGGACATCCTCTATGAATAAAATTAATGGGCACCCAAGAAACTAAATCAACAAGATCACAAATAGAATATTTGTAGAGGCAATTCTCAAAAATAGGTTTGGGTTTATCTACCACATCAATAACTCTGGGACTAGCCATTTTTTAAAATTAGGGTTTTTGAGAATTACCTAAACAAATTATGGTGAGAGTTTGTACATAGAAATGCTTTTAACATTCATTTCACCTCTTCTCTTCTCTTGTCTGTGACTACTTTGAATGATATAAAAAAATTGACTAAGTATGTCATATATATCTTCTATCTATTGTATCAGTCCTTGTATTAAATGTTCAACTTATTTTTACAATGTTTTTCCCTTCTATAAAATAGTGAACACATAAACACTCATAAATATGTCATTAGACATTTTTTTTCTCTAGAAGGAGGATTAATCTTCTTTACACAATCCATTAATGATGTACACAACTTCCTAGGTTAATATGTTGAAAATGCCAACACCTTTGATTCTTAGGGGTTTTTATAATCTTCAGGAATAACACTCATGAATCATAACATTTTTTACTTAGTTCTTGGAGAAATTATCTACGCCATCTTCCTTATCTTCTAATTTATTTATCTGTCTTTTGTATATCCTTCTTCTCTTGTTCTACGCTAAATTATCTCTTTGCAACAAAGGATATTACAATCTTTCCTCTGCAATATTTTGCACTATGATCTTGTTTATAACAATTAGAACATGTGACATTATACTTTAGAATATTTATATTCCTCCTATGTTATCTACAATTTTTTCCCTTATGACCAAACTTTTTACATGTATAGTAGTATCATTAAAGGATTGGATTCCAATATTTGTAAAACCATCTCTCTCTCTCTCTCTCTTTTGTATTTATTGGCTTTATGTGCAAATTTATTTTAATTATAACACTGACCATTAAATGTTTTAGACCAAAAGATCCTAATAGAGTCATCCTATTCCCACATTTATTAGCCTTATTCCCACACTATTGTAGAAAAATTAACTACGGAAGATGGTAAAGGGTACCTAGTTTGAGCTTGAGTGGGAACATGTTTACAAGAAGTTCTTTCTCTTATTATAGACTAGAGTGAAGTTGTTCTGATCTTTGTTTATTTTCGTAGATTCATCCTTAATCTTTTCTTTTTCTTTTTCATCACTATTGTGGATTTTAGAACTTCTCCCTTTTCAAATTCAAGACTTTATATGTCCTTATTAGGTTTCTATAAACATATTATCTCATCAAACAACTCATTGCCACCTTTGATTTTCAACCCCTTTTCAATTTTTTTTTGCATATTTCATTTCCTTTTATAGAAACAATTTATTCTTCAAGCTGGGCAGATTTTGCAATTTCAAGGTGAAGTTTTGCTTCCAAATAGTCATTGTTATTCTTTCCTTCCTCAATTTAAATTTTTAGATTTACTATTTCAACTCTAACCTTTTTGTACATTTCATAAAGGATTGTACTTTCTTAATTTTCTTTTTTCCAAGTTAATGATTTCATATTCTTTAATCTTGTGTTTATCTTTGCACTCTTTGTTCTCGAAGTTCTAGCCTTTTAGTTTGATGATTATCCTTTCATCTATATTGAATTTATTTTTGTATTATTCACATTTATCTCTATCATTGTGAAAACCACCAAGAGCAATTTGGAATTACCCTTCCAGGTTAATGTCACAATCAGCGAGATCAATATCCCATCTTTCCAATTCTATTTCATCAAGGTAGATTCTTATAGAAGAAATCATAATCTGTTATCACAAAGAAATTATTGTATTCAGATATAGGATCTAGCTCAATTGTTATATTTTTGCTGGATGTTGGAGGAGGGGGGTGAATTAGCATAAACTTAAAATTTAATCATTTATTAAACTTTAAACCATTTAATCAATGTGGTAAAGACAAACAAATAGAAGAAGATCAAAATACATAGAGACAATACTATTTTTACGTGAAAAAATAAAGGAGGTAAAAACTATAGTGAGGATTAACTCATAATATATGAAATTGGTAATACAATTATTTGTTTTAGGCTCGCAACCAAGGAAGTCAACTTCTCACTAACTTACAGACTAGGTTACACTACCCTAAGGTAAGATACAATAGGCTTGCAATTGAATACCAGTTCTTCAAGGAAATATACAAATGTTTTTACAATGAAACAATGTGAAATATAATGTTGGTGAAGAAAATCCAATACATATAGATGATACAATCACTTTTGAGGCCCAAATAATTTGTTACATTGATTTCACACTTCATAATTTCTTGATTATTTATTGTGTTGATTTACACACTATGTGCACTTCATGTCAATTATTAAATCACACTTATAAGTCACACATCTCAAAAATTAAGTATCCTTCCTTAAATATTCTTCGTATATACCCAAATCATTCGTCAAGTTGGCCTAATAGTAGTTAAAAAATGAAACATCATGACCTAGAGTAGGTCAATCTCCAAAGATGTGTCCTAATCACTAAATGAAGTTGTAGATAAAACTATCTCTTAGTAAACTCTTAATTATATCTTAATACATCCTTATGGCTAATGCAAATATTGAGAAAAATTGCTACTAAAAGAAACATGACTAGTTGAATGCTAATGTTGTCATCAACCTTCATACTTGTATATATATTTCAAAATACAACATAGACAAAAATTTTGTCATATGAGACCATCTAGAAACTCTAAAAAATAATTCTTGAAGATAGAAAACACTAAGAACAATTATTAAAGACATATATCATTATATTGGCAACAACTACACAAACCAAATATTCAAAAACTACAACAATTCAACATTTATTATGCATCAAAATACCAACAACCCCAAAACACATCCTACTAATCCAACACATTTTCATAAGCATTTCCCCAAACCTACAAAGCCATATTTATCACTACGATAGAATATGGAGCATTCTAGTGATCCATCTGAGATGCAATATACTAGTTTAATGCTAACCAAAGTACAAGTACTTACAAATTCCTATGTACACAAATCGACACAAATGTGTCTAAAATAATCCTTATCATGATTAAAAAACTTCATAGCAATATCATGTAGGGTGGAGAAACATAGAATAGAAGTAACAACACATATGCATAGGAAATTAGGCACATCTGTACTTAGATGGGTTTCCTTAATCTTCCAATCAAAATGATTATCTTAGATGCTTGAACACTAATACTCAAGGCATATATACACTAACCAAAATATTCACTTCATATAAACAAGTTAGGAAGGAACCATTACATGGCATCTAACTTGTGTTGTCCATTCCAGACCATAATGGTGTCATCAAATGATTTTTGGATTATCTTCTTCATAGTTGATCATATGCATGTTTGCACTTAAGAATCTTCAACAATAGTATATATCATCAAATACAATAGAAACTTTTACACATACATCAATGGCCATCACATATACTTCAGTTATCTCCTTAGTGATAATAAAAACTATCAAATATCAAGCTGATATCAATCATAACAAAAATTGCCAACATGGGCAACTATAAAAATGTGTATAACTCTTTTCTATAGCACAAAAATGCGTATATTAGGAAAACTAATCTTCCCAAATAAAAATGAATGATTTCTTAGTAAATTTATATGTGTTTTTATGAAGATCATTGAAACATTAGTCCAAAATTAAATAGGAATAGGTGATTATTCAGGTTGTCTGGAATGACAATAATAAATAACATTAGAGAAGAACACACAAAATGGGCATAACCAAAAGAGATCTTCATATATATATATATATATATATATATATATATGACTACATTATGAAGTGCTCATTGGTATGTTTTAAAAGAGTTTGATTCAAAAAATCAAATAAATACAATCCAATACTTAGGAGTCAATACACAAGAATTATCTTCTAATATTACCACCTAACTATAATTATAGACCTCTTTTTACAAAGAATAAACCTAATTTCAATAGAGGATGAACACCCTCAAAATTGGATCATCCCTAAGAAATGACCTCCCTAAAAACAACTAGTAAATATCAAACATGATTAATTCTAGAAAGATGACATGTAAAGCAGAGATCAATACCATGAAATGTGTTTGAATGATTAATGTAGTCCCTCTAGCAGCTAAATACTCCCATTACATTGATGAAAAACTGAGTCATCTACTAATTTTGGCATTTTTTACACATAAATCTAAACCTTATGATAGGTAGGGTCACTATAAGGTTTTGGTAATTCAATAATTGAAATGTGTACTTGCCATGGTAATGGTTCCATTTGTATTGCAAAAATAACCCTACAAAAGCTTCATTTAGTATCACATTCTAAGCATTTCCTTCTCCTTTATGTGGTTCCTAGTATTGGTGGCACATTAGAAACTAGAAAATGGAACATGTAAAATTGGCTACCAAACTAACATCCTTGAAACCTTGTAGGATGGTGCTATATAATTTTTGTGATGTCACTACCATTTTTCAACAACCCACTTCAAAAAATAGCATGTCCCATCATGACTAACGCTTATTTTGTATGACCAAATCACAATTTAATAAACTTACAATATTAACAAGGCTTATCTCTTATGACCTCTTACCCTATGTATTTATTTCCAGATCAATGGTTTTACAAAAAAAGGCTACACATGCCTTAATAAGGGTGGAACTCTATATTTATTAAGATGATAAATATATTTGCTATTGGTGTGTTAAGTGTTGTACCTGATAAGTTATTCTCATAGGTCCTAAAAACACATGTTACTTAAGTTTACTTAGGGACCATATATGAACATTTTCACCTTTAATATTGGACTTTATCACTTTTTCCACTTGAAGTGGAACTTCTACCTTTAGTGGACATGTCACATTATCACTTTTCCACCTTAGCCAGATTATAAGTTATCACCTATGTATCATGTCATAAGATTAAGACAAATTGGGGTAATCTAATTCCTTCCTATCTTTCACCTTCTTAGTTAATCAAGGGTCTCCTTTGTAAATTCATTCCATTGATTTCATTCTATTGTATTCTTGACAAGAATAAAATTTATTCGTGCCATATTGATCTTATCTTGTTCTTGTGTTTTCCATTAAGCTTGTAAACCTTGGGTGACTATCTCCATAACCAAATCTTACATGGTACTAGAGCTCATTGAGCGCCTTTCAATATTTTGAGAGATCTTGAATGCAATTTGGTACATATTTAGGGTTTTATTTTCATGGATTTATATTGTAGGTCAAAAATTGGATCTTGTTAGGTTAAATTTATGGCCACCATTAGATTTATATGATTTGAGAAAGTCGATTTTTCCTTTTGGTTAGTCTAAATCAGACATTGGAGGTCAGACCTATGAAGGTTTAAAGGTGGGAAGTGGTTACTAGATCTAGGACACGTGTGTCATTTATGGGCATTTTGGATCAAGAAAGACCCCTCCATTGCACTTGGGAGACCCATATCAATAAAGATCAATAGCCTATTTGTTTAAATTAGACAATTTTTCTTAGAGAGCTCAGAAAAATGACCCGTAGTTAGTTGTATGGATGTCATAAATGCACAAGGTCATAAGATTTTTTTTTTAAAATTTAATTTTTATTTAAATATAAAATTCTAAATTCTAAATTTGTGCAAAATATTTATTGTAAATTAAAAAAATTGGAGAGGGTACCTTCACATCGCGTTGCACACCAACAAGTACAATAGTTGCAGGTACACACAAAAGTTCAAAATTTATTTGTTCCATGTAGAATAGTTATTGTTGAGATTTTTTATTTGCTTAAAATTTTTTCTCTGTAAGATGGGGTGAGGACACGTGTTCCCCCCATATAATTTTTTTCCAAAGTTTTTTAAAAGAAAACTTCTCAAAAATTCATTTAAAAAAAAAAAAGATTTATTTCCATGGAAAGTCCACCAAATTTTGTGGAAAATTTGGCAATTCCTTTACATCTAGTAGCCTTTCTCAAAAGAGTGAAAGGTTTCTAAACTTAGTAGAGTTTCAGATCTTGTCAAGCTTCATATTTAGTTGGAAGAGTTATGAATTTGGCAACATCTCCAAAGTTGGCATCAATTTTGCTAAATTTAGTAGTGATGAGTACTGACATCATCATTTACATTTGGTTTTGTGACCCCTCTCCAATGAATTATTCATTTCCAACTTCAAATTCCCATAACTCAACTATGCTAATGCCATTTAAGACAATTCTTTTTTATTTGGGTTATAACTTTGTGCTCTTCACAATGTTGTAGTTATTTTCTGATTTTGATTCCTAGTTTTTATACAAAATTCAAATTTTCATAGGTTTTGCTGTAGAATCCCCATTTTTATAATTTTTAGGGCTTCCTTTAGGCTTGTACAAACTCTTTTTTAGGTGCAATTTTTTTTAAAGTGCGCAATTTTTTCTCTAGTTGATAGTGATCTATCACATTATAGTTATTATCATTTGATGATGATTGAAATTAACATTATAAATAAGATGTAAAATTATATTGTAGCTCAACCATAAGCAAGGAAAATGCAATATATTCAATCATTATATCAAGAAAATGCTTCTTCATAAAAGCATAAAATAAGTTAGATAAACAACACACAACACCAATGCATTCATTAAACACTTGATTCCCTTGTACTCTTATCTTCCAAGATCTTGTATGGATGAAATGTGGTCGCTCTTAGATTTATTAGCACATGCACAATAGGATATGGAAAATGGAGATGGTTGATTGATAATGGAGACGATGCAAGTATGACAATATGCTGATGATATGGATAGAAAATGAAATCTCAAAGATAGCAATATGAAAGGGTAATATCTTTAAAGACTCAAGATTAGAAGTACACAAGATAGCATAAGGTCTCCAAGGTTGCATAAGATAGCCAATATGAGGAGAAAATGATCTTTTATA